>CM050166.1:233046790-233646790 GCA_027410445.1 Discoglossus pictus
ACGTCACATGTGCACTAGGTCAAGAAGGAGCGGAGGCCGGAGCAGAAGCAGGTAAGTGAGGGGAGAGGGGGAGGTATTTAGGGGGGGTTAGAATGAGGAGGGGGGATTAGGTTGAGGAGGGGGGTTGAGGTGGGTTTATAATGAGGAGGGGGGGTTGAGGATAAGGAGGGGGGAGGGAAAGAGACACGGGGGGTTAGAGAGACACAGGGGGGTAGAGAGACATGGGGGGGTAGAGAGACATGGGGGTGTTAGAGAGACACGGGGGGGTTAGAGAGACACGGGGGGAGAGTGACTCGAGTATAAGTCGAGGGGGCCCTTTTTAGCCTTAAAAAAGGGCTGAAAAACTCGGCTTATACTCGAGTATATACATATATATATACTAGCGACTTGCCCGTCAAAAAATGACGCTCAATAAAAATTAAATGTTGTGAAATTTGTTTGCAACACAAAATGAGTCAGCTACATTTGTCCCTTTTTTTTTTTCTAAAAATAAAAACACATTATTTTTTTAACTTTTTATTTTTTTAACTTTCAACTTATATTTCACAAACATTAAACTTTGTAACATGCAACTTGTATATGAAACATTCGTTCAACAATTTGTTAACAATACTAACACTTTTCAATACATATTTATCACTGAGTAACTGCGGACTATATTAACTTTGAGTAAGTAAATTTTTTTAACAATAACATGCTTTGTATCATTTGTAACATATTTGTTAAACTCTTGTTAAACTAAATTATTATTGAATCCAGAGGAAGGCAAATAATAAAAACCCCCTATTGAAACTTGTCCAATTGTATCAAAGAGGGAAAAAAAATAATTCCTTCCTGACCCCATTAACTGGCGATCGGATTTCTCCCTGAATCAATACTTTGTTTTTAAATAATACATTTCCAATTATTATGAAATGCTTCAACTTTATACTAACAATACATGTTTGACTATACCACATATATATTTAACAAACTTTTTTTTAAATTCCAAAAACACATATTTAACATCTGAAATTGTAACATCAAACAATAACATTGAACTCTTGTAAATCCTGAAAAATTCAGTTAATTGTTTTGCGGGGCCAATCATGTTAATATGAAACTTTGAACCCATTCCAATCTGTTTAAGGATATTTTACTGTTGTTTTTGTTGTTATTTTTTTTTTTTTTTTCAGTTTGTCCATTCTGCAAATATCACATAGATTTTCCTAAGGGAAATAGTGGTCCCCTATTTAAAGAGTCCCAGAGTACTTTAATTTTGTCATCGAAGTCAAACCACTGTTCTTTTTTTTTTTGTCCATTATTTATCTGTTTTACTTTAAATATTGTTTTTGTGCAATCGTATTGAGTACTATAAAATGTTGGCAGTAAAATGAAACCATTGTCCTCTATCTTTCCAACACCTCATAGTAGACAATGTTTTTGGTGTAAACACATCCATCGTCCAATAAATGACCTTGAGTTTCATTTTCTTCAACATGCACTTTAATTTCTTTTGGATTAGTGCACCTTGAAAAAGCCACATAGAGTTGTCCATGTGCAAAAACGGGTTCCTTTAAAAAAATCCCAACTGACTTAAAAGTTTGTCCTTGGGATTTATTGATGGTCATGGCAAATGCCATGATAACTGGAAATTGTCTCCGTTGAAGGACAAAGGGCAAACCACTCTCACTTGGAGCTAAATCAATTCTTGGTATAACAACTCGTTCACCTTTATGGGTACCAGTTATAATTTCTGCATGTATAAAATGATCTTTTAACTCATGCACAATTAATCTGGTCCCATTACAAAGTCCTTTTTTTGGATTCATATTTCGCAATAACATGACAATTGCGCCTTTTTTCAATTGTAAAATATGTGGGGGCATTCCAGATGGTGTTAACGAATTAATAAATTCGATACTAAAATTCGATTCACTGTCTTTATCATCTGACAGAATAGAATCTGCACTGTAATAATTCTTTTGTGGTGCATTGATGTATTTTAAAATTTCGTTATTTACATTCAAGGCATCAATATTTTTTGATGTTAATATCACTTTGTTTGCAATGTCTAAGTAATCCTCCTTATTAAGAGTGTTTAGAAATATGGCTGATATGAGTGATTCATTGCAAACCATTTCTGATGGAATTTCAATGGTATCATTTGGTAAATGCTGTATTTCTGGATGTTTTCCATCTCCGATTTTAATGAGCCAGTCATTGAATTCATTTTGGCCTTCAGATCTCATATTTAATTCTAATTTGAGATGTGTAAATATTTGCCACAGTTTACTGGTCTTGATACATGTTTCAATGATCTCCGTTCTATTTCCATGTGGCACAACAGGTAATGTTTGCCTAAAATCTCCTCCTAACAGCATCACCTTTCCACCAAATGGCAACTTATTATCCATTACTTCTTTTAAAAATCTGTCAATACATTGCAATGCATGATATGACATCATTGTTGCCTCGTCTATGATAATTAGTTTAGTTAGTTTAAATTTTTTTGCTTGTAAGGAATTCAATCGAATATCTGACACTGATGTTTCCAAAATGGGAACAGGCAGCCTAAATCCACTATGCACAGTTCTCCCACCATCTAACAAAAGTGCAGCAATTCCAGTTGTTGCAAATGGCATAGCTATCTGACCCTGTGATTGAATATAACTCATCAAACAATTCTACAGATACGTTTTTCCTGATCCACCTGGGCCATCTAGATAGAAATACCGGTCTTTGACCATTTCATCACCTGTAGCATTTGTGATGGCAGGAAATGCTTCTAACTGTAAAACATTTAAAGTTGCCATTTTTTCTTGGGTTTTTTGTTTTTGAAGCTCAGTGTCATAATCATCAAAATTGATGTCATCTATAAATCCTGGATCAGGTAAATTAAAACTTGCACAATTTAATCCATGAGCCAACAATATTTTTTGGATTTCCATCAATGTTTTTAACAGAGCTATTGGTTCTCTGTAAAGTTTCAAGAAATCTTCTGACATGTTTAATTTAAATGTTTCCCACAAAGTGAAAGCATCAGGTACATTGCAAAATATACAAATGAATGCAAATTGTTGTCTCATTTGCTTAGGCATTTGACATAGTGCTGCTTCTTCCAGACACCTCTCCCATTCTGTATCATCAGCTATGAAATTTTGATGTCTTGCAGCTAATAGGAATGTATCATAAACTATGTCATTCACTGTACGTAAATGCTCAAAACTCTGTGCACCAGGAAAATGTAGCAGAAGTAATCTTACGCTGAAACGTTCAATGTCCCTTGGACTGACGGTATAAATGCGTGGTATAATTTTATGTGCATCTCTTCTTCGTTGTCGCCATAGACCATTTACAAATACATAGTGATATGGTATCTCTATGTATAAAAATTGTCTGGCCTGTGTATCCTGACAGTTTAATTTAAACCATGCAGTAAGTGTGGTATCTCTGTCTTCACTTTGATATAATGCAGTTCTTTCATTTCCTTGAGTAAAGCAAACCAACTGACTTTGAGGCAAATGTACAGCTAAACGATAGATAGCATGTGACCGATCATGCATCTCAAATTTCAAAAGGCGCCACATTGCTTCAGGAGCACTCACATACCGAGCATCTAAATAATTTGATAGTTCATCGTGTAAAATTGGATTTTCGTTTTCATTTGCAGCACCTTGTAAAACAACAGTAGCTGCGTGATATCCTTTGTATATATATTTATACACATACTTAATTGATTTAATCGAAGTGCAAGCTTCCACATTGATGTGTGCATTGTACTTGATGAGCAAATGTGGATTGTATGGAACGACAAATCTATTATCAACCTTTTGGCCACGCGTAATAGCTGTTTGTCCTTGTGTTCTTTTATACAAAGGATATCCATCACAATTTGCATAAGTTTGCATTTGAAATTGTTTTGGAAATTCTTTAGTACATTTTTTATTTTCCATACATGGAGAATTAGGATTCATCTCTCCACATGGGCCATGAATCATTCTATGTGTAACAATCTCCCAAAGTTTTGTATATTTTTCTTGGTTTGGCAATTGTGCGGAAATTACTGAATCCACTCTCTCTGCAGTGTTCAACTTATCTTTTCCCTGCAGTAATAAAAGTATGTGAGCATGTGGCAATCCTCTTTTTTGAAATTCAATGGTGTAAACAAAAGCCACACATTGTCCAAATAAGTGTGCTTTAGTGATATCATGTATTAATGAATTGAGTTTGATTTTGAATACTCTTGCCACTAAATCTGGTCGGTCAGAAGTAGTTTGTCCCAGATTCAAATTTTCCTTGATCTCTGGCCATTGTGGATTACATGTGAATGTAACAAATAAATCTGGTTTTCCAAATTTTGTAACAATAGCCATGGCATCATTATACCTTTCTCGCATATTGCGAGGAGATCCGTGGAAAGAGGATGGCAAAATAATTGCTGTTTCAGCTGGAATGTTTCTGTTGGAAGCTAAATCTGCCACATAATCCATTAATCCACAATACTGTTCTACTCGTAATTTATTTTGTTGATATTTAATGAAATTTAGATTATTGGCTTCAACTTGTAAATATGAATCAATAATCCATTGTTGAGTGAGTTTGCCTCCATGTAAAATTGGATTAAAACAATCACGGATAGCAGTTTGTGCCACTTTATATTCCAGCATGGCAATATTACATCTATTACAAATTTTAGTATTGGGATAACTTTCCAATTGTAATTTTGATTCCCATCCTGGTTCCCCATTTGGAAAGAAAATGGGATATGTCAATGGATCTAAATTACAGCTTAATATATTGATGTTGATAAATGATTGTTCTTCATTGCGTGGATATTTTCTAATATCCTGCTGAAAAGGTATTTCACCAACTTCCTTTTTAAACACCATGGCAACCTCATTTACAGTAGGTAAGTTATATCTTCTTTGATCAGTGTTGCGATCTCTTTTTAACACCATATTTACTCTTGGTGTAGGCAATTGATGTCTTTCAGCATGTTCCTGTTGTTCTTTTTCAAGCTGTGCTAATTGTTTGTATGCTTGACTATATGTTTTTTTTTGCATAATTTTATCCAGCTGTTCAAAGACTATGCGCAAACACTGTCTATTTTCTGGAAGTGTCATTCTTTGTTCCACAGCTTCCATCGTATCTAAGACATATAACTGTGCAAATTTCCTTTGCTCTCCTTCTTGTGGGTGTAAATGTGAAGTTCGTTGGTATATTTGACCTTGAACTCTGAAAAAGTAAGGACCATGTCCTGGTACATTTTCTGCTAATGTTGCACCCATTGAAGCAAATTAAATTGCACTGTTATAAGACCTTATGTTTTGTTTGAAATTATTATAATTTGGAAATGTTGGATCACTCATTATGCATTCTAAATAATATGGAAATGGGTGTCTTAATGGAAGTTTCACCTTTCCTTTCTGACAGCAACTAATGAAATTTCCGTCAGTAGGTCTTTCCTTTATAAAACGATAAGCCCCACAAAACTGACAAACCACATTAAGTAACCCACAATAATGAGTATCTACTTGTAATGCAGTAGTAAACACATTGTCATGCATTTCTTTAACATAGATATCAGACCCACTTTCTATATGTACATTTTTTTCTTGTGTGTCTACATTTAAGTCACTCTGCAAAATAGAATCATTGGACAATGGTTCACAGAGATGTTTTTGTTTACTTTTACATTTCTTGGAAGCCCCAACACACTCGCTTGCGGCTTTCTTACTCATCTTTCTTTTAATTAAAAGTCTCTGTCGATCTTCTTCTCGCAAGCATTGTGAAGTTTCCGGTTTCTGAGCATCTCTCCACCTTTGCTTCCTTTCCCTTGCCAATCTTCTTTTGCGTTCAATTTTGTCTTCTCCATTCTCCATTCTCTGCCATTTGAATCTGTAATTGTAAATAGAGATGTAATTATTGTTTGCTCTTTGTTTTGTATACATTTGTTTCCCTTTTTGTACTGTTCCATTACAGTAGATGAATAAACTAATCAAACATTTTAAAATGTTGCACTTTAGAGTGAAAGAAATGAAACTATTTTTCAAAGTTTTTTATTGACATATCTTAAATAGGAAATAGCTGCACATATCTATATTTATATTATGAATCCTTCAATTCCATTCCTTCTTGATTGAATTCACAGCATACCATGAATTTCTTTTTTTTGCAAGTGTTGTAAGGTTCTTATTTTTTTTTAAATATTATTGTTAATTAGTATTGTCTTTTCAACTTTTTTCAAGTTATGACTAAATATCATACGTTAATGACTCAATAAGTACTCTCCATTTTCACCAAATATAATACAGCCTTTTTCTATGCATCTCTACAAAATTAAATTTTATACCTGTGAGGATGATGTTGATGTTGTTCGAAGGCTGCAAACATCACGCTGTCTGTTTATTCCCTTGCAGATCCAAAGAAACTGTAAAATCAAATTGAGAATATTTTTAATCTTTTGCTTTATCGATATCATTAAATGAACATCCACAGACAAAATATTTGTCTACATTAAAAACCTAAAATCATATTTTTTAATATCTTGCTGTAGTAATATAATTCAAATCCTTATGATGTTCAATGTGTCTGAACGTCACTATCTCTGTTCATTCAGCTACGGTTCACTGCAATTATACAAAATAGTAAAATGAATGTATAATATGTTGCTTCATCTGTATCAATCAATGAGGCTTAACATACATATTTTTGCATAGATTAAAAACATGAAATAAATATATCAATCAATCAGCATGAACACACATATGTAAGCATAGATTAAAAACATACACTCAATATTACTGTTAGTCTTTAAATAAGACTCAATTAATCTGTATTAATCTTAAATTAATGTCTGACTAAATATAACGTCAAGACATAAGCATGAGTCTATTTCCTTTTTTTTTGTTTGAGGGGTATTTTAAAATGAGTATGTTACAACTGAATTATTAAAATAATGTACATTACTAATGAAATAAGAATCAATTAATGTTCATTAATATTAAAGTAATGTCTGACTAAATCTAACATCAACATGTAAGCATGAGTATATAGCCTTTTTTAATTTTTTTGGGTTTATTTTATACTAAATATCTAAGAACTGAATTATTTAAATAATGTACATTCATAATTAATTAATCAACGTGTTCCTTTTTTTATGCACATTCTTAAACGTTAACCTTTTTTGATATTAATGATTAGTAATGATTAATTAATTAATTAAATAAAGTACATTATGAATGTTATTTACAATTCTTTCCCACAGGTAATCACGATATATAACAAAATAATTATTAAATTAATGTACATTAATAATTAATTAATCAATGTGTTGCTTTTTTATTCACATTCTTAAACGTTAACTAATTTTGATATTAATGATTAATTAATAAAGTAATGTACATTATAAATGTTATTAACAATTGTTTCACACAGGTAATCACGATATATAACAAAATAATTATTACATTAATGTACATTAATAATTAATTAATCAATGTGTTGCTTTTTTATTCACATTCTTAAACGTTAACTAATTTTATTATTAATGATTAATTAATTAATGTACATTATGAATGTTATTAACAATTGTTTCACACAGGTAATCACAATATATAACATAATAATTTTTAAATTAATGTACATTAATAATTAATGAATCAATGTGTTGCTTTTTTATTCACATTCTTAACCGTTAACTAATTTTGATATTAATGATTAATTAATTAATTAATGTACATTATGAATGTTATTACCAATTGTTTCACACAGGTAAGCACAATATTATTTTTCTATTAATTAAATTTAATATTTTTGATTTATTAAGTAAGTACCAATTTATTAATTAATAATTATAAATGATATTTACCTTTTTTAATGTAATAATGCTGAAGCAGTATCCTGAAGAGCTAACAATCTCTTGAGATTTCCCGGCATCAAAAAACGTCCAGTCAGACTGTCATCACCTGAGGAGAAAGTGTCAGTTATGTGTCAAGTGTGCCCTATATATAGGCTTTGTGCGCGAGACAAATGCATTGTTTTAGGTGGGAAATCCGCTGTTCCGCGAGACAAATGCGTTGTTTTAGGTGGGAAATCCGATATGGCGCGAGACAAAGGCCGGAAATCTGTGTTAATGCGTAAATCTGTAATTGCGTTTCGTAAAATGTACTCGCTACTGTCTTTTTACTCATTGTGCGGTTAATGCGCATCCTTTGTCTCGTTTTTCGAGCACATACGTCTGTGGCTGTATCCGCCTATCTCGTAATTTTTTTCATCTCATATTTTTTTCTAAGTGCTACGGTTTAACGGCTCGCCTCGCTACGCGAGGCTCGCCTGCAATGAGCGCCTGTGGCGCTCATTGCCAAAGTGCTACAGTTTAACGTAACGGCTCGCTACGCAAGGCTCGCCTGCAATGAGCGCCTGCGGACCCCCATTGCCAAAGTGCCACAGATTTGCTATATGGTTTTTACTATATATTTGATATTGGCAATTTATTAGAATATTTTGATTATACAGATTTCAATATGCTATATCATTGAGATTTGATATTGTGCCTAGTAAAATGCTGTGATGATTATGTTTTTATAAAGTCTAATGTGTTGCTAATTGTTATTAACCTGGCAAGTTATTATTTTCTGTGAATTATTTAGATAGATGAATAGATTATTAAGATTATTTTGTTTTTGTTATTATCAATAAACGTTAATTTTCTAAAAAGCAAATATTTGCCAAAAAATTATGTTGAACTCAAAAAATGTTATTTTAATTATTTAGAAAACTTATGTCAACATATTTCTGATATATTTGAGGTCCCACCAATATCAATATCTTTATAGACAAGTGATCAATTATTTATGATTGAAAAACTTTTTATTGAATTGCCCTTATTGATAACCCCCCACCCCAAAATGGCTCAAGGCTTTGTTGGTTTTAAAAAAGTAAGGGCATTATCTTTGGGAGGCATAACTAGGTGTGTTAAGAAAGGAATGGAGTTGTTAATTAAAACTCTAATATCAAAAGTATATCCTGACAATTGTCAGAATACTTTGATAAAATAGAACTTGAAATCAATGGCGATACAAATGATAATTGGTTGCATGATAAAAATCTGTTAATAGCTGTGATGAGTGCTAGAAATGTGATTAAACCTAAATCAGAAAGAAAGAAATATTTAGCTAGATTAGCGACAGTTTGGATAAAATTAGTCAGAAATTGGAAATATCAAAATCCTCAAAAGGAAATTACCATAAATGGTTTAAATAATCAAATTGAGGAAATCTCTGTATCATGTAAAATCTTGAGAGAGTTATATGAAGAAAAAACACAGCTAGCAGATCATCAGTGTCTCCAAGTTAAAAAAATAGAAAAGAAAGTAGCTAAAATATTAGAAGGTTTCAATGCAGTTCAGGAGCTAAGCCTTAATTATAGACAGAAGTGTGACGAATTGCAAACAAAAATAAACCAACTAGAAGGGGATCTTGCAGAATGTACAGGTGAGGAAAGTCAAAATTCAGTCCAATTTGAGAATATGTCTGAAAGATGTAAAAGTTTAACTGAAAAGGCTGAAAAAGTGGAAAAAATAATGACAAAAATATGCCCAGGATCGTCAGAATTTAAAAATAGAACAGAATTTGCAACAAAAAATAGATTTTTATAACTCAAGAACTAACTAAGAAGAAAGTTCATGAGACTGAGATATTTGTGAAAAACAAAGAGACTTAAAGACAATTGGCTGAAGCTAAGAAATAGATAAGACAATACAAACAATCTAAAAATGGACTTAAATAGAGCACAAAATTATGCCTTAAGCAAAAATGTGATAAAGGACTCCAGTCTAGTCATTTTGATTTTATAAAAAGCGAATATTTGCCTATAAATTGATTTTGAACTCAAACAAACTTGACGCTTGAGAGACAGGATGTGGGATGGCGTGAGCATGTACTCAACATGCTCACGCCATCCCGGATCCTGTTTCTCAGGAAGTGATGTGGCATACTGTAGTTTGTCCCGACAAGAGCCTAAGAGCGGTCTGTGCCTACAACATCCAAAGAGCAGCCTGTGCCTGCAAGAGCCCAATAGCTGTCTGTGTCTACAAGAGCCCAAGAGCAATTTGTGCCTGCACAAGCTCAAGAGCTGTTTGTGTTTACAAGAATCAAAGTGCAGCCTGTGCCTACAAGAATTAAAGTGCAGCCTGTGTCTAGAAGAACCAAGCGTAGCCTATGCCTTAAGAACCAAAGTTCTAGGAAATAACCTCTCTCCTCCTTCTCCTGCTCTACATCGCCACCATCCCATTGGGCCCTCAAGTGGGGGTTAGCTTTTAATTTATTAGTGTTTTTTTTTTAATTATTAGTGGGTGTTTTTTTATTAATTTAGATTTTTTATTTCTTATTAGTTAGTTTTTTGGGGGGTGGGAATTATAATAGTGTAGTGTAGTGCTTTTACTTACAGTGTCATGGGGGTCCTGGTGGACCCCCATGGCACTTAGGGTGTTAATTATTTTTAACATGGGGCTTTGTATAGATGATAATTTACCGGATCGTGCTGCAAAGAATGTATAGGTATATATATATCATCTAAACTAAACTAAATAAAAAAAAATATTCAAATATATTTTTCTGAGTTTTTTTTTATATAACCTATAAAAATGACTTTTTAATACTCACCATATGATGGCTATTTTACCAATGAAACTAAGTAAGAGTCTATAATAAAATAAAAAGATAAATAGAATATACTCACAGAGTTTGAAAACAGATCCAAGATCTTTAAAAAAAAATTTGTTTAATAAATAAAAAATGTAAATAGCAAAATTAAAAATTTTACATATATTGAAAAATATCTATAACAATTATACAGCACTAGCGACTTGCCCGTCAAAAATGACGGCAATAAAAACTGAAGCCTGGCAATGGTGTTTGTCACACACTGCGAGCCTCTCCCCCCTCCACTTTATTTGCCTCGCGATGAGCGCCTTCGGCGCTCATTGCGAGCCTCTCTAGTCCTCTACCTCCCTCTACTTGACGGGAAGGGCTCATTGCGAACCTCTCCCCCCTCTACTTTACTGGCCTTGCGATAAGCTCCTTCAGCGCTCATCTCGGGCCTTGCAATGAGTGGCTTTGGCACTCATTGTGAGCCTCTCCCGCCCTCTACTTCCTCTCCCTCCCCTCTCCCTCCCCTGTGTATCTTTCTCTGTTATCCCTCCCTTGTTTCACCTTCCCCCCTCTCCCTCCCTGTGTCTCTTCCCCCTCTCCCTCCCCTGTGTTTCTTCCCCCTCTCCCTCCCTTGTTTCTCCTTCCCCCTCTCCCACTCCTGTGTCTTTCTCCCTACCCTGTGTCTCTTCACCCCGTCTCCCTCCCCTGTGTCTCTTCACCCTGTCTCCCTCCCCTGTGTCTCTGCCCCCCTCATCCCTCCCCTGTGTCTCTCCACCCCCTGGCCCTCATCTCTTCCCTCCTCCGCTGTGTCTCCTCCCCCATCCTTTCCCTCCCGTGTCTATTCCTCCCCTCCTCTCCCTCCCCTGTGTCTCTTCCTCCCCTCCTCTCCCTCCCCTGTGTTTCTTCCTCCCCTCCTCTCCCTCCCCTGTGTCTCTTCCTCCCCTCCTCTCCCTCCCCTGTGTCTTTCTTCCCCCTCCTCTCTCTCCCCTGTGTCTCTCTTCCCCCTCCTCCTCTCGCTCCCCTGTGCCTCTCTTCCCCCTTCCCTATGGCTCTCTTCCCCCTCCTCTCCCTCCCGTGTCTCTCTTCCCCTCCCCTGTATCTCACTTCCCCCCCCTGTGTCTCTCTTCCCCCCTCCTCTCGTGTGTCTATTCCCCTCCTCCTCTCCCTCTCTCATGTCTCTATTGCCCTCCTCCTCTCCCTTCCCATGTATCTCTTCCCCCACCTCTCCCCCCCGTGTATCTCTTCCCCCACCTCTCCCCCGTGTATCTCTTCCCCCTCCTCTCCCCCCCATGTATCTCTTCCCCCTCCTCCCTCCGTGTATCTCTTCCCCCTCCTCTTCCCCCTCCTCTCCCCCCGTGTCTCTCTTTCCCCGTGTCTCTCTCCCCCCCCCCCACTCCTCCCTCACCTCAATGCTGTAGACGCGCGCGGGCGCACGCTTATGTGACGTCTTTGCATGTGCGCGCGCACGCTTGTATGCCCGGCTACACGCACACCACCAAAGCAGAGAGGCTGCAGGGCTGATGTGGGGCTGATGGGAGACATGGCAGAGGGATGTGATGTCTTCGCGTGTGCGCGCGCGCGCGCACGCTTGTGCCGGCTACCCGTGCACGCGTCCCGACCACCAGAGCAGAGAGGATGATGTGGGGCTGATGGGAACCATGGCAGAGGGATTTGTGAAACTGCAAGTTGTCGTCAGTTGCGGCCCTCGCTTTGCGAGAGTCGCAAAGCGTGACGACAACTCGCAGTTTGACAATTATAATATGTGATACTTTTGTATAAAATATATATTTTATAAAAACTTTAAGTAAAAAAGGATTAAAATATATATTTAAAATAAATAAACAAGCAATTTATACACAATATACTTACTGAACAGGAACATTTTCAGCATTTTTTGATAAAGCTTTTTTTTTTTTATTTTAGATTTTAAAATAAAATCAAGTATATATTATAAGTCACTTATACATTTGCTTGTAAAATTATTATGTCAACAGTAATTTATTTCAGCAGTTATTTAATTTGGCCGTGTTTAGATCACATTATGGTAGTGATCTCCTAAAAGCATGTTAAGTATTTTTTTTATGTTTGATATGGAGACATTTTTGACTGAGGAATAAAATAAAATAAAGTTTGTGTTTATATATGCGAAAGTTTGAGCACACCTTGCTAATTGATAATGCAGCATACAGTGGGTAGACTAGGCTGCTTGTAAAGAAAGATTTTAAAGATAATATATTTTTAGGTATTGTTAGTGTAATTAAAGAAAATTGAAATAATTTTAAGATAAAATGTTGCTGTGTTTTATAGCATAAACAGCCTTATTAAATTGTGATTCAGCCAATTGAAAAGGGCTCTATATAAGCACAGAGCATATTTTTTTACAGAAGTTTATAGTTAGTGAAGACCTTGTTTTTGGATAGAAATTCACTAACTAAAAACTTCTGTAAAAAATATGCTCTGTGCTTATATAGAGCCCTTTTCAATTGGCCGAATGAGAATTTGAAAAGGCTGAAAAAGCAATTATAGTGAATTTGATGGCCCTTTAAATATGTAAAACATTCTGTAATAAAAAAAAATATATTAAGTATATTTATTAATGATTATTTTAACATTACTTTATTATTATTTGAACTAATATGTATTACTGATTTATATTCTTTTTTTATGAATCATAGTCTAAAACAACTTTTCAGTAAATGAACAAATGTAAACATCAAATTATTATACTCACAAGAGTTTGAACTATATTTTTTTGCCATTTCTTGAAGTCTATACAAAAAAAAGGAATTGCAATTGATAAAAACTGAATTTAAAGATGAAAAAAAATAAAATAAACAGCTCATACACAGGCCAGTCACATTATTATGACCACCAGCTTATATCCCGAAAAACTGCTTTGTGCAGCACGGACAGCAACAAGATGGCGTGGTAGTGAGTCAATAAGTGGTAGAGTCAAACACAGTTAAGAGAGTAAAGCATGTCTGGGATAAACATGCTTCACTCTCACTCTTAAGGCTTAATATGCCAGACTTTTGGGTTGATAGAATAGGCCAGCTGGATGGGCTTGTTTAGTTATCTGTCATCAATTCATTGTTTCTATGTTTAGGGGGCAGGCAGAGAATAAAATACACAGACAAGGGAGTGAGAGAGAAGGGAGAGAGTGAAAAACAATGGAAGAAACAGAAAGAGAGAAGAAAAAAAGAGAGTCAGGGTTAGGCTAGAATTGAAAGGGAGATAAAAGAGGGACAATATGGAAATCAGAAAGAAAATGTTAGTGAGCAAGATAAAATAAAAAAGGAAGGATGAGGAGACTATAGGGGGAAAGACAAAGGTAGAGAACAGGGGAGAGTAGAGTGAAAAAGGGGCAAGACTGGAGGGAGAATAAAAAAGGCAAAGGAAAAGAAAAATGGAGCGAGAAAGGTCTAGAGAGCGGGAGAAGGGGAAAGGGAGAGAGGCTAGAGGGAGAGAAAGGAACAAGAGTTTTATACATAAGAGTTTATACTGCTAGAAGTTCCAAAGCAGACAAACAAAATGATTCAAAGAAATGTATCTGTTCTGAAGTCATGGATGCTTGGAATCTACTGTCATGTTTTGCTAATGTATTATTCAACGGTCATAAAACTGCATAACACAGGCTTCCTCCCTCCTTACCGCCATTTCACTGAATCACACAGGATTCCTCCCTCCTCACGATCATACACACAGCCTTCCTTCTTCCTTGTTTCCTTCCAATTGTAATCACTCTATGATCCTTTCCCAGAGGGATAATGAGTGTGATGTTAGGTGGGATACGAGCGATGAAGGAGAAGAAGTGGAAGGTAAGACCAATTAGGGAAGAGCAGGAAGCAGAAAGCTGAGAGGGAAGGTATAAAGTCAGAAGGGAAAAGTGAAGACTGTAAAAAACAGAATATAGAACAAAAAGTAAAAAATAAATACAAAAGTCAGGTGTTGTAGTGCAAAAATACTTACCCGTGCAACATCCAGTAAACAAATATCCAATTAGTGTTCAACACTACTAACATGAAATAAACATTCTTTGGGTTAATTTAAGCAACAAGTTAAACCAATTAAAATAGGATGTTAAAACAATATATGATGACTCCTTTGGCAAGTATAATAAGATACACTATTTAGTCGTTACCGTAATAACACTTTAATATCCACAGTCAATATGGTAAGTAGTAAGAATATGACATATTAATGTCAACAAACAATAGCTAAATGATACAGTTACATATGGTAACAACTCAATAGTGGATCTTATTATTCTTGCCAATGGTATCATCATATATTTTTTCTAATAGCTTCTGGTCAGGTATCCATCTGTGCTCCCAGGGGTGTTAAAAAGGGGAGAATCAAAAGCTCTCCTGGGTCAAAGCTTTCCTGGGAGAGACATAGTACTCCATATCGCTGGTCCAATCTAGTTGCAAACTCTGATAATGCATAATTATGTTTAATTTTGCCATTTTTTGTGTCCACTATCAATATAATCTGGGGGTGGGGATTTGTCCCACCTCCCATCCCCTCAGTTCCTACGCCCCTGACCATGGTGCTCAGTAGATATTTTTTTAGCAATGTTGCAAGTTTGGTTCATAGATACTTATCAGCGGGAGAGAGAGATTTCGTGGATATAGCATGTAATAATTTGCTCATGTGGTTTGGGGAATATTAAGTTTTAACATTAAAATGTCATCCAGAAAATAGAGGTATATATCTATTGGTATTTTGGAACATCAAACATATTTTATAAAAAAAAGTACTGTAAAATGGCAAACTCTTGTACTGCATGTAGCAGGGTCAAATACATTTATTACATGAACGGCTGTCTGAGATAATGCTATGCACAGTGTAAGGTAATAAAAGTGCACACACTAGATGAACATTTTGATTGTTATATGCAGTTAACAATCAAGGTACTAGACTGATATACAGACATCATATAACTGGTACTGACTGGAACTCAAGAACTGGAGCAAGTAAGTCCTGGATTGTAAAACACATATGATACAACTGGTACTGACAGTAGCTCAAGGAGCAGTAACAGTGAGCCTTCTTCACAGGAATAGTAAAGTATTAAGTTGAGGATCAGCTGCATGTAAAGCTGAAAACAAGCATTATAGCAAACAGGAGCTCACAGTGAGCACCAGAATTCCAAACTAAAGTCATTGAGGTACTGGGCTGGCTCCCTTAAATAATTCAGATGGAAGTCAGAGTGATTGCACACCTGCTCTCATTAAGTGTGCCATATCTTTAAGAATCCTACTTAGATAGGCCTGCATAAGCTGAGAGGCAGGTAAGCGCAGAAGAGGCACAATGACATTAATAATAGTGCTCGCCTATTTAATTGGCTGTTGTAAAGGCCAGTCAAAAAAGAGAAGCTAAATATTAAGGGCTTACTAACATTAAAGTTACAAGTATAGTGGATATATGCCACGTCAGGTATTGGGGTACCAACTTAAGACTCATAGTCTAACTTATAGAGGGGATATAATACAACCCTGGGTGATATCACCTCCAGCCTCATGTAATTCTAGGGTGCTGATATAAGTGGCTGTATACCTACCTCCTCTGGCCTACTACTCCAGCTTCATGGGCCTACCCCTGCACAGCTCTATATTAAGGGCCTTGTATTCTCTCTAACACTGAATGCTCAGGACTGGGCCTATATTTATACACATGATCAGGCACAAAAGTGTACACTTTTGCCATGCGTCTCTGCTACATCACTCAGATAATCATTTTCAAAATGCTTCTCAAAATGGCCACAGGCCTAAGCCAGCGCCCTTTTTGATCATAACAACCTACCTCCAGGGAGTGCCCATTGTAATTTGACCTGCTTGAGACGCCATCTCCTGTTCACAATTGGTCCCTACAACCTCTTATTTCTTATGCTTGGTATTAACTCAGTTAACGTGGCCTGAAATTACCTTATACAGTGCAATATGTCTCTGACTAATTTTTTTTCTGCTTTGCCTGGGTCTATATCTAAATGCTATAAGCTTATTTTCAGCGTACCACAATCTCTGGCAATTCTTACAGATTGGCTGTGAATGAGGCCTGCCTCAGACTTTCAAACATGGGAAAACCTAAGAAGACCCATCAATCTAAGACCATCTCTGCCCATTTTAACAGACCTCCTCAAGGTCAAACTCCACCTTCGGAAACAACTGCAAACTCTCCTGTTAGCTCTGACTCAGAGGGCTTCAAGAGTCTCCTAAACCGGCTGCTAAATTGACTGACCTCACTCTGCCACAGTTTGAGGATCTTCTTTGAATACATTTGATAAAAGGCTGTTAAGGATATCCGTCAAGATCTATTAGATCTAGGTCAATGCAAACAAGCCTTGGAAACCATTGCAGATCAATTGGTGGAGTCTCAGACCAGCGACAGAAATTATATCTTGCATAATGCCATACAGATATCTTCTCTAGAAAATAAACTAGAAGATCTTAAAAACAGATGCCATAATATCCGTTTACGTGGCATCTCAAGGTCTGTCATGGGCCTGCTATCATATCTACACTCAACCCTCTCTATGATTCTTCCGATCCACCCTGAGAACTTGTGGCAGAATGAATGGGCACACAGAGCCTTGGGGGGTTTGGGTAACCAATATCAACCAAAGCACGTCATCGTCAGATTTCTTCACCAGAAAACCAGAGATGATGTTCAGGCGGCTGTCAGTAAACTACATTCTATAGCAGGCCCTGATGGCGCAACATTGCGGATTTATGCAGACTTAGAACCTTCTACATTGCTAAAGCGCAAAATGCTCAAACAAGCCCTGTTCATCCTGGCAAAGAATGAGATAAAATACAGATGAGGCTTTCCTCGCAGGCTCCTCTTCCAGGTGTGCTCCACTTCATTCGTTGCACACACCTTGGAGGAATGCCGCACATCTTAATTTGATCACAGACTCTGATCTGCTTGACTCCATAAAATCTCACCCGCCTCCAAGACAGTCCAAACAGTGGAATGAGGTCCGAAGTCACTCCAAAAAAAACAAAGCTTCAACCCACTTCTTTGAGTCCTTTGATATCTCCCTCTAACTCTCCCACTACCGGACCATTGGTGTCTCACTAAGTCCTTTGACGGAACATTGATGTATCTCCTGGGGGACCTGAGAATCCTAGGACTACTTCTACATTGAATAACTTTGTAACCTGTTATATATTCTACTATCTTACACTACTCCCACCTTCTATAATATAGATGTTCAGATGCTTTGAGGATAAGCTCTAGTTAATATGTGCTGTTTTTTAACACGCCAAGATGTTAGTATTCAGGCTTATATTGTGACTGTCTCTTTCAGCCTTATGGTTTTCTTTGTTATATTGCCCTGAAGTTTTCATGACCTATATACAGCCTTAGCTCATTGTGACCCTAGGCCGTCCTTTTATCTTTTTTTTTTTTTTTTCTAATTCACTTTGACATAGGCTGTTTTTATTTTTCTAAATATCTTTAATGGGCCAGTTTGGTATGTAAAATCTTTGGGGAGTGAATACTTTCTTCCCTTTCCTCTGGCACATTTGTACCTTCATTTGTCAGAACTATTATGTGCCAAAACCTTCAACTGCTCTGTTCTTTACCCTACTTGTTTGTAACTTATCTTACTCCCCTTTTCTGTAGTGTCTCTGATCGCCTTGGATGCTTGATACTTCCTCCTGCTCCTCAATCAGCCCATTCTTCGACCACATTTAATCACTCTCACTGAGTCATCTTGCTGACTTTGTATTTAGCAATGTACTTTCTTAAAGTAAGATGACGGACGCGCCTTACACAATTATTTTCCACAATGTCCAGGGCTTTAATTCCCCCTTTAAAAGACGGAAGGCCTTTCTTTCCTGCATCTCTGCCTCTCAGTATTGTTTTTTCAAGAGACTAGTTTTGCCCATAACAAAATACCCACATTTTTCCATAAACAATATCGGACATACTTTGCCACTACTGAATCATTAAAAAAGTGTGAGTAACCATCCTACTACACAGTGATGTTCCCTTTTAACAAGAGCATAAACATATAGATAAAAATGGTGACTTCATTATTTTAACTGGCAACTTTACAATAAACTCAAGTCAACATGACCTCAAGTCAATTGATGTGGGAAAGGTCATCCTAGGGGGAGATTTAAATTTAATACAAAAACAAGGTAACACTTATAACACACTGAGTGGTATCCTCAGTGTATTGATTAGTAGCGCAAATATATAACTGGCTGGTCCTATGTGGATAAATGGAGTATCCACGTGATAGACAAACAATACAATCCAATAGATATACAGGAAGACAATCCACCAGCTGATATAGTGGATGTGATAACAAATAAAAGACTGAATGAATAGATGGCCTCACTATAGCGTCTATATTGAAGTAGTTTTTTTTAAAGTTAGCGTGGGCCAGATGTTTCTTGGCGGTGTGGCAGTCCATATGATAGATCTCTTGGCGGTGTATGCAGCCTCTCAGAAATCATGGTACAGTCCACCGGTGTGCCGACACTAGTATAATAAAATTGGTTTAATAAACAAAACATAAAGTGAATCAGGAAATTCACTCACATTTTCTTAACCTTAGACATGATGAGGTATTGTAGTACATGTAAGATGATGAATCGAAATTCAGGGAAACAGATTTTTTCCAGAAGTGTCCAGAGTATACAGTCCTAGATGTTTCTTGGAGGTTGGTGTAACAAATATCCAAAGCAGATTGCAAATGGACACACAGAGTATCATATGCCAATGCAAGTGTTTAGCTTAACACTGATGTGGATGGTACTAGGCCCAACAACAATAATTGGCAATATGAATCCTACTAAACTTGGTCTGTGGTGGTCCACAAAAAAGCATATAAAACCAGACACATTTCGTTCATATTTCAGAACGTTTTCAATGGTAAAAAAGAACAAAAATATGTACATATATCAATAGAAAGTGCTGCATGAGAATGCAACCATTTGCTCAATGCTAGGCATTGCAAGCATGCTCTGTGGGTGTGACACTCTTATAGTATGCTAAATTGCGCCTTTTTGCAGTAGTTACTTCCTGAAAGTGTGGGTAGCCAATAAAAACCCTCGAGAGAGGTCACATTATAATTAGTTCCAAAACAGTTCAATCACCAAGTAAACAGGAAGTGCGGCATATGCATGGTGACAGGAAGTGGGGCAAGTATGGAATAAGGACTGACTTTTTGTCAACAAATGTATATTGAAAGAGGAATGGGAAATATGGGAAGTTAATTAGATGGTAGACATTGCTTGCTATATCAGGCACACTAATATGAATGTGATGGTCCAGTATAATCTACTCTAATAACATGACCACTATAATAGAGGAGCCCTAATAGGGAGGCTGATGAGACCAGGTAGTGAAAAAGGTCTTGATTAAGGGGAATAAATTTGAAAATATTAGTGTGCGTATAAGGGGTTTTATCACTATGGGGCTGAAAGTGATAGTAAAAAGGGTACCCTATGGGAACACATGCAAAAGAGGGGAGAGATACACTAGTGACCAGGAAATAAATATATCCCAGATGTGAACTGGAAATGGGGCCTTCCTACCTATCTGGGGAGATTTAAATTTAACTTTAAATTCACAACTTGATAGTTCAACTCAGGGCTGGGGTAACAGGTTCTCTACTAAAATATCCCGGATAGATACACTATTGCAAGAATTACATATGGTGGACGCTTGGAGATTGCTTCACCCAACAGATAGGGAATACAATTTGTATTCCCCTGTTCATAACTCATACTCAAGGATAGATACAGTGTTTATTAATTCAACACTTTCAGACCGTTTAATGAAATTTGAGATTCATCCATGCACCTGGTCTGACCACTTGTTTAGTCAGTATCTCGATTGCTTTCAGTGCTAATACACGCCCACCCCTGGAGTCTGAATGAAATGCTCTTGACCAGAACGGCAAATTAAAGGACAACATAGCTAATGATATTGATCTCTTCTTTTCTAGAAATCTGAATGTGGACTCGGATATTGAGTGGGTCTGGGCGGCCCATAGAGCCTTCATTAGGGGAGCCTTCGTTAAATATGCGTCCAGGAATAAGAAACAATTGCAACTTAGGGAGACAACCCAGAGGAGGGAGTTATTGGCTCTGGAAAAACGTAATCAACAAAATCCATCTCGTAGACTTCGCAAAGCCATTGATAAATTGAGGTCAGAACTTGATCTGGTCCTGTTGCCTCATATGGAGAAGGCTATGAGATGGACGCAACACAAATTTTATACCCAGGCCAATAAACCTGACACCATCTTTCAAAAACTGAAAGGGAAACTAACAGCCACATAAAATTCCACCAACGTGTAACACTGTAGCCCGTAATGTAGCCCACTAGACTTGCGGCTATTAAATTGGCCTCTTAAAGCTACCCACAAATGACCTGCGGGTTACAGGCAGAAAAACCATACTGGATGTTGAAATTTGAACTCAGTTGCCGCAAATTCTTTGATCTGTCAAGCCCGTAACTGTTACGCTCTAAAATCGCTATTAAATTGCTATAAATTCCCAAAGATGCCCTGGCATTAATGCCCGAAACCCGCAAATGGAGGCAAAAACATTACGGTCTCCAAATAGGACCCGCAAAGGGTTTACAGACAATTTCTCAACACTGTAAAAGACAATATAAACACACCACTGGACTTTAAAATTTGGGTAAAGCATGGAAAGGCATTACAATTACATGCACAATAATCCTCAAATAAAAAATGCCATTCAAAAAATATTTTATTTCATCATATGTTGGAATGGTCATGGATATGCCAACATGAAAAGCTTTGCTGCAAGATGCATAAAGCAATTAAAGATACACTACCTGATTCAATAGCAACACAAAAAAATTAAACTGATGCCATATTAACCATTTCTCACTCACAGAGGCTCTAATGTGAACCCTGAAATATATATATGACTAGCGAATTGCCCGTCAAAAAATGACGGCAATGAAATTGTAAGGTAGCTAATGCTGTTTGGTGTATAATAATGAAATATGTAATACATTACTAAATGAATATACTGTACCTATTTTGAAGCATTGTGATGAAGAGCTGGCAATCTGTGTTGATGTTGCTGCAGCATTAGTGGTGTGGAGCTGCTGTGTAAGCATGCTGAATGTGTGCACTGTGTGGTATGAATATCCGTAGGTGGTTTGTGGCATTTTGCGAGTTTCTTGTGGTGTTTTGCGAGTTTCTTGTGGTGTTTTGCGAGTTTAGAGTGCTGTAGCCTCGTTTTCGTTTTGTTCGCCGGCCATTTTTTCTGTCGCTTAGATTTTTTTTTAGTCTGAAAACTCTTTTATTTCGAGTAAAATCGAGGTCTAAGTTGCATTTTTGAGGTCCTGGGTGCTCCCTCTTGGTGTAGGTAAGGTTTTTATGTATGTGCTGTGTGTATGTATTGTGTTTTAAATGTTTGTATGTTGGCGTGTTGCGTCCGATGTTTGCGAGGTCGTAATGTGTGGTAACGTGTTTCATAGGTTGTTTGCGTTCCTCGTAAAATTTAGCGAGTGTCGTAATTTGTGTGTCGTGTTTTTTGAGTAGCGACGTGAAGTTTGCGAGGGTTTGAGGCCCTTGCCCAGTGACCTCGCCAGCAACTGAGGCCCTCGCTTCGCGAGGGGCCTCAGTTGCTGGCATGGAGCGCCTTCGGCGCTCCATGCCAGCAACTGAGGCCCTTGCCCAGTGACCTCGCTACGCGAGGGCCGCGGGCTCGCTACGCGAGCCCGCAAGCGTGAGCAACAACCCGTACGCTCACAACTATATATGTGATTGCATATACATCTCGCTCATCACATCTACATTGGGGAAAGAAATACATCACATAAATCAAGTACCAGGGGAACATTTTATTATTTGTTGTTCATTCCTTCAGTCATGTCCGACTCTCTGTGACCCTATGGACTGCAGCATATTTAGCTAGGTCTCTGCCTTTGCTGTTCCACAAGGTTTGTCTTGTCTCTCTGCTATCACCTGTCCACCTACAGTGGCCCTACATGGTATAGCTCACAGCTCCATTCAGGCACACAAGCTCATTCACCACCACCACTTAGCAACCCACAAGTGGACCATGGGCTACTGTAGGTGGGTATGTCATAGCAGAGAGGTCAGACAAATCACAGTCTGCTAGAGAAGGAACTGGCAACCCACTGCAGTATCACCTGTCATATTCCCATCAGGCCCCCAGGGGAATGTTGATACTCCACAGTATCACTAATTGGACATTTGTATGCATATTAACACTTTATTTTGCTTATATATGATATATATTATTATATGATCTCTAATGCTATTATGGCTATTATTATTGTTACTAGCTACTTGCTCATCAAAAATGATGTGTTTAAAATGGTAAGGCTAGCACTGTTGTTTGCCACCCAATTCCAGCATTTTTTCTTTTGTGTTTTAAATCTCATATTCTGTATGTTTTGAAAAAGACAGTAACATTAAGTAAAAAGATAATGTGTTTATTGTTACAACATGCAACTTGTATAGTTATATCTGTCAATGACTCAAAAGTAATATTTCCATACAATTTTAACATTTTTAATTGTAACCTGTACATCAATATTACTACAATGTGTATAGTTTTTCAAAACTTACATGTTATTTAACACATGTGTAAATGTGGATATTGAATCCAGAGGAAGGCAAACAGAAAAAACCCAAGTTAAACGTAGCCAATTGTTTAAAATGGGTAAGAAAATAAATTCCTTCCTGACTCCAGATATTGGCGATTGGATTACTCCCTGGATCAATAGTCTCTCATTAATTATACAGTAAATTTTCAAAAGACATAAATACATACAATGAAACCCATAACAAATTACAAATTAAGTGATAATTTGAATGAATAAAACCCATTACAACTGTAGAAACAAACTTGAAATACATAGAATAAAAGTACTAAGCATTACATGTTATTTAAGACATGTTTAAATGTTTATATCTAATCCAGAGGAAGGCAAATAGAAAAAAAACAATTGAAACGTAGGCAATCGTGTTAAATGGATAAAAAAAAAATCCTTCCTGACCCCAGATACTGGCGATCGGATTACTCCCTTGATCAATAGTATCTCAGTAATGAGACAGGTAAATACATACAATGAAACTCATAACAAAATACAAATCAATTGAACATCAGAATGAATGGAACCCATAACAACTGTATATTCAAAATTGCAATACATAGATTAAAACTTATAATGACATACAATGCAAGTAGTAAGGATATTGTATGAAACGACAAAGTGTAATCTTTTCTAAATACCTTATGTTGTTTATAATATGTTTCTGAGCGATGGCATTTTTTAGCTTTGTGGAGTGCTTTGTCAAGTTTTGTGAATGTAGTTTTTTTTGTTTGTTGTTTTTTTATTAAAGTTAGGAGTGGTTCCTCTAAAAAGAGCCCAGCAGACAAATAATGTTTTCTTTGGGATGTAACCACTGTACTGTCCGTTGAATATGTTTTGTTTTTAAATAGTGGTCCTCTAAAAAGAGCCCAAGAGACATCAAAGTAAGTCCTTGAGATGTAACCACTGTTTTATTTTGTTTTTAAATAGTGGTCCTCTGAAAAGAGCCTAACAGACGCCAAAGGTAGTCCTTGAAATGTAACCACTGTGGGGGGCGGGGGGATCTATGTTATTTTATATTTTTTTTAAATTTAGAATTTACAACACCTCATAGTAGACGATATCTTTAGTAAATACTCGCCCATCATCTAATAATTCTCCCTGACTTTCGTATTTTTTAATGAAAACTTTAATTTGTTGTTGATTTTTGCTTCTGGAAAATGCCACGTAGAGTTGTCCATGGGCAAATACTGGTTCTTCTAAATACAGGTCAACAGAGTTAAACGTTTGTCCTTGCGATTTATTAATGGTCATTGCAAATGCCATGATAATGGGAAATTGTCTCCTTTGAAGTACAAAAGGCAAGCTTGCCTCACTTGGAGCCAAATCTATTCTTGGAATGAATACTGCTTCACCTTTATGGGTACCATTCAGAATTTCTGTATGTATGAAATGGTCTCTTAAATCCTGAACTATTACTCTGGTCCCATTACAAAGTCCTTTTTTTGGATTCATATTTCTCAGTAACATGCCAACTGCTCCTTTTTTGAGTTGCAAAATATGCAGTGGCATTCCAGAGGGAGTTAATTAATTTAGAAATTATGTTGTAAAATTAGATTCATTCTCTTTGCCATCAGCTAGAACAGAATCATTTTTTGTAGGCCATCAACTAAGCATCTTTATTTTTTTATGTTAATATTACTTTCTGTGCAAGGTCAGCAGAATGTTCTGTAGTTATTCCATTTGGGGAATATAGCTGATATAAGTGAATCTGTGCAGATCATGTCTGCTGGGATTTCAACAGTATCATCAGGTAAATTATTTATGAAGTCGGTTTTTCCTTTGCCAATTTGAATTAGCCTATCATTGAATTCATTTTGGCTTTCAGATATCATATTTTTTTTCTAATCAAAGGTGTGTAAACTATTTTAATAGTGGACTTGACTTTATACATGTTTCCACAATGCCTGTGCGATTTCCACATACAACCACAGGTTATATTTGTCTGAAATCTCCACCTAATAACATGACTTTTCCACCATAAGGCAAATCATTACCTATGACTTCACGCAATAAACAATCAATAAAATGCAGAGCATGGCATGGCATCATAGTGGCCTCATCTATGATAATTAATTTAGCTTTTTTAAACTTATTTGCTTGAGCTGATTTAATTCTAATAACTAACACTACTGTTTATAAAATTGGAACTGGAAGCTTAATTCGACTATATACTGTTCTGCCACCTTCTAACAATAATGCAGCAATTCCAGTTGTTGCAAAGGGAAGTGCAATTTCACCTTTACCTCGAATTGAACTCATCAACAAATTATATAGATACGTTTTTCCAGATCCACCTGGCCCATCTAGATAGAAATAACGCTCTTTTAGCAAGTCATCATCTAGTGCTTCTCGTATTGCATTGAAAGCGGCAATTTTTTCTTGAGTTTTTTGTTTTTCAACATCGGGTCATAATCCTCAAAATTTAAATAATCTATTATTCCTGGATCTGGGAGATTAAAAGTTGCACAACTTAATCCATGACATAGAAAGACTTGTTGAATTTCCATTATTGCTTTTAATTCAGCTATGGAGCAAGGAAGTTTCTATGTCTCACAGCTAATTGAAATGTGTGATAAAGTGTGTCATTGACAGTTCTCAAGTCTTCAAAACTTTGTGCACCAGGAACATTTAAAAAGTAGTAAACGTTAGCAGAAACGTTCAATGTCTCTTGGACTTACTGTATACATTCTGGGTATAATTTTATTACCACCCTGTTTTCTCTGTTTCCATAACCCATTGACAAAGACATAATGATATGGAATCTCATTGTATAAGTATTGTCTTGCCTCAATATCCTTACAGTTTAATGTAAACAAAGCAGTAAGTGTGGTTTGTCAGTGTTCATTTTGTGCCAGAGCATTTTCTTCATTGCCACTATGGAAATAAACTAATTGTCTTTGTGAAAATTGTACAGCTAAGCGATATACTGTATGTGAGCGATCATGCATTTAAAATTGTAAAAGTTGCCACATTGCTTCTGGCGCACTGACATAGCTAGCATCTACATGAGAAGCAAGTTCCCCATGTAGTAACTCATTGTCTTGTTCATTTGGTCAATTTTTCATGACAACAGTTGCTGCATCATATCCTTTATAAATATATTTGTAGACATATTTAATTGCAGACATATTTAATTGATTTTATAGAAGTGAAAGCTTCCACATTTATGTGGGCATTATACTTCATTATAGATGTGGATTATATGGCAACACATACATATTATCTACATTTTTCCTCGAGTTATTGCGTTTGGACCTTTTCTTTGTCTATACAATGGATATCCATCACAATTTGCAAAAGTTTGATCTCTAAAGTCTTTATGGAAATCTTTAGTGCATTTTTGATTTTTCATACATGGTGAGTTTGGGTTTAGTTCTCCACAAGGTCCATGAATCATGTGATGTGATAGAGTGTTTCATGCTTTTGTGGATGTGGCAGTTCAGCAGTAATTACTAAATCCACTTTCTTTGCAGTATTCAATTTATCATTCTCTTAAAGTATGAAAAGCATATGTGCATGTGGGAGGCCTGTTTTCTTTAATTTGATGATATAAACAGATGCCAGACACTGTCCAAATACATGATTGTTGGTGATGTCATGTATTAAGGCTGTTGATTTTATTTTGAAGACTCTAGCCACTAAGTCTGGTCTATCAGAAGCATTCTGGCCCTCTTTTAAATTATCAACAATTTCTGGCCATTGAGGATTACATGTAAATGTAGTAAATAAATCAGGTTGGCCAAATTTAGTTACAATAGCCATAGCATCATTGTATCTTTCTCGCATATTGCGAGGAGATCCTTGGAAGGAAGATAATAAAATGATGGTTCTGCTAGCTGCCAGATTTTGATTTGTAGCAGCATAATCCATGAGGCCACAATACTGTTCGACACATAGTTTATTTTGTTATTTTTTAATGAAATTTAAAATTTTTGCTTCTACTTTCAGGTATGAATTAATGATCCATTGTTGTGTCTTTTTTCCAGCATTTAAGATGGGATTAAATTCATCCCTAATGGGAGTTTGAGCCACTTTAAATTCAAGCATGGAAATATTACTTCTGACACGTTGTTTAGTGTTTGGCTAACTGGGAAGTATTAATTAATTAAGTGGTTGCCAAACAGCCTCCCCATTGGGATACAAAATTTAATAAGTCATTGGATACAAATTGGTACTTAATATATTGATGTTAATGAAAGGTTGCTCTTCATTTTTTGGATATATTCTAATATCCCTCTGAAAAGGTGGTTCCCCTTCATCATTTTGAAAAACCATTGCAACCTCATTCACTGTGGGTAAGTTGTAACGTCGCTTAAGAACCATATTAACTTTTGGCATGGCCAATTCATTTTGTTCTGCATGAATGCGTTCTTGTTCTTCAACTTCTAACAGTTTTTTATAAGCTTGAGTTTATGGATTTTTTCCATAATCTTGTCAAGCTCACGAGAAACAGTGGGTAAGCATTTAGTATTTTCAGGAAGCTGCATACATTGTTCCACAGCTTCATTTGTATCTGGTACATAGAGTTGAGCCAACTTTGCTCTCCTTCTTCAGAGTGTAAATGTGAAGTATTGTGGTACATTTGCCCTTTTACTTTAAAGCAGTAAGGGCCATGTCATTCAACATTTCCAGCTAATTTTGCATCCATAGATGCATAAGAAATAGCACTATTGTAAGATCATATATTTGTCTTAAAATTTTAGTAAGTTGGGTCACTCATTTTACTTTGTAAATATGTAGGACATGCTTGTTTTTCTGGAAATTTTACTTTTCCCTTTTGACAGCAACTAATGAACTTACCATCTCTTGGTCTTTCATTGAGAAAATGATAAGCCCCACAAAATTGACAAAGCACATTTAACATACCACAATTGTGAGTCTCTACATTTATCTCTGTAAATATTAGACTTTCCTGTGAAGCAAGGTCAACATGAGAATCTATATCTACAATATTATCATTGCCATATTCGTCACACATTTCTTGCACAATATTTTTAAGTTTTCTAGATCTCTTACGCAGGCTTTTGGTATCAACCATGTGTCGTTTGTTGTACATTTGTTCATGCTTTTTGTCATGAATCAGCCAGGGGCCATCTTGGATTGGAACTGTTATCTGCCACATGTTATTGAACAGAAGGTTTTGGGCTCCCAGAGCTACTGTTATAATGTTATATATTCAGATCAGAGTCCCACTGTTATTGTTATGCATTCAGAGAAGATGCAGTTTACCACGTCACCACTAATAAAGTCGTCATAACGCATTAAGTGGACTGACGTGGGAAGTACTGCCTCAACTCATAACATGTGGGTTATAAAATGTCGTAGTGGTATTATCTGTAAATATATTGTATTGTAATGTGGGAGCCATGTTGTGTGCAGTCATCCACATTGGGTTTGATACAGATAGTAACCTGAGTAGATCACCCATCTGCCTTCCAGCTATCACCTAAAGTAAACACTTGAAGTGATAGCAAGGCCAGAACAAAGGGGTCTGTACAGACATTGAGGCACCTTATAGTACAGAAGCACATATATGTTTCTCCCTTGAGAGCCATAGACCAACTAAATTAGGTAGCCACACCTAGTGGGCGGCCCAGGGGAGGGGTCTGGAAGTTCCCAGAGCTTACCTCTAGTCATTGACCAGAGGTAATCAAGTTACTCTGGAGATTACCCCATTGCCCAAGAGGAAGATGAGGGTTGGACAAGGGGGTAGCCACTCCCTGTACTGGTTTTGTGAGTTGTTTAAATACTTGTGTAAAAATAAAGAAGTTGTTCTTAATTTTCATACTTTGACTAAGCATGTATTATTGACCCAGAGGCATATGCTTGTAGAGGAGCTTGTTCTGACTCCCTACTAAGGTGCTCCCAGGTACACTACCAAAGCAAGCTGGGACTTATGCCTTTGTACCGACAAAGACTGTCCATAGGTCTAGAGTCACCCAAATCTTAGGTCTAAAACCTACTGGGAATAAGAGTACTAGGATACTCTAGATCCCATCATCATAGTAGGTTGTGACACTTTTGTTCTCATAGTTTTTCCTTAGTGTCCTCGGATAGTTTATTTCTCCATATTTTTTTTTATTTTGTTGGCCAGACATTGTTTATATTGCTTGCCGGTTTCTGGCTGCTCATCCATAGGACTCTGTAACTATAAATATCAATCTTTAGTTTCAACGTCCCAGTTATGTTAATTAGCCATGTGGATGGGAATTACTAATTTAATGTAGCTTACTTCTTCCACTGTTCTTAATGCAGTGTGTCTTTTCTTATAAATTCTCTCCCGCTCATCTTCTTGTACTCTTTTCTTGGTGTCATACAACTGTTTGGCTCAGGATCTATGTTTTCACTCCCTGTCCATACGTTACTTGGCTTCCTTCCTGGTTTCCATCTTTTCAGCCATTGTGATCTATAATGTAAAATGTAAATGTTTATTTGTAGCCTCAAGATTGTGATAATGAAGCATTGTTATATGGGTGAATCATTTATTTTAAGTTATTGGAAGTTGTAATAGATTTATTAATTTTTTCAATTTTGTTAATGTTTTCTGTGGGGTCTGTGGCGGCAGTGCGTCAAAGTGTGGTGGGTGAGAGACTGGGAGGAGTACAGAGAGTGCAAACTGTAATAGAGAGAGGGAGAGCATTGTGTGATAGAGAGGGATAGTGCAGAGTGCATGATAGAGAGAGTGCGTGATAGACAGAGTGTGTGGGAGAGTGCACTGTGTGTGTGTGAGAGTGTAGTGTCTGTGTGTTAGAGTGTAGTACATGTTTCTGAGACAGGGAGAGTGAAGTGTGTGTGATAGAGAGGGAGGGACGTGCAATATACAGAGTGCAATGTAATATAGAGAGTTCAATCTAATATAGAGAGTATATTGTACAGGACCACCTGCTGGGGGGAGGGGAGACACAGGGGAGAGGGAGGGGGGCAAGAGACACAGGTGGGCGGACAGGAGGGGGAAGTGACAAATGGGGGTGTGAGGGGGGCAAAGAGACACAGGGGTGGGAGAGTGGTTGGGAAGAGACACATGTGAGGTAGAGGGTGGGGGGTTGGAAAGAGCCACAGGGTAGGGAGAGGGGGGAAGAGACACAGGGGAGGGAGCGGGGGCGGGGTGAAAGAAACACAGGGGAGGGTGGGGAAAGAGATGCAGGGGAGGCATGAAGAATGCAATGTTTTCATTACTACTGCTAAAAGTAATAATATCTGCAGGTATTAATTTATTGGTTCTGCAAATGGAATATACTGTACCTGCTATCCAGAAACTGTCACTGCATAGATCTTCTGTGTCCAAATGAAATGAACAGAGATTTGCAAAGTATCAAAGAAGATTAGCATAATATAGTATGTATTTTTAATAAAGTATTGATTCACTATTTTTTCTTGAGCTGTTATTTTATAAGTTATGACATGAAATACCAAAACACCTTACAATTATTTGTTATGCATATTAAATGTACTTTACTATAATGTTACATAATATATAAGAATTATGCAATCAATTAATTTCATGAAATATACTGCACTGTCATTCTAAATGTCTGAAGCACATGAAATGAAATAGGCTATAACTTAATATAAAATATTGTAAATATGATATAAATTAATGTAATAAAATATACTGTACCTTGTGTCCTTGAAAGTTGATGTGTTTATGCCACTGCAGGCTAATCACAGACACCTGCAAAGTGAAAAATGATATTTCATTAATTACTATATTTTATACTGTGTAAACATATACAGGTCAGAATGTCTAAAAGTACGTCGGTGTAAAATATATATATATATATTTTTTAATAAATCAGTGACTACAGTAATTAATAATAAGCCTTTACCTCATAATCCTCTTTTTTTTCCTTCAAATTAATTAGTTTTAAAATACTAAAATTTTCTCGTAATATAATAAGTAATAAATATTTTCAGAATTACTTTAATGTAATATAATGTAAATCACATTTCTAAGTTGGTGTGTTTGACTTCATGCAGATGTGTCAGTGTGTTCATAAACAGCCCCTGCTGGCAAATTCTGTGTGACTGTGAAATTGACAGAGACCTGCACATTTTAAAATCATATTTGATTAATGACTATCAGCCTTATTAAATTCCAGCCTCGTAGATAAGAGGCTTCTACATAAATCCTTTGAACTGCAAATTTCTCAAAGTTACAACGCTATTAAATTAGCCCTGAGTGAGCTATGCAGCAGGGCCGTCCGTATGAACACTGCAAAAATGTACATGAGGAGTGATAGCCTGCGAGATGATCTCGCAGGCTCCCACACCTCATCAATTGCTGCGTGGGTCCTAAACGGGACCTCCGCTGCAGTCCCACATATAAGCCCTGCCGTGGGGGGTACTCCAACTACCCCCCCCCCCCCCCGGCGCCTAAAATTAACCCCTCTCTATGCGGGGGTTCCATCAGCATGCATGGGGATGTGTATAGGGAGCAGGAGGGAACCTCACATGGCTGTCTCGGGCAGCATGTATGTGATTTAGGATCCCTTGCTAGCCCTTTTTTGTACTTGTAGGGATTCTTCCGAGGTGCGAGATTCACCTCATAGATTTAAGGCTGCGTATGACTCCGTAGCTCTCTCGGAGCGTATGCCATTTTTCGGAGTCATCTCGCAAAGCAGGCTGCGAGGGACATATTAGGGAATCGGTCCTCACAAACAGCAAAAATCTTCCTTTTGCGAGGACCGAGAGAACTAAGAGGGCTAATTTAATAAGGCCCTATATTTTATACAATACAAAGTTATACAGCTTACAATGTGTTAAGTAACGTCAGGCTAAAATAGATATTTTATTTTTTATTTTTTTCTGGTAATTAATGAATGTCATAAATGAATAAGTAATAAGCCTTTACCTTTTCTTTGTACGTATTTTGTAAAAAAAACGTATAGTTAAGTTACCATGGTTTCGATAACATCATCATAAACTGTACTATATCTTTATTTTTTTTATTAATTAATTATTCAATTATCAATTAATAAATATTAATATTTTACCTATAATCTTTCAATTTATGTCTTCAAATTTATCAAGAGGTAACAATCTCTTAATAAAATGTGTCATCTGATAACATCCAGTCACACAGTTCATCATCTGAGGAGAAAGTAAGAACATTCTGGTGTGTAAGCGCGAGGACAAACATGGACATGCGCAGTTTACCTCTTTTCTGCCTATTCAGGGTGTAAGTCACAGTTTTATGGAGTTAGGTTCTTGGTCAGTAAAAAATCGGCAATGTTACGTGTCTCGCAAGGATCGGCTGCATGGTTCGTGTTTTTCGGTTCAGTGTTACTTGCTTCGTAATCCTCTTTACTGTCTTGCGCTAAGTGTTACTGTGTTCTGGGTCGTTTTCATTTGTTTATGTTTTTTCGGGTGCCATTTTTGTTTCGCTTAGTTGATTTTCCATTGTTGAAAAACACAGAATATGCCTCAAATTAACTTGCAACCTCACTCACAGGCTCCCTGCCTCTACAAACTGTGCTGTGTGTGAGTGTGTAAGTTAATTTGAGGCATATTTGTTGTTATTTTCAGGTCTTTCCAGTTCTGTGGTTCGGCCGTTAAAGTCGAATTTTTGAGAGTTTCGGTCCTAAGTCATACAGATTGTAAGTTCCGCTTGCACCTCTGGCGATGAGCTTGTGCGGTGCTCATCGCAAGGCTCGCGGTCGACGGCTCGCCTCGCTGCGCCAGGCTCGCAAAGTGTGACCAACATCATAAGCATTAACCACATTGACAACTATATATGTGATATGTATTGATCTTTTGCATTGTAACTAGGGCTCATTAGTTTATATATATAGGAATGTGACACACATGTGATATATGTGGATGTCCCATAACCCCAACCATTGAAAACACGCTGGCATGGTTAGAACGGTATAACAAAGCTTTATTTCATACTCAGAGCACAAGCAGAAATGGTCAAGACTGTTCATTAATATCATGGGTGTGGTGTGGGTGGATCTCAGGAGAGCAGGAGGCTTGTGGTAAAAAGGGGATACCTACAGGGGGTAATGTTATAATCTAGAATAAGCATGATGCATAGCCCCTACCAGGGTCACAGGTGGTCAATGCACCACTGCAACCGGAATCTGATGAAAAAAGGATCATCACAATTCACTCCATTTAATTGAAGAAACCATTGTGCATAACAATTACAACTTGTCTAGATCTGCTCAATGAAACAGATGATTCAACCTCTGGACTGTGTAATCTAATCCAGTTTCACACATACAGTTTGGTGACAAAACAAAAATCTGAAAAAAGTGAAAAAAGTGGTCAACTAAAAAAAGGCAGAGGAGAATAAAAAAAATCAACATGTATGTACATTACAGGGCTAAATACTGTAACTGTAACAATATACCGGCTCACCTGATTCCCATCTGCAAGCATTACTAACTATTAGCTAGGTCTCTGGATAATCAGCAATAAGGGAAAATACCCATTAATACGGAGAGGACACAAAGGCCAGCAGCCAGATTCACTGTTACATACATCAGACCCAAGGATCTGTTCTCAGACTGTTATTGGGGTCAGGATCACATGCTTCACTAGTGCATATATTAATGCTGGCTGTCATTAACATGCCATTGTAAAACTTTGCAAGTCCACCGCCATAGCGGTATTAGTCTACATTCAAGCTAACAACAATCATGTCTTAGATATCTGGCTATATGATAGCTTACAGATTGTGGGAGCTACATGTTAAGGGGGCTGTCATTGAAGGAATGCCTACCTGAGATGCACTGGGAAAACCTTACACCTCATACATTTCCTTCACAATGCTTGCAGATGCAGAAGATGCCTTCATTGACCTGAATTGTACCTAAAAAAGAAAAAGAAATACAAAACCTGCAAAATAAGGCCTTAAAATTTTATACGGACTGCAGCATCTCTTCTCAACAGCATTCCTCCCCAAGTGAACATTAATTGGTGACATGTTAAACAGAACCCTATGTGTCCATAGAGAAGACGATTAATGGCCATGTGATGGGAGGTAGCCATCTGCATACAAAATATCACCATCACATAGGATAAGATCCAAGACTCTGTAGCCAAGCTAGATTAGGTTAACATTTTGACTAATAGATTGTCACTGAGGAGTGCTGTTGAGAAGGCACAAACATATGCGCATCCCCTAGGTCCTCCTCTGCCTAGGCACAGGGTCACAATCCTCCGTGGCCGGCAGCCGTCTCCCTGCTGGTAGTGGTGGTGGTGGTGGTGCATGGTGAGGCAACCTCCTGGGAGGCAGTGGCACCTGCAGTGGTGGAGGCATGGTGGGAGTAGAGGAGGGGCCGGGCTGCGGGTAGCCGAGGGATGTCTCTGGGGGGAAGGTGGCGTGGCTGGGGACCAGAGTGCGTTGCATGGCCTCTGCGGTCACTCCCTGGAATGCACTCTGGTCCGCCCCAATTCCTGAGCAGTCAGGCCAGGTAGGACCTATTTATTAGATGATGCCTCCTCTCTTCTTTATTGCGCCTTGCCAGGCTGCGCATTACCTCTGCATGATTGGGGGAGATGCTGGCCTGGATCCCCGGAGACCGTCTCCACCTGCACAGCCTGGCCTGATGTTGGGGATAGAGGTCCCTGGGGCGTGGTGAGGAAATGGCGGTGAGGGAGTGGGGAGGGTCCGGGCCTGGCTGGAGGGTTTTGCTGTATTGGAGGTGGTGTGGTTGGGCCCGGTGATGGTTGTGGCGGCCAGTCCAGCGTACTGCTGGAGGGGGGGGGGAGAAGGTGGTGGCTGGCTTGTTTCATCACTCCATTTGGAGGGCCCTGGCAATAGCCTCAGTCTCTGGAGGAGGGGGATCGTGCAGTCGAATCCCGGCAGTGTGTCCGGAGGGCTGGATGTTGACCCTGCCAGCCATATAAAATTCTCCTCCTCCACCTGCACCGGTTCTGCTGGGCGGGGGCATGCTCCTCCACTTCCTGCTCCAATGGACCCAGTATATGTCATTAGTATGATGTATAATACATTGTTTTGTGTGCATTCCTATTTATTTGACATCTAGGCTTGAACCTGGATGATACTCCTAATTGCATCTCAGATTAGTTATCATTTGCTAGATATGATCTATTCTTTGGTTCTTGGTCTTGATTGCTCTTGGCTCCTAACGCTGTCTTGATTCCGGATGCGTTCTGCAGAGGCTGCAGGAGGCACACCAATACATCTATTGGTTGATTACTGTTGTTGTGCATAGGAATTACAGTGATTTGTCGGCTTCATGGATTTAATGACGCATCCATCTATCCCTTGTTAATTCCATAGAGCTGACATGTCAGTGTCCTTGTTGGTCATCATGTACATATATAATGTGTGTTATGTACATGTGGTGGCATGTTGGTATATGTGATATTCATCTGAAATGGAGGCTGGGTCCTGCTGGGCCAATAGGCCTGAAGCTCCAGCAGTGGGCACCTGTCTCAGAAGGTCCTTGGCGACCCTCTCCCACTCATTTTTGCTTACATTTTGGTTCTTGTCCTCTTTAGCCATCATTATCCTCACCTTGGACCTGATGGCATTAAAGCAGTGCTTGACAGACCTCATATCCTTTGGCGTTGTGCCTACTGCTGTCTCCTCCTTCCATGCCTGAGCCCTAGGCCCTGGCCTAACTTCCCTCCCCTCTGCAAGAATCACAGGGTGGCCACGGATAGCACCAAGGAGGACCACATTCGCCTGGTTCGTGTACTTGTTGGCCCTGTGCTTGCCCGTAGCCACTTGCCCTCCCGACTGTTGATGGGGATACTTGCCTCCCTGACCTGTCCCTGAGACCTGGCCCTCCCCTGAACTATCACCCCCCTGGCATCGGGCCCTTTCCCCTCTGTCCCTCTCCTATGTGTTCCATCCTGTCACCACCCACCTCCTCCTCTACACTCCCACCTTCCTCCTCCTCCCCCTGATCCTTCTCCTCTCCGCCACTCCTCTCCACATCCTCCTCCTCTCAGCCACTCCTCTCCGCCTCCTCCATCTCCCCACCACTCCTCTCCTCTTCCCCACCACTCCTCTCCTCCGACCCACCACTACTCCCCCATGGCCACTTCTCTCTCCTCTCTCTCCTCCTTGTCTCTTCTCCTCCTCCCCACCTCTCCACATAATAGAACGATAAATACAAAAAAAAGTGTTACTGTTAATATATCAAAAATATATTATTCACCTTTAATTTTTGTATTTTTTTGGGTGCTTAACACCCCTTCAACTTAATCATCAAAAATAACTTTATTTGGATACCTATGATCCTAGACAATGCTGATTAATGATTAAAAATTGCTTGCAAATTTGTATAATATCCAAGTAACAGTACATGGGAATAATCAGCTCTGTATGAATAAATCTAGGCCCTTTTATCAATAAACTGATATAATCCTACTATTATCAACCTTTGCTAATCAACTCTCATATATCAGAATATACTGATAATCCTGTTAGTACAGGATATACTGATAATCAGTAGAGTTGTAAAGTATTTATAAAAAAGCACATAATATTCACATTGTTAAAAACAAAAAAGAAAAAGGGTGGGACACAGGTATTAAATACCTCCAAGAAAAGGGATTCATTCAATATAACAACTATGTATGTTGCAAAAAAATTGTTGCAGCAAAAATAAATAGGTCATTGCTGATTTGCTAACTCCTCAGCTCACTAACTTATTTAATCGGATCATGGAAGGACTCCCAATGCTCCCTGAACTTGTATATTTTCCCCAAGGAAGGCAGGGACCCTACCGAAGTTAAAAACTACAGGCCCATTTGTCTCCTAAACGGAGATATTAAAATTCTAGCTAAACTCATGTCTAATAGAATTAATAACTTCCTTCCCAGACAAATTCACAAGGACCAAGTGGGTGTTATCCCCTTTAGACAAGCAGGAGACAACATCAGACGAATCCTTAACTCAATTCACTGGGCTAAACAAACTCAAAAGGTGTTTGACTTGCTTGAATAGTCCTATTTAGAAAAAACTTTCACTAAATAAAGGCTTCTCCAGTCCCTTATGAATTTCCTCCAGACATATTATTGCAATCCTAGAGCCTTGCTTAAAATGCCAGGGGATTTAATAACGTATATTGACATCCAATGGGATACTAGGCAAGGATGCCCCTGCCCCCCCCCCCCCCTTCTGTTTGCACTACCAATAGAACCCTTAGCCCAGACAATTAGATCCAATTCTTCTATCTATGGTATTGATGTCGGACATCATCACCTTAAGTGCTGTCTTTTTGCGGACAATCTTTTATGCACTTTATCTCAGCCTGTCAACTCTTTTCAGATTCTTATGTAAATCCTAGACAAATTTGGAAAGATCTCTGGTCTGAAAGTAAATCTTGATAAAACGGAAGCTTTAAACATATCTCTACCCCCTGAGGCCCTACAGTTTCTACATCTAAACTACCAGTTTTATTGGCCTCCCTCCCACATTAAGTACTTGGGTATCAATCTCACACGCCGAATTAGCAATCTACACAAAGCTAATTATTCACTGTTATACTCCGTAATGGGACAGAACTATTTGACCTGGTCCAAAGGTAATATCTCTTGGCTTGGCCATATAAACTCGTCAAGATGAATATCTTTCCCAGACTTTTATACCTATTCCGCACCCTACCCATAGCAGTTAATATTCCTGAATTGGAGAGATTTCAATGTCTGACATTCATTTTTATTTGGGGCAATAAATCCCATCGTATTTCAAACACAAAGCAAAAGGAGTTTTGTTGTTTTCTACTTTTAAGTTATATTTTAAAGCAGCACAAATCTCCTTCATCCCTCAGACTCATTCCATTACACATCAACCTCTATTTTCAATTGCACCCTTACTTTTGGGACACTATCATGTGGCTTCCCAATCCTTACAAGACACTGGTGGCCTGGCCAAACCCCTTTATAAAGCTAATGCTTACAATCTGTCAATGGGCTTAACATACCCGTGGTCTCACCCCTAAATATTCCACCCTCACCTCATTAAACCCCACCCACAGATTACAATTCAAATATCTTCCCTCTCCCTCAATTGGGGTCGGCTCTTGGTATAAAGATAATAAGGTTCTTACATATGATCAACTAAATACACTTTATCTAATTCCACCACAAGAAGACTTTACTTACTGTCGCTTTTGACACTTTATCCAAACTCAGGAACACATGGTACACCATCGTCATCTGGCCTTATGAAAATATGTGATAAAACCCCTCTTATAAAAGGTGTTATCAGTCCCATTTATGACTCAATTAATGTTGATTTAAATCAATCTAAACTTAATTATATTCGAGAGAGACTTGAATTGTAATCTGACCCAAGATATCTGGGAGTCCTCTTGGGTAAATTTAACTAAAGGTTCTTTCAACAGTAGTGTCCTGGAAACCTTGATTAAAGTTCTTCACAGGACAACTCTACAGATGGAAATTAGCTTGTAATAATGACTGTTTTAGAGAATGTGGGAGAGTGGGCTCTTTTTTCCATACTTGGTGGGACTGTTCCCGAGTTGCATCGTTATGGTGTGAAGTGTTTACGCTTGTCTCAGTTATATTTTCTCAACAAATGAACCCATCAGCCCAGGTAAGTCTTTTTGGGCCATCACATCCCTTCACTATCCTTGCACCAAATTGATGCTCTTCATGATGCTGGCCACCAAAAGTCACATTGAGGCATTTGAGCTTCACTTAAGCTCTGGTGGAAAAGTCTAAAAAACAGCTAAAATGTGGCTTTTCAATTGGCTACAAAATCTGGTTTTGATCCAGGGGAATAATGAAATCATCTGCCTACAGTTTGGACCAACTGTGTCCTCCTGAGGCCTACTACATGTAATACACTAGGGACCTAAACTCCACACAGGAAGAGACTCACTAGACCATACATAGAAAACATTTTCATTGTCTCTAGGCCATGGATCTCACTCCACTCAACTAGACCACCCTTCCTCAAAGACACAAGCACGAGTTATCATTACCCTAAAAACAAACAGGCTTCTAAGCTACTCAACCTGATAGAAGGCCATAAAAAACAAACAATAATAGAAACAACAAAAATCCTGTTGGTAATATACTTCACTTAATGTTGACACCAGAAGCAAAACTTATAGCCACAACCAGCACCAAAAAACAACTAATTAAATAACCCCTCACAAACGGAAGAAAAGAGACATATAAACAAAAAACAGCAACCTAACAATACAAATGCTGCTTTAAAGAAAAACAAAAAGCCTAAAGAGTTTCTCACAAGCATCAAGGTATGTGACCCAAAGAAACATACTGATAACTATTCACAATTTTAAAACATTAAGCATGTAAACAAAAAATGTAACCAATATACAAAACTAATAGATAATATTGAATCCACAAACCAGATCTTTAACACTTTCTCTATGCATCAGATAATATAGCCAAACACCAAGATGGATAAACCAAAAAAGGACGCAACTAATAGAATAATTCCAGAAATGTTTAAAACTACAAAATCTCAGCAAATACCATCTCAATGCTTAGGATCTGGGCAATCTGATAATTCAGATGCGGAGGAAAACCCACAAGGTACATCCCATCACATGGATATCCATGATAAATCTTTGGCTAAAATAGAGACGATACTCCAAACACATATAGATAGTCTAAGAAAAGACATACACGCCCTGGGTCAAAGGACACACTTAGTTACATAGTTACATAGTTACATAGTAATTAAGGTTGAAAAAAGACTTTCAGTCCATCAAGTTCAACCTGTTAAGATCTCCTCTGATCTGCAATATGCGGATTAGTTATTAATTAAATTATTGATTAAATAATTATTAATAGTATAGTATTGGAGAATGAATAAAGAGTTATTCCATCAAGTTCAACCTTTTTAGATCTCTATTGATCTTTTTAATTTGGACTATTTATTATTATTGTTAATTGTTAATTATTGTTAATTGATCCAGAGGAAGGCAAACATAAAAAAAAAACCATTGAAACTTTGCCAATTGTCTCATAAGGGGGGAAAAAAAGCAAAATTCCTTCCTGACCCCAGAAACTGGCGATCAAATTTCTCCCTGGATCAATATTCCTTGCTTGTTATCTAGGATAGCCTTGAATGCCCTCTTTATTCAGAAATATATCTAACCCCTTTTTGAAGTTGTCTATCGAATTCGCTGTCACCACCTCCTTTGGTAGAGAATTCCACAGTTTAACCACCCTAACTGTGAAGAACCCTTTTCTTTGTTTAAGGTGAAATCTTTTTTCCTCTAACCTCAACGGATGTCCTCTTGTCAGTTGAAAATCTCTTGCTACAAAAAGTTCACTTGACAAAGCCTTATATTGACCCTGGATGTATTTAAATAACGTAATCATATCTCCTCTTAGACGCCTTTTTTCTAGCGAAAATAAGTTTAATTTTGCTAGTCTTTCTTCATAACTTAGCCCCTCCATTCCCCTTATTAGTTTTGTAGCCCTTCTCTGTACGTTTTCCAGCTCTAAAATGTCTTTTTTGTGAGGTGGTGCCCAAAATTGTACTCCATATTCCAAATGAGGGCGTACTAGAGATTTGTATAGTTGCAGAATTATATCTTCTTCCCTGGCTTCTATACCCTTCCTAATACATGCTAATATTTTATTTGCCTTTGCAGCAGCTGCTTGGCTTTGAGCACTGTTACCTAGGTGGTTGTCCACTAGTACTCCCAAATCCCTTTCAATATCTGATACCCCTAGATTTGCTCCATTAAGATTATAGATTGCTTGGCTATTGTTCCTTCCCAAATGCATAACCTTACATTTATTTGTATTAAATCTCATCTGCCATTTAGCCGCCCATTTCTCTAATTTATGTAAATCCTTTTGTAGGGAAAGTACATCATTATCTGATTTTATTACCTTGCACAACTTAGTGTCATCAGCAAAAATGGAGACACTACATTCGAGTCCTACTTCAATGTCATTAATAAATATGTTAAAAAGGAGAGGACCCAATACTGAGCCCTGAGGAACCCCACTTATCACATTAGACCAATCGGAGTATGTTCCATTTACAACAACCCTTTGCTTCCTGTCTTTTAGCCAGCTCTCGATCCATGAGCAGATATTTACTGCAATTCCTGTATCCCTTAGTTTGCTCACTAGTCTTCCATGTGGCACTGTATCAAATGCCTTTGAAAAATCTAAAAAGACTACATCCACTGAGTTGCCCTGATCCAAGTTCCTACTAACCTCCTCATAAAAACTAATTAGATTGGTCTGACACGACCTTTCCTTCATAAATCCATGTTGACTGCTACCTATGATCCTGTTCAAATAGACATATTCTTGTATTCTGTCCCTTATCAACCCTTCTAAAAGCTTCCCAACTACAGAAGTGAGGCTCACTGGTCTATAATTCCCCGGATTTGCTCTAGATCCCTTCTTAAATATAGGTATCACCTCTGCTTTTCTCCAGTCATCTGGTAGAGACCCTGTAGTGAGCGAGTCTTTAAAGATTAGATATAATGGTTTGGCTATTACAGAACCCAGCTCCCTCAGTACCCTTGGATGTATTCCATCAGGACCTGGGGCTTTATTAACATTTATTTTCTCCAACCTCTTTTGTATTTCTTCCTGCGTTAACCAATTATTTAGTGAAGGTAGTGTAGCCCCATTATGTTGCAGTGTCCCAACCACTGGTACCTCCCTTGTGTAAACCGACGAAAAGAACCTATTTAGCTCATCTGCCTTTTCCTGGTCACTAATTATCAGATGGCCTGTGTCACATTGTAATGGTCCTATCGATTCCTTCCTGGCCTTCTTCCCATTAATATATTTATAAAATATTTTAGGGTTAGTCTTACTTTCCATTGCAACTGACTTCTCATTTTCTATTTTAGCCAGTCTAATAGCCCTTTTGCAAGCCTTGTTGATTTCCTTATAGTCACATAAAGATGCCTCTGTTCCCTCCTTCTTGTATAATTTAAATGCATATTTCTTTTTCCTCATCATGATCTTTAAGTCATTGTTAAGCCACATGGGATGTGATTTACTCCTATTTATTTTATTTCCACATGGTACATGCTGATGAGTATGTTTATTTAGTAAGGATTTGAATGTTGTCCATTTATTTTCAGTATTCTTCCCTGTAAGTTCTTTGTCCCAGTCTATATGTTGTATTGCTGCCCGTAGCCCATTAAAGTTAGCCCTTTTAAAATTTAGAGTTTTTGTTGGCCCCTTACAACTCTGTTTTTTGTATTCAATCTCAAATGAGACTGTGTTGTGATCACTGTTCCCCAAGGGTTCCCCTATTTTTACATTTGATATTATATCAATATTACTTGTGATGACTAAATCCAAGATGGCCCCATTTCTAGTAGGTTCTTGTATTACCTGGGCTAGATAATGATCCCTGAGTGTACTCAAGAACCTGCTCCCCTTAGCTGAGCTGCTGGTCTCGTTTATCCAGTTTATATCAGGGTAATTAAAGTCTCCCATTATTAGAACTTGCCCATGCTTAGCTGCATTTCCAATCTGTAACAATAATTGTATTTCCTCACTTTCAGCTATATTTGGGGGTTTATAGCATACTCCCACCAATATGCATTTAGAATTAGCTCCTCCACTATTTAGCTCAACCCACAAGGATTCAATGATGCCGTTAGTGCCAGCATAAATATCTTCTCTAACTATAGGCTTAAATTCAGGCTTAACATAAAGACAGATCCCTCCTCCTCTTTTACCATTTCCCCTATCTTTCCTAAATAGGTTATAACCATCCAGATTAACAGTCCAGTCATGAGATTCATCCCACCATGTTTCCGTAATGCCTATTAAGCCCCATTTTTCTTGTACTGCTAATATTTCTAGCTCATCCATTTTCCCAGGCAAACTTCTTGCGTTTGCAATCATACATTTTATGTTGCTATGGATCTGCTGATGTGAAGTGCCTGCCACTGTATTTGAGGCCCCTATTAATATCTCCCTACTTTCTATTGTAACCCTCCCCCCTTCTCCTCCCCCATGGGTAAATAATTCATCCCTTTCCCTCTCTACCCTATTTACCCCAATACTTCTATATAGTCCCTCCCCCCCACCTACAAGTTTAAAAACTCCCCCAGCCGTTCTACCATCCTATTCCCTAGCACAAAAGCGCCCTCATCATTAAGGTGCAATCCATCCCGGCTATAGAGATTGTACCCAAGTGAGAAGTCAGCCCAGTGCTCTAAAAACCCAAAACCCTCTGCACTGCACCACTTTTTTAGCCACGCATTAACCTCCCTAAGCTCCTTCTGCCTCCCTGGGCTAGCACGTGGCACTGGTAGTATCTCAGAAAATACTACCTTGGAGGTCCTTGCTTTAAGCTTATTCCCTAATTCTCTAAAATCATTCTTTAGGACGCTCCATCTTCCACTAACTTTGTCATTGGTACCAATGTGTACCAAGACCGCCGGTTCATTACCAGCCCCTCCCAATAATTTATCCACCCGATCCACAACATGCCGAACCCGAGCACCCGGGAGACAGCAAACTGTTCGATTGCTGGGATCTGGGTGACAAATTACCCTGTCTACCTTCCTAATAATAGAGCCCCCTACCACCAAAACATGTCTGTTGTTCTGCCTATTCTGCCCTCCCTCTTCTCCAGTAGAGCTGTTCGCCCGGCTGTTAGAGGGAACAGCTCTATCTGGCATTGCCATTCCTGAATGGACATCGCCAACAGTTTCACTCAATCTGGCAAATCTGTTGGTGTTTGACAACTCAGAACTGGCCTGCCTCCTCCTGTTCCCCCTGCTTCCCCTTGTAACTGTAACCCAGCTACCTCCCTGGCCATCCTCACTAGCCCCAGCTCCTCCCTCCATACTAGGCCCAGCTAAACTGTGCTCCGTGAGCACCAATTCCCTTTCCAGTGGAGCAATATCACTAAGTGCTGCAATTCTCCTCTCCAGATCTTCAATTTGAGCTTCCAAAGAGGCAACATGCTCACACCTGTCACAGAGGTATGGACCCTGGATCATATGTTCCAGTAGTGCATACATTTGACAGGATGTACACTGAATAAGGTTGCCACTGGACTGACTCATAATTATTATTATTGTCTACGAAATTTCAGTGGGAAAAATAAAGAATATAATATAATATATTTATATAAAGTTTTCCTCCTTTGCACTATAAATCTGCCCTCCCTTTTCTTTGAAGGCCCTCCTTTTATTTAAACTCCTAGGCTTTTACTAGAATTGCACTTGATACTGAAAATGTTCGCAAGCTCACAAGTTCCCCTTCTCCGGTTTCTATTAACTTCTGCCTTCTCGCCTGGGCACAATTAGTGCACTCTGCAATTTATCAGCCTTTACTTGTAAGGTAAATCCACTTGTAAACAGGCCCCAAACCAGCTCACAAATCCTTTATCCTAGTTTAACAGTCAAGCCACACCCCTCTCACCTGGGTACACTTAGTGCACTCTGCAGTTTATTAGCCTTTACTTTTTAAGGTAAATCCACTTGTAAACAGACCCCAAACCAGCTCACAAACCTTTTATACAAGTTTAACAGTCAAGCCACACCCCTCTCACCTGGGCACAATTAGTGCACTCTGCAGTTTATTAGCCTTTACTTTTTAAGGTAAATCCACTTGTAAACAGACCCCAAACCAGCTCACAAACCTTTTATACAAGTTTAACAGTCAAGCCACACCCCTCTCACCTGGGCACAATTAGTGCACTCTGCAGTTTATCAGCCTTCACTTTTTAAGGTAAATCCACTTGTAAAAAAAAAAGGAGGGAAGAAGTTCTTGGAAGAAGTTACAGACCAAATCATAGAGACCCAGGAACGAGACAGATTGGAGAACACTCTACACACCTCTAAGATAAGTACTCAAGGACAAAATAGAAGATCTGGAAAGCAGGTCACGCAGACAAAATTTGAGATTCAGGGGCATTCCCAAAAAGATAACTGACTTAAATCAATATTTATCCACCACAATCAATCTTATCCTGCCCCGAAAGAAAGAGACACTAATGTTAGTGTTAAGAGAATAATTAATGTAATGATGATAATCAAATTGACACAATTTTAAATGTTAATGTTATATTTTTACTTCCCCTATGCCCTACACTTGAGCGACTTTACTCCAGAAAATAACCTGGATCCGGCTTCCACAAATTCCATTTAAAAAAAGAGGGAAAATCAAAGCCAAAAAATTAGACACAACCTACTCCCAGGTAATTATCAATCTGCTTCAAGCCACACTGATACACAACCACAATGGCAGATATGACATATAATTTTGTAACTCATAATGTATGGGGTTTAACCCCCCAGTTTAAAAGAAGGAAAGCTTTTTCATTTTACAAAAAATATAAACTTTCACTAATATTCTTACAGGAGACCCATTTTGCTAAAAACAGTGTTCCCTCTCCACAGAGATTACCCAATATTCTACACCATTAATCAGGAAACCAGAAAAGCGGGGGCTGCTATTTTAGTACACAAAGACTTCTCATTCAAATTTGACAGCAAGACAATAGACAATGAAGGGAATTATCTAATGATAAGGCGGACAATGCTGAACAAAAAGATATCTCTAGTAAACATATTCGCCCCTACGACCTCTCCGCACAACTACCTAATCAAACTACTTAACATGCTACATTCCTTAGACACAGGTAAAATAATAATGTGGGGGGACTCAAACTTAGCTCTTGACCATGGATTGGATAGATCCAGGGACACCTTAAGAAACAGAAATTCCCCAAAAATTCTAAAAATAAAAAACCTACTGGAGAAAAATAGTTTGGTGGATGCATGGAGAGGACATCACCCCGCAGAAAGGGAATATATGTATTTTTCACCCAATCACAACTCATACTCCAGAATAGATGCAATACAACTTGACTCAGGGCTGTTTGAAAGCTCAGGTAATGCGCAAATTTTGCCCTGCCCGTGGTCTGACCACGCAGCAGTACTCATAAACATAGATCTAGGTCTGAACCTCAAATATCAATATAGCTGGAGATTAAATGGTTCATTAATAACAAATCCTGAATTTTAAATGCAAATAGAAGCAGACCTAGATTTATACTTCACATGTAATGACCAACCAGAAACAAAAATAGGGTGGCTCTGGCTGACTCACAAAGCGTACGTAAGAGGGACTCTACTGAGAATAGCATCTACATATAAATAAACTAATCGCTTCAATGAGATTAAACTCTTAAAACAATTACACATACTAGAGAGACAAAATCAAAATAGCTTCTCAAACTCGCTTAGGCAAAAAATTAAAAAAATCTGTCTTGAGCTGGATAACATCATGTCAAAAAAACAGAGAATGCCATCAGAACAACACAGCATACATTTTTCCTTCATGTGAATACATTATCCTTTATGCTAGCTAGGAAACTGAGGTCCAATCAAAATCAAATTTACCAGATCAGAACCCCCGGGAGGACAGATAGCCCAGAGCCAAACAAAAATAAAAGAAACGTTTCTTAATTATTATCCAAAAATATATTTTTCCCAATCAAAAATTAGTCACTTCACAATAAAATAATTTTTAAACAAAAACAATATCCCATCCATCTGAAATCAAGACCTGGAAAATCTAAATGCTAAAACAACTGTAGAAGAAATCTTAGAAACCATAATATCTTTAAAACTAGGCAAATCCTCTGAGCCAGATGCCTTTTCCAACATTTATTATAAAACTCAAGCCAATAAACTTGCTCCATATCTAAATAGATTATATAATGCAATCCTATGAGGGGAACAAATGCCACCGGAATTCAACCAGGCTGACATGGTGTTCTTCCCTAAACCTGGACGAGATGCATTGGAAGTCAAAAACTTCCATCCAATCTCATGCTTAATGGAGATATTAAACTACTAGCAAAGTTCATGGCAACTAGATTGTCCAGGTTCTTACCTAAACTGGTTTGCAAGAACCAGGTAGGATTTATGCCGTTCAGACAGGCAGGGACAATGTTAGGAGGATTCTCAACATATATCATATAGCCACATTTAAGAATATCCCCTTATGCATATTTTGCCAGATTGTAAGCATTAGCTTTATAAAGGGGTTTGGCCAGGTTCCTAGTGTCCCTAGTGTCTTGTAAGGATTGGCGAAGATGGGCATTAAGGGTAATTTTTTATACTTAAAACTTATTATAGAAATCCAATTGTGTACCTAAAACTACAAGGCTCAAATAGAGACCATATCTCCATACAAAGAGGGACTAGACAGGGGTGCCCTCTCTCCCCACTTTTATTCGCTTGAGCCCCTGGCCCAAGCTATTAGGTCCACGCCACAAGTAAAGGGAGTCACGGGTTGAACTGTAACAATTTAAGTGCTGCATGTTCCCTGATGATATGTTGTGCACATTGGTAGATCTGGTAACCTCCATACCAGCCCTGATGGGCATCTTGGATTCCTTTATCTCACACCTGATAGATTACATAATATTAACACACAAACATCTTCAAGTTGCTATAGACTATGTCAAACTACAGGTACATTTCTCCACAATCCCAGGTAGTTCAGAACATTTGGACCAAAGTCATGGAATTAGCATCTACCAAAGTCATGGAATTAGCATCTACCATCTACCAACAATACACCCTTCAATACACATTTGCCTTTTGGGAAACTATTCTCCTCTACTACAAAAGCGACATAATAAATGGCTACAACTCCTGCTTATGGCCACGAAAAGCCACATTGCAAATAAATGAAAGACGCCACAACTTCACCTCCAAGAAATAATATGTAAACTAAATTTGATAATTATTAATGAAAAATGACTCATGTCATACCATATACATATACAATACATATCCAATATTTACAGGAATATGGGATGTGTGGATCAACTGCCCATACTCAATCATAATAATATAAACATTACAAATATTAAATAATATTATTAAAACTGGCTGAATTGATAACCTTTCGGAATGGAAAGCGAAAAACTTTATTGACAAAATTGTAATCTGGAGTTCAAACACATTAGGGATAAAAGAAAGATACAAAATAAACTATGACACACTCAGATATACCCCCCCCCCCCCCACCTACCTGAATGTTAGGATTAGTTCAGTTTAATTTAATATGTTTTAGGTTAATTTAGTTAATATGTTTTACTTAATCTACAGCTATAGTCAAACAGAGAAAATAAAAAAAGGAAAAAATTGGAGGAAGGTAACAGTTAAACAAAAGAACTTCAACAATTTTTTTTATACACGGCAATGGAAATCTCCTTCTCTTCATTTGCGATTGGTCATCTCTAAATTAAACTATCTTCTAATTAATGAGCGACTCTACCACATTCTCAAGGACTCTTTACCCCACTTTCTTAGCACCTGGAACCCATGGTTAGCTTCTCCCCATAGTATTTCCATCCCCTAACATGTCTATTGATCCCTAAATTGATACTCGACTTGGCTGGCTGAGGATCCCTGCGAAGATAGTGGTTGGAGGTAGGTCTTAAACTCTATTGCAATATGTACCTCAGACACACTTGGTTAATTTAGTTGATTTCCCCCCTTCCCCTTTTCTTTTTTATGTCTACAGTTTTTATTTATTAGTACCTTGTACTTTATCCTCTAAAATAGAAAAACTACTAGTAAGGATGCCTTACAAAGTTTTTGTTCTCTGCTAGAACTTGTATATTTAGACATTGTTATCTTTGTTTGATATGTATTATTAATCTGTACAAGACTACAGGGTAGTTTATTTATTCATTTGAATGATTCAAGTTATTACTCTGTTACTCCTTTGTAACTTGTTGTACTATTTGTATTTCGGCATCTTTGCTAGTTGATAAAACTGATTGAAAGAAAAAAAAAATTACACGTATAAACAGTTTACCTAATTAATGGCCACTGCTGTACCCTCTCATTACCCTGGGCACTATGGAAATAAAGTAAAATATTTCAACTGCAATAATACTGAATAGGCTTTCTTGGGCAAGGCTTGAATAATGTTATCAGATCAGGGCAACACTATTATTAAACCCTATTTTGGTTGGTTAGTTTTTTGCTCTTGCAAAAATGAACTTGATCTTTTACAGTTTGAATCACATGATCACTACAACTTAGAAAGTGAAAACTATTATCAAATTGGAAGTAAATTAATAAAGATCAATGGTGCGATAAGTACAATTCAGTTTTTATAAAAAAACATTCACCAGTTTATAAATTCTGTTCTGTTAATTGGGGAATGCTGCACCATCCCAGAAATCTTTGCCAGATAATATAAGATGTCAACAAAAAGGAAAAGATGGATGACACATAATAGCTAATCACAAACAGCTGTATTGTCTGTTCTATATCTTATCAGTCACAATGGGTGTATTACCTTATTATTGTGTTCTCATGCCCTGTAAACCTTATATTATCAGCTTTTACTTTCTGTTATACATTAGTTGGCCCTTTAAGATCCAGAATCAAGCTGCTCTGGAACACATCAGTTGACCCACCCTGTTATAAATCTTGTTGTTTTTCTTAGGCATGTTCAATGTGAACATATTTCATAAATGTCACCTAATAACATGAGCATTCAATATGTTAAGCACAATAGCTCTGAGTTATTTCATTATGTAACCAGCCTTGAGTTTACCAGGGGAACGAAGTTTGTGAGTTTTCAGTCTTCTAAAGTGCTTTAATAAATTTGAAGCCCGTGGCAACGTGAGACCAGCAATTGCTGCAGGCTTGAAATTTGGCCTAATTAGAGAGCTATCAAATTAGACCATGGTGCGAGTTACGGGCTTGAGATACAAGCCCATAAACCTGAGCGGCGCACGCAAGCTGTAAAGGGGACGGACGAGCCGTGATCGTCCGTAACTATCCATTTGCGGGATAACATAGTGCGACACAGGCCTAACAGCCAATAGAAAGCTGGAAACTGTAATTAACGCTGCAAAATCTGTAAATCATTGACTGTGCTGTAGATGAGTAAGTGAACAAACAGGTCTAGGCATTAATGTTTTTTTTGAGAATTGGAGAGAGAGAGAGAGAAGGAGCATTGTAAGTTTTTGATATTTTGACCTCTAAGATAATTTAAACCTTACCACCCAATGCCAGGATTCCCATTTTTCTCCAGCGTTTTTGATGGGCAAGTTGCTAGTATATATTATATTTTTTTATCCTTATTTTTATTTCATATATCATAGGAGGGTACAGGAGGGGAGGAGGAAAGTGAGGAGAGAGAGGGGGGAACACTGGAGGGGGAGAGTGAGGAGAGGAAAAGAGTGAGGAAAGTGAGGAAAGGAGGAGAGTGAGGAGAGCTAGGTGTATGGATGGAAGGAGATCCAGGTCATAGATGGCAGGTGGATGAGAGCAGCGGGGGGGGGGGGGGTCATGAGCCAGATGTAGGCACACAAGGTGGAGGGGCAGAGAGTCAGGGGACCGGCCCCAGGGAGAGGACAGGGAGGCCAGGAGCCCCAAGCACAGTTGGTAGGGCAAGAGGCAGTGGAAAGGAAAGGGCCCCCAATTATAGCCCAGAGGAGATGGACATCCTCCTCAGGGAAATTCGTGCCCACTATCGGATCTTACAGGGTGGGAGAGATGTGAGGGCTAGCCAGAAGGCAGAGGTCTGGGCCCAGATTGCTTCAGCTGCTTCGGCATTAGGGGTCGCTAATAGAGACGTAAGGTCTGTTAAACACAGATATGACGACAGCAGGCTGAAGGTGAAGAGGAAGATATCAGATGATGCAAGAGCGGCACGTGCAACCAGTGGTGGGCCACCAGCAAACATTACACACTGCGCATGGGAGCAGACCCTGAGGGAGTGGATTCAGCCAGCGGCAGTGGTGGGCCTACCAGGACAGCTGGACACGGGTTTGCCAAGAACCATGCAAATTGAGTATTATATCACACCACACACATTGGTGTATGAACTTGTGGGGATGGGGTGGTCAAATACCCTGCAGATATCATGATGTTTGTATGTATGTATAAATAAGCTTGTACTCTGGCTGGTGTATGCAATGAGCTGTACACCCCTAGAATTATTCTGCCTCCTACACCCCTGCCCACACGCATAGATAACTGACAAACAATAGCACTGTAAGCCCTATGGTTATGACTGAAGATATATGGGGCATCAATAACCATGTAAATCCTGTTAGCAAACATATAATTTTCAGAATTTGTATCAATGAAATGTCTGGCCAATACCTGCAGTTCAAACTGATTCTGACATTCAAAAGAGAGTAAATTTCTGGGTGTGCGCACTGCGGCATATGTGGATACAGACTCTGTAGGACTGCATGTGCGTGTCATATACTGTCCTAACCTGGACTATGTCTCAGCTGCATATTAACAACCATTGCTGGGAACATGTCACAGATTGGTCAGTCTCACACACTGCACAGCAGATCAAGCACATGTCTGATGCACATGCAGATGGCACACCGCAACTGCAGTACATATATTCATATGAGCCATGATTCACAATGCTCATTCAGAAGGCCGTGGTTCATCTGTGCAACACAAGCACCACAGTTAATCACAGGTGACCATGATGTCAAGGATATGGAAACACATAGCTGCCAATTGTGTAGGGAAACCAACTCAAATGTTTTTTTTTTCTTCCATTTCAGTACCCATGAGGACAAGGCCAGCCACAGAGGAACAGGTGGAGGCTCCAATGGAGGTGGGAGTGGTCAAAGAAGAAGGACGGGACATTAAAAAGAGCCCACGGCCATCCACAAAAGCTGGCCATTCAGCGGTGAATCAGGAGTGGGAATTACTGCCTTTAACAGCATCATACAGCCAGGAACAGCTGTTCCAGCCCCTTCCACCAGCCATGACCTGATCCCAGCCATCATCACAGCTGCCATCTGCCGGTTTGCCAGGGAGGACATGGCACACCGAAAACAGGCAAATGAGAGGCTATGGTTGCTCCTGAGGCAGTGTAGACTCACAAATACCCTCCTGGACAAGATAGCTCCATTCTGAAATGAGGAGTCACAACCGAAAGATAGAGAGATATGAGGAACGGACGATTTGGGGCAGACGGCAACTCATCGAATTAACTAAACGCCATCTCATACGTCTCCATCCTTCGGTTGCACAACAGCAACCCGAGACGTCGTACTCCTCATCTCAGACCTCACCACCACCATCTCAACCAGATCCCCAGCCAGCCAACGTAGTGGCACCCCACATTCCTCCACAACAACAACGTGGAAGAGTGAGATGGGGCGCTGTCACTGAAGGTAGGGGCCCAGTGCTGAGGAAGAGGAGGTCTTAGGACCATACAGGAAATCCTCCCCCGGATCACTCCTCACTGAATACTGATTGTTATAGATGTTGACATACTATTGGCTGGCTACAGAGTGTGTACATGTGTTGTTATGTTTAACATTTCAACAACTGATGTTCTATTCGGATTGACCTTGAGATGAGGTGTTAAACAGAATATTGTTATGATTGATATCTTGTTCTTGTTTCTGTAGGTGTTAATAGCCATATCTCATGACCATGAAGGCATGTTCTTCATCTTCGAGCAGTACAATACCATCATGTGAGTGAAGACTCAACCCAGTTCCCAACAGGCATTCGATCAATGTCATTCACTACTGCAGATGGATCTGAAATGCAATATATGACTACATATTTCTTCACTAATAAACATGACTGGTGTGAGTTTCAATTTCACTGAATAGTGTCCCGCCTGTAGAGTTCCACGGTCTCATTAGGATCTACTAATCCAAAGCATTAGTTATACATGCTTTTTAGTTGCATCCCGTTAACATTATGAAAGCGGATAATTTATTTCATGTCATCCAAACAAAATGGCTAATTTCCTTTGTTTGGCATCAGGATCAATGTGCATTTATTTAGGGGTAATGTGAACAGTGTAATCTGTTTGGCCTTTGTACCACCCATATACCAATGATATGTGATATCAGCATGGCCCAACTATTCCATGTAGATAATCATACTGTGTGTGGAATTGATTAGTATCACAGGATCCATGATTTCTAGCATCTGTTTAATGTAACAAATGGAAACCATATGGTTGCTGTGTGCGCATTAATGTTTATTTCTTTGACATGGAGTGTTATATGATGTTCCTATGTCACATCTGATTATGGTCACTGTGGTGTCCTGACCACATGTGACCCTAGTAGATGCTATGCATTATTCTTATGATGTTGTCTAACAGTTAACCCTTTAGGTGTCCTTTGATTGGCCACAGCCTCTGGCCTTTCCGGTATCCGCCCACACCACACCCATGATATTAATGCACAGTCTTCTCAATTTCTGATTGTGCTCTGTGTATGAAACAAAACGTTGTTATACCGTTGTAACCGTGTTAGTGTGTTGTCAATGGTTGGGGTTATGGGACATCCACATACATCACATTTGTGTCACATTCCTATATATCTAAACTAATGAGCCCTAGTTACTATGAAATAGATCAATACCTATAATAATACCAGTAAAAATAGCATTAGATATCATGTAATAATATATCATATATGATCAACATAAAGGGTTAATACACATGCAAATGTCCAGTTAGTGATATTATGGCGTATCAACATTCCCGAGTGCCGTCTAGGAATATGACAGGTGATACTAGAGTGGTTTGCGGATTCCTCCTCTAGGGGACTGACCTCTCTGCTATGACTTGCCCATCTACAGTGGCCCTACATGGTAAAGCTCTCAGCTTCATTCAGGTGCACAAGCCCCTTCACCACCACCACTTAGCAATCCAGAAGGGGACTAAGGGAATATACACCACACTAATGTAAATTGATAAATAGCAAAACATAATGGGAGGTGACCAACTGGAATGGTATACATCATGGCACATGGCCACCAGCAATGGCGTGGGACTTTCCAGGATGGGTGTAGCGGAGATTACCCAGATGGAGATGAGTTAGCTGTTGATCCCCAAGCCTCTGCACAGCCTCCATGTGTTTTTGTGTCCCTTCCTGATGTATTAGAGTAGATTAGTGTGGTGTATGTTCCCCTGGTCTCCTTGTGGATTGCTAAGTGGTGGTGGTGAAGGGGCTTGTGTAATTGAATGAGGTGTGAGCTATACCATGTAGTGCCAGTGTAGGTGGGCAGGTGATAGCAGAGAGGTCAGACAAAACCCAGGCCACTAGAGAAAGAAATGGCAACGACCTCCAGTATCTTTGGCATGCCAACCTTGTAGGCAGAGACCTAGCTAAATGTGCTGCAGTCCATAGGGTCACAGAGAGTCGAACACGACTTAAGGACTGAACAACAACTTACTTGATATATGTGATGTGGCGGGGAAATATGGCCACTACTTGTTTTCACAAATGTAGATGTGATGAGCGAGATGTATATGCAAATATATTTATATTTTAGGGTCCACAATAGAGCATTGGTGAGTGAGAAAGGGTTAATATGGCATGAGTTTCATGTTTTTGTGTTGCTATTTAATCAGGTAGTGTGTCTTCAATTGTTCTGTGCATGTTGCAGCATGGCTTTTCATATTGGCATGTGCATGACCATTCCAACATATGATAAAAAAAAAAAAAAATGCATTTATTTTAGTTGGGGATTATTGTGCAAGTAATTGTAATGCCTTTCCATGCTTTCCCCATATTTTAAAGTTCACTGGTGTTTTTATATTGTCCTTTACAGTGTTTAAAAGTTGTCTGTCCTATTTGCACGCCGTAATGTTTTTGCCTCCATTTGCAGCTTGCGGGCTTGAACGCCATGGCGTCTTTGGAAATCCGTGGCAATTTAATAGCAAAATTGGAATGTAGCAGTTACGGTCTTGGCAGAACAAAAGTTTTGCGGCAGCGAAGTTCCACGTTCCACGTTCGACCTTAAGCCGCAAGTCGTGAGCGGTTTGCTTTACGGGGCTAATTAATAAGCTGCAGGCCCCTTTATTCTTTTGCAATGTGTTAAAATTGTTTTTCCCTTGTAGTTACCAAATAAAGGATAATAATAAGTCAAACATTGTCACTCATGTGTCCTTATAATGTCCAAAAATGGAGTAAAGTATAAACATAAATTTACCATACCAAGGTACTAAAAAGTATTTTTTAAACTCTGTAAGATGACTCCTTGAATTTGATACTGTTTCTTTAAGGTGACATGTAGAAAGGACATGGCTTTGTTTTTACATCTACAAAGGACATGGCTTTATTTTGAACATTAAACTATTTTAGTAATAAAGGGTAAACTATTTTAGCACAAGAAAATTGCTATAAATTGATCCAACTTTCTAAATGAGAAAATATGATAGATGTTCAAATCAGCAAACAAGCTTAATGTTGTGATTTTTTCAGAGCACTTCAAAGCCAGAGTAAATCACAAATGTATTCAGTGCACGCAAGATAATTCAGATATTCACATTATTAAAATTGTAAATAAACAAGTGTATCTATTCTTGACAAGCTGAGGTTAGAGACTACATGTATAATCCAAAAAACATAATGACTCTTAAAACAATGGACAGACATCTATGTATAATGTCTTTTCGTTATTATCCTCAGCCTTTCAATTGTTATTTAACTTATAACAATTACAGTATATACTCGAGTATAAGCTGACCGGAGTATAAGCCGAGGCACCTATTTTACCACAAAATACTGGGTAAAATGAGCGACTCGAGTATAAGCCGAGGGTGGGAAATGTTCTGCCCCCCTGTGTCCCTCTTGTGCCTTCTGTGTCCCCCTCTCTCTGCCGTGTCTCTTCTCCCCTCTCCCTTCCCTGTGTCTCTTGCCCCCTCTCCCTTCCCTGTGTCTCTTCCCCCCTCTTCCTTCCCTGTGCCTCTTCCCCCCTCTCCCTTCCCTGTGCCTCTTCCCCCCTCCTCATTCTCAACCTCCCTCCTCAACCCCACTCCTCATCCTCAACCTCCCTCCTCATCCTCAACCTCCCTCCTCAACCCTCTCCTCAACCCCCCCATCCTCAACCCCCTCCTTAACCTCAATCCCCCTCCTCATCCTCAACCACCTCCTCAACCTCCCTCCTCAACCTCAACCCCCCTCCTCATCCTCAACCCCCTCCTTAACCTCCCTCCTCATCCTCAACCTCCCTCCTCATCCTCAGCCCCCCTCCTCATCCTCAGCCCCCTCCTCATCCTCAACCCCCTCCTCAACCTCAACCCCCCCATCCTCAACCTCCCTCCTCAACCTCAAGCCCCCCATCCTCAACCCCCTCCTCAACCTCAACCCCCCATCCTCAACCCCCCTCCTCATCCTCAACCCCCCTCCTCAACCTCCCTCCTCATCCTCAGCCCCCCTCCTCATCCTCAGGCCCCCTCATCATCCTCAGCCCCCCTACTCATCCGCAACCACCTCCTCAACCTCCCTCCTCAACCTCAACCCCCCATCCTCAACCTCCCTCCTCAACCTCAACTTCTATCCTCATCCTCAGCCCCCTCCTTGACCTCAACCCCCATCCTCAAACCCCCTCCTCAACTCCCCTCCTCATCCTCCCTCCTCATCCTCAACCTCCCTCCTCAACCCCCCTCCTCATCCTCAACCTCCCTCCTCATCCTCAGCCCCCCTCCTCATCCTCAGGCCCCCTCCTCATCCTCAGGCCCCCTCCTCATCCTCAGGCCCCCTCCTCATCCTCAGGCCCCCTCCTCATCCTCAGGCCCCCTCCTCATCCTCAGGCCCCCTCCTCATCCTCAGGCCCCCTCCTCATCCTCAGCCCACCTCCTCATCCTCAACCTCCCTCCTCAACCTCAACCCCCCCATCCTCAACCCCCTCCTCAACCTCCCTCCTCAACCTCAACTCCCCCATCCTCAACCCCCTCCTCAACCTCCCTCCTCAACCCCCTCCTAAACCTCCCTCCTCAACCTCCCTCCTCATCCTCAACCCCCCCCTCCTCATTCTAAACCCCCCTCATACTACCCCTCTAAATACCCCCCCCCCCCCCTCACTTACCTGCTCCGGCCTCCGCTCCTTCCGGTCTATGCTAATGCCGTGATGTCACATGCGCGCCCCATCAAGACCCGGAAGGAGCGGAGGCCGGAGCAGGTAAGTGAGGGGTGGTATTTAGAGGGGTAGTATAAGGGGGGGTTAGAATGAGGGGGGGTTGAGGATGAGGAGGGGGAAAGGAAAGAGACACGGGGGGTTAGAGAGACACGGGGGTAGAAAGACACAGGGGGGTAGAGAGACACGTGAGGGTAGAGAGACACAAGGGGGGGTTAGAGAGACACAGAGGGGGGGGGGGGGGGAGTGACTTGAGTATAAGCCGAGGGGGACCTTTTTAGCCTTAAAAAAAGGTCTGAAAAACTCGGCTTATACTCGAGTATATATGGTAACTTATAAATGCAGAATAGAAATGCTCATACGCTCAGTGTTGTAAAGTAGTAAATAAACAAGTTAATATCCACAACAGTTTATGATTACTTTGGGGAGGAGAAATATTTATCCCCACACCAAGTGAAACCATTTGCTTCATATGCCTATATGAAATTTTTGTCATGGTTAGGAATACCTGGGTGGAATAGTGATCTTTTTGACTGAAGTGCCATAAGCCACTTGGGGTAGGAAAAAAAAGATGGGGGATGAAGGAGTCGGTTAGCTTGAAGATACAGGAGTCAGGACAGCTGGAAGCTGAAGGAGTCGGTATAGGTGGGAGCAGCAGGAGTTAGGATAGACAGCCCACCTCCTCATCCTCAACCCCCTCCTCAACCTCAACCCCCCCATCCTCAACCCCCTCCTTAACCTCCCTCCTCAACCTCAACCCCCCCATCCTCAACCCCTCCTAAACCTCCCTCCTCAACCTCCCTCCTCATCCTCAACTCCCCCTCATTCTAAACCCCCCCTCTCCTCATTCTAACTCCCCCCTCATACTACCCCTCTAAATACCCCCCCCCCCCCCCTCCCCCTCACTTACCTGCTCCGGCCTCCGCTCCTTCCGGTATATGCTAATGCCGTGACGTCACATGCGCGCCACATCAAGACCCGGAAGGAGCGGAGGCCGGAGCAGGCAAGTGTGAGTGTGTGTGTGTGTGGGGGGGAGGGGGGGCTGTATTTAGAGGGGTAGTATGAGGGGGGGGTTAGAATGAGGGGGGGTTGAGGATGAGGAGGGGGGAGGTAAAGAGACACGGGGGTTAGAGAGACACGGGGGGTAGAGAGACTTAAGGGGGGGTTAGAGAGACACGGGGGGTAGAGAGACACAAGGGGAGGGGGGTTAGAGAGACACGGGGGAAGAGAGTGACTGGAGTATAAGCCGAGGGGGCCCTTTTTAGCCTTAAAAAAGTCGGCTTATACTTGAGTATATACGGTAACTTATAAATGCAGAGTAGAAATGCTCATACGCTCAAGTGTTGTAAAGTAGTAAATAAACAAGTTAATATCAACAACAGTTTATGATAACTTTGGGGAGGAGAAATATTTATCCCCACACCAAGTAAAACCATTTGCTTCATATGCCTATATGAAATTTTTGTCATGGTAAGGAATACCTGGGTGGAATAGTGATCTTTTTGACTGAAGTGCCATAAGCCACTTGGGGTAGGAAAAAAAAGATGGGGGATGAAGGAGTCGGTTAGCTTGAAGATACAGGAGTCAGGACAGCTGGAAGCTGAAGGAGTCGGTATAGGTGGGAGCAGCAGGAGTTAGGATAGACAGAACTGCAGGACTCAGAACAGACATATCTGGAACCACATGAGTTTTTGACCCTAGAGAGTAAAATAACAGACAGGAAAGACCAGAAGCAGCTATCTATAAATAGCCAGGGTGATAATTAGACCAAAACTGAAAGCAAGTGCTTAGGCTGCAATGAGCGCCGAAGGTGCTCATTTCAGGCCTCGGGATGAGCGTTGCAGGCGCTCATCTCGAGCTACGTCAGACTTCGGCTGGAATGAGCACTGATGGCGCTCATTGCAGGACTCGCGATGAGCGGTGCAGTCAGTCATTGCGAGGCCCGCAGAACTTTAAAGTTAGCCTGCAATGAGCCCAAAGGTGCTCAGTGCAGGGCTCGCAATGATCGCTGCAGGTGCTCATTGCGAGGCCTGCAGGACTTTAAAACAGCCTAGACATGAGCACAGAAGGCGCTCATGTCGATGGCTGTGATAGCCGCAGAAAAATGAAGCACTTTGCTCCACACAGTTTGGTAATTTGGGGGGGTCGAAAGTTTTTTTTTTTTTTTTTTAATAAGTCATTAACCTTAGGGCTGAGCTTGCAAACTGTGATTTCCAGATTTTCCCTAAGAGGTGTTCTGTTGGGAGCTGCGAGATTGAACATAAAACGCATGACCTAGAGGGAAAGTATTGAGGTGCATATGGCCCCTCATCTCTCGATCTTCACACTACTTTGTAACTCTTCAGCAGTATTTGTATTCTAGGATCTTTTGTACCTCATATTCTTCTCCTTATACCACTGAAGAAGGCGTCACTATGTATCAATTCCTGGTAAAATGTTTTAAATAGGTTAAGTAGATAAGTGGTATGGAAGAAGGTATTAATGCCCATAGATGATGGCAACTTTAGTTGGAAACTGGTAGGGTTCACGCAGGTCGTAATCTTGAAAGAACAAATGTAGTGGGCCTACAGCTTATCAGATGGTTGATGCAATTTGAGATTCTTGGCATACAGCCGGACTAGCAGCCCCATTAAATACCCCCAACTTGTAAAACTGTAGCCCGTAACGGAGCCCATAATGACTTACGGCTATTACATTGGCACCTCAAAGCTACCCGCAAACGATCTATGGGTTCCAGGCAGGAAAAACCCTACGGAATGTCGAAATCTGAACTCTGTTGCAGCAAAACCTTTGATCTGTCAAGCCTGTAACTGTTTTGCTCGAAAATTGCAATTAAATTGCTACGAGTTTGCAAAGACGCCCTGGCGTTCAAACCCGTAACCCGCAAATGGAGGCAAAAATATTACAGCCTCTAAATAGGATCTGCAAAGGGTTTATAGACAAGTTCTCAACCATGTAAAAGACATTATAAACACACCAGTGGACTTTAAAATATGGGGAAAGCATGGAAAGGCATTACAATTGCTTGCACAATAATCCCCAAATAAAAAAAATAGGCTTTTAAAAAATAAACAAAGTAGCAAAATAGAGGTGCTCAATCAGAGAACAAACTAACCTTACTAGGTTAGTTCTATGGACATGATAACCCACTCTGAGAGCAACCTCTTTTAGCTCACTTGTGCCCTTCACAGGGAGAAATATCCTGTAGCATATCATTCTGGTCCCACTCACTAGGGTGGTCCCGCACCAAAATACCAGGCAATTCTACCCTCAGTGAGGTGTAGCTGATATCTCCCTAAGGCACATTAAGCAAGGGGTCCACATCTGTGTTTTTTGCCTGTACATAGATTGGGAATTGATTGGTATATGGTTGCTATTTTGCATGCTTGCTATGTGCCTACAAGCACTTACTAGTATGAACTAATGTGTCAGAAAGTAAAAACACCACTCACATTAACAAATATCAGGTAAAGTTACTGTGCAAAAGTGGTTCCAGATCATTGACAGTGCCATGCTGTGCAAGCTAACACACAGATATCTAAGAGTAGAGGTTGGTTCTCCAGGGCTTTAGGAGAAACAGTTAAAAAGCTGTTTACATGGATGGGGGCGTTTCTATGAGTTTCTGTGTTAGAGTTTGTGAAAGTGTTTTTTTTAGAATCAAAGGAGGAGACTTGACTGGAGAGAATGAGAGGAGAGATGGTCCAGAGGGTGCCCAGTAAGCAGAAATAGAGGGAGAGGAGTGAAGGGAGAGGATGAGTACTGAGTGCAGTCAAGCTGTTGAGGAACGTGAAGAGAGCTGACCTGGATCAGACAGACACACAAGCTGTAGGGTCAGAGGAAGAGGTGTTTTGGATTAGCAAGGAGTAAGGGGCTGATGATTTCTATGCACTGTCAGGAAGGGGGGGGGGGCTACAAAGAATCATGGGGTACTTTTAGTGCCATTGATATCAAGTCCCACAGCATCCATGGAGGGAGTGGGTGGAGAGCAGTACAGAGGGCTAAGAGAAAGCTAGTGGTCCAGGAGAAGAGGGTACCATATTTTTCCATGTATAAGACAGCCCCATGTATACGTTTTTGACCCCCCTCCCAAAAAAAATCAAGCCAGAATGAGGATCCCACCTCTTTCACCAGATTCCCTGATTCTCACCTTACCTTCAGCGTCCTGATGATGATCCTCTCCCTGGGCCTGGTCCTGGGGGTGCAGCATGGCTCTGGAGTAAGGGCGCAGGGTGGCTCCAGGCTCCATGCTGTCCAGCTTGAAGGAGGCTCTGCGGGGGGGACCTCTGGCTTGAGGACTTGTAGGAATTTAATAGTGATTTGTGATTGTAACATTTATGGGCTTAAAAGATCAAAGGCTTAGCTAGGTCGGAGTTCCGATTTTGGCACACGCTGTGTTTTTCAGCCTGTAACCCGCAGATCCTTTTCAGGTATCTAAAAGAGGCCAATTTAATAGCTGTAACAAATAGGAAAATTTAATAGGACCCTAATTGTTTCATTCAGCAGCACCGTTAATTCCAAAGATATATTCACTGCAAGGGCCATCAAAACCTGCTGATGTTGCCTTGAAAATCATAAACCTATGTGTGATTTACTAATGAATATGCCAAAATAATTTTAAAGGCCGTAAAAATTAAATAGGTCCACGTTGAACAAAATTAGAGCCACAAATATGAGTAAATCAACAAGGATTCAGGTTATAATCTGTCAGTCCCCAATCAATGTGTTAATACATATAATGGAACTTGCATGTAATAGTGGGTCCGATTGTAACTTTTGAAGCCCGTAGGACTTTGAAATCCAACCTCCATTTTTCATTGCCGTAATGATGACGATCTGTGTTTCCATTGGCTGTTTCTAACTCTGGAGTCACGGCCTTGCTTAAATGATCATGTTCAAGCTCGCAAATGGTACATACTATGGCATGGTTTAGGAATTTCTCTATCGGCCCCTAACTTGCGTTCTTGCCGAATTGAATAGCATCGTAAGTTGCGAACGCTGCGGGCCCGCAGCAGGCCCGCAGACATACGGCCTATATCCCAGAACTTGCGGCCTCCTAATTCAATGAGGCTCTAAGTCCCATAAACTATGAAACAGCATGAACAAAGCTAGTCATTCCTATATTAGCCAAATATTTTATTGCACCCTCATTTTCTAGAGTCTAACGATAAAGAGCCCGATTCAATTGAGAAATCGTACCGTATTGGCCCGAATATAAGCCACCCCCGCATATAAGCCGTACCTGTAAAATCAAGGAACAAAATAAATAAGATAAAACCCGGATATAAGCGGATTTGTGGGTTACAGCCCGAAAATCTGAAAATCATACTCTAAATCGTAAATCTATATTCAATTGCTATAATTTCGTAGGCGCTCACACCCGTGAATCGCAAATGTAAAAGCAAATCCTACTCGCAAGTGGGTTAAACACCTGTTCGTAGCACCGTAAAAGGAAATTAAAAGTCAATACCACACTTTGAAATACGGGTAAAGCGAAGATTGACTAAAATTAAGTGACTCTGAGAATATTAATATATATGGAATAAGATATCTGGAAGATATATATATATATATATATATATATATATATATATATATATGTATCAGAATCCTTATAGGAGATGATAAGTGTTATCCCTGTCTGACTGGATTAATATATATGCAATAAGATATCTGGAAGATTTATATATGTGTCAGAGTACCAGAGATTATAGCTGCCCTGGTCCTGTACAACTACTGAAATGGCCTTGCACATGAAACATAGTCAAAAACCGTATAAGCAATTAATAGAAAACACAGAAGACTCACAGACTATTGCAGAATGTTATCAGTTCAAGCTTAAATATGCATCTATTAGACCTGCTATGAAGTTTCCCTAGCAATAAAAGCAATTCCTGATTTTTATAATGCTGCATAAAAAGTAAGGGCATTTTAGAGACATCAGCTGTCTTGGTGATGGGATCAAAAGAACCTGGTGTATCTGCTGGGTAGGTTTGACCATAACAGCCTTATCAAGCCCAACTGAAGAAAGCAGATCTCCACACGCACTAAATAAAATGTATTTTTAGGTTTCATTTTGGGGTTATATTGGTCTTGGGAATCAATGAGTTAATACATATCAGGCCACCCATATGGACTAGAACAGTATTGGCATTCACTTACATAATTCTGTATTTTGAGGGTTTGCAAGTCCCATTGCATATTGGACTACCGAACCTAATTGATTGACATGTAACCTCCATCTTTTACTGCGGTAATAATGATGGTGTCATTTTCTATTGGCTGTTTCGAAATGGGAGGTTACGGTCTTGCTTAATCGATCCTATTCCCGCCCTGAACTGCTACGAACCAGTGCATGTTTTACAGAGTCGGCTTTGGGCCCGTAACTTGCGGGCTCTTTTAATTGAATAGCACCGGAATCAGAGACGAATGGGAGCCCGCAGCACGCCTGCAGACATACAACCTGCATCCAGCAAGATGCAGGCTTGCAATTGAATCGGGCTTAAAGTTTTCTTAGTTATGCACAATTCCATAGCTCAATGCACAACTCAGTTTATCTTCTGCAGTGCCACAGCACCATCCAGTGGCTGCTATTACAAATTGCAGCCTCAAGCTGCATCCTATTAATCTATTCTATAGATTAAAACTGCTTAGTATTTACAAATAAATACTGAAATTAACAAAAAAAACTGATTTTGACCACAAAAATCATAATAATAATAATAGTATAAAACAGTATTAAATATCAAACAAAAACAAAAAAGAGTGAAACAATGAGGGGGTAGAGAGAAAAATAGAAAGAGGGAACAGATAATGTTTCAAAAAGTAAAACAAAGTATATAGATTACTTTCTGCTTCAGACCATTTTATACAAATCTGTCATAAGCAAAAAAATGGGATTATTATTGTAAAAAACAAACTGAACAGAACTATACCTTTAACTATTTAAAGAACTCAGGTATTACTATTTGGACTATAAAGTAGCATCAGTTGTATCTACTAACATCCACAACTGTCTTCTCTGATACTTCTCCAAACAGGAGAATTAATTCAACTCCAACAAAAGTAATCTTTATCCCCTCTTTTCTTCACAAAAAAATATGCAGCCTTATTAAATTGTGATTCGGCCAATTGAATAGGTCTCTATATAAGCACAAGGCATATTTTTTTACAGAAGTTTTTAGTTACTGAACTTCTATCCAAAAGCAAAGTCTTCAATAACTAAAAACTTCTGTAAAAAAATATGCTGTGTGCTTAAATAGAGGCCTTTTAAATTTGCTGAATCGCAATTTAATAAGGCTCATGCTTTTCTCTCTCTAACCAATAGAAAAAATGTCTGAAGAATTAGCATTGACTTTTAATACTGCAAGATACTCTATCTGGTGCTTACCAACAAAAAGTTTAGTGTCTAGCTTGAGTGATACACACTCAGAGTTAATATAGTCAAGGCTCTACTGATACAACATGTTCAAAAAGAGTGCCTAAAAAGTCACAAGGAACAGACTTACAAACCTTTCTAGCCTTAACTTACACCAGACAAAGCTCTTTCATCCTCACATCCTTCTGATTTATCAGACCATACCACTAAATGCTATCTAGAATAATTATTTCAGCACCTAAACCAGTCTTTTAATAAAGAAATGAAAGGTAATGGAATGTATTATAATGAGATCACAAATGAAAATCTACTGCCTGATGTTTAACAGCCTTGGCGATTCGGCCAATTGAATAGGGTTCTATATAAGAACATAGCATATTATTTTACAGACGTTTTTAGTTAGTGACCTTGCTTTTGGATAAAAGTTCACTAACTAAAAACTTCTGTAAAAAAATATGCTAGAGCCCTATTCAATTGGCCGAATCGCTAGTCCTAGATTTAGAAAACACTTTTCCTCATGGACAGGATTTATAGGGTCCCAAAATCCTTTGTCTCAAGTGTGGAGCAAGCTGTGGGCAGACTTTCACACATATAATCAAAGATTTTATTTTATTTTACTTCTCTGTGAAAAATGCACATATTTAAAAAATTCTAAATGTATTTCAACATGCTTTTAGGAGATCTTTACAGTGATGTTGTCCAGTGATGTGGTATTGAAAATCAAATTGACCAAATTATCGATCTTGAAGAACGACAATCAACATCTACTTCTACTGAATAATTAATGCCACCCAAGACATGGACACTAACAGAGGACTATCGATGAAACGCGTATCTTCTTATCACATATTATAATTGTCAAACAATTCGTCGTCACGCTTGAGAGCCTCGCGAATCGAGACGAGCTGTCAATGCATAGAAGCCTTCCGAGCTCGGAGGACTTAGGCGATGTGTGCCAAAGACGCTCATTGCCTGCGAGCCTCATGTAGCGAGGCAAGCAGTTGAGGCATTGAAGCTCAGAGAACTTAGGCGATGAGCGCCTAAGGCGCTCATTGCCTGCAAGCCTCACAAAGCAAGGCGAGCTGTTGAGGCATTGAAAAATGCGAGACTTAGGCAGAAATGAGCGCCCAAGGTGCCCCTGTGAGCCTTGCGAAGCGAGGTGAGTAGTTGAGGCATTGAAGCACGCGGGATTTCCCTCCAAGCAGTTAGGAAACGTGGCATTGCCTTAAGCTGCAAGCAGTTGAGGAACTTAGAAAAAAAACATTTCAAGGTCGGAATCCCTTCGCAAACAAAATCTGAGCTCAGAAAAATACTAAGTTAACGGCCAAACCGCGCAAATCGAAAAACACAAAAAAAAAACAATAATTTTTTAAAAAAATTTGCTGAGTTTCGCCACTCGAAAATCGGCTAAACGATAAAAAAATGACGCCTGAAAAAAATGAAAACGAGGCTACACGACCCGAAGCGCGCAAAACACCGCCAGGCAAGTATGAGTTTGCCAGGAACAACCTCGGAATCTCAAGGGCTAAAAAAACTTGCAAAAATACTAATTTAACGGCCGAACAGCGGAAATCAGAAAACACGAAAAACAAGAAAAAATAAAAACACACTTACACACAGCACAGGGGAACGTTAGGACGCCTGGAAGTGAGGTTGCACACAAATTTAAGCCGAATTTGCAGAGTTTCGGCACTCGAAAATTGGCTGAGCAAGAAAAAAATGGCGGCCGAAAAAAATGAAAACGAGGCTAAAGGAGACAGAGGCATAGAAATCAACGACAGGCTCGTCGTACAAGTTAGCCAGGAACGTAGGAGATACAAAATATACCATTACAACGGACGGAAAATGCTTGCGAGCCAAGTAACACATAGAAAAAAAAACGCCATTTTACAACACTAATTTGCAAGTAAGAACATAACGGTTCTAAAATGGTGATTTACACGCCTACACAAACGGTTTGGCCTTGCACACGCAGCTTATTTACACTGCACACTTGGCACATTGCTGACACTTTCTCCTAAGGTGATCAACAGTCCAACTGTAAATTTTCTGATGCAGGAAAATCCAAAGAGATTGTTAGCTCTTCAGGATATTGATTGCTGCATATTAAATATAAATAGGTTAAGTATATTAATTTATTAATTCATATACATTTTTTAATTCACTGTACTAATTTTTTTTTTTATATTTTACACTGTACTTATATATCTGTCTTTGCGATGAGCGCCAAAGGTGATCGTTGCAAAGCAGGAAACTTGAAGTACACGAGGAGAGAGGCTCAAAATGAGCGATGAAGGTCCTCAGAGGAACAAAAGCCTTACATTGCGTGGTAAACAGCATTGCCATGACTTCAAATTTTATTGCCGTAATTTCTGGCGGGCAAGTCGCTAGTAATAATATATTGCTGTTATTGCAGTTTAACACTGTTTCTAAACTGCTTATAATATTTTATGCACCATAAGAGATGTCCATTTTTTTAAATTTATAAAAAAAAATTTTTAACTTTCATGTTACTGAATCATACACAGATGGTACACTCACCACCTACGTTTGCAACATAACTGATGAATGTTTATAAGAATCAGTGAAAGGATAATGCTGTGATCCTTATGTTAATATTATAATTTTATGTCTAGGGTTAAGTCATAAGACAAAGGATATAATAAAGACACTTATTTTCAGAACTATCATATATTTAACATAACCTTTAACGATATACTGTAAAAACATACGCACACGTTAATCACAATAAAATTGGGTCCTAAAAACGAATTTAAAAAAGCTTATATAAGCATAGCTAGGACTAAAAGAATTTAAATAATCACTCTACTATCAATAACTAAATATTATCTTAATTAGAACTATATTGACAGAATATCCTAGCTAATAGGGGAATTGTTGAATTCAATGGTGTAAAGGCAAATGATTTCCAATGTTTTATGGAATATTATTTAGAGGTATATACAGTGCCTTGCAAAAGTATTCATCCCCCTTGGCATTTTTTGTGTTTTGTTGCCTCACAACCTGGAATTTACATGCATTGCTTGAGGATTTGCATAATTGAATTTACAGAATATGCCCACAACTTTGAAGAAGTTTTTTTTTTATTGTGAAGCAAACAATAAATAGGACAAATTAACAGAAAAAGTAAATGTGCATAACTATTCACCCCCCTAAAGTCAATACTTTGTAGAGCCACCTTTTGCGGCAATCACAGCTCCAAGTCGCTTTGGATAAGTCTCTATAAGCTTGTCATATCTTACCACTGGGATTTTTGCCAATTCATCCTTGCAAAATTGCTCCAGCTCCTTCAAGTTGACTGGTTTGCGCTTGTGAACAGCAATCTTTTAGTCTGACCACAGATTTTCTATTGGATTGAGGTCTGGGCTTTGACTAGGCCATTCCAACACGTTTACATGTTTCCCCTTATACCACTCAAGTGTTGCTTTAGCAGTGTGTTTGGTGTCAGTGTCCTGCTGCATGGAGAACCTCCGTCCTAGCCTCAAATCATGCACAGTGGTACAAGTTTTGCTCAAGAACATCCCTGTATTTAGCACCATCCATCTTTCCCTCAACTCTGACCAGTTTCCCAATCTCGGCTGCTGAAAAACATCCCCACAACATGATGCTGCCAGCCACATGTTTCACTGTGGGGATGGTGTTCTTTGGGTGATGCGATGTGTTGGGTTTGCACCAGACATAGTGTTTTCTTTGATGGCCGAAAAGTTTAATTTTAGTCTCATCAGACCAGAGCATCTTCTTCCATACATTTTGGGAGTCTCCCACATGCCTTTTCGCAAACTCAAGATATGCCATTTTGTTTTTTGCTCAAAGTAATGGCTTTCTTCTGGCCACTCTGCCATAAAGCCCAACTCTATGGAGCGTACGGCTTATTGTCGTCCTATGTACAGATACTCCAGTCTCTGCTGTGGAACTCTGCAGCTCCTCCAGGGTTACCTTAGGTCTCTGTGCTGCCTCTCTGATTAATGCCCTCCTTGCCCGGTGGGTGAGTTTTGGTGGGCAGCCGTCTCTTGGCAGGTTTGCTGTTGTGCCATGTTCTTTCCATTTGATTACGATAGATTTGATGGTGCTCCTGGGGGTCATCAAAGGTTTGGATATTTTTTTTCAACCTAACCCTCGCTTGTACTTCTTAACAACATTGTCCCTTACTTGTTTGGAGAGTTCCTTGGTCTTCATGGCACTGTTTGGTTAGTGGTGCCTCTTGCTTAGGTCTTGCAGCCTCTGGGGCTTTCAAAAAAGGTGTGTATGTGTAATGACAGATCATGTGACACTTAGATTGCACACAGGTGGACATAATTTCACTAATTATGTGACTTCTGAAGGTAATTGGTTGCACCAGAGCTTTTTATGGGATTCATAACAAAGGGGGTGAATACATATGCACATGTCAATTTTCTGTTTTCTATTTCTAAAAAATAGTTTTATGAATATATTTTCTGAATTTTATGAATATACATTTCACTTCACCAACTTAGACTATTGTGTTCTGATCCATCACATAAAATTCAGATTAACAAAACATTGAATATTGAGGCTGTAATGTAACAAAATAGGTAAAAAGTCAAGGGGGTGAATACTTTTGCAAGGCACTGTATGAAGAGTTACTTTTATTTGCTCCAATATATAAATAGCTTAGTCTTCCTAATATTCACTAGTTAACATCTATCACTAATTTTATTGCAAATGGGGGAATTAATGCAGGTGCGGTTGCTTGAGAGTCACGGATGGTTGAGTGACGGATAACAGAGATTTTACTCTGTCTCTCTAAGTATATATTGTGATCAGGATGGCCGCGTATAGCGGTGGTTTTTTAAATCAAAGGCGGATACCTTCTTGGAAGTGCAGCAAATCGGTTTATTTACAGAAAGAAAAATAACAGCGGTAGCCGTAGCTCTGCTTAATATAACGAAAAAATAAATAGCTACTTCTCCGTGAGGTGGGAGAATGCCAACTTGTGGCCAGGTTGAGACAGTCCTTTAAACTTGGGGAGTCTGCCACCTGGTGGTCAGCTTGTAAACAGTCCTTGAACTTGGGAACTGCCCCCCTTGTGGCCAGCTTGTCAACAGTCCTTTAAGCTGGGGAGCCTGCCCCCTTGGGGCCAGCATACGATTAGTCCTCGAGACTGGTGTGAGTGCCACCTAGTGGCCAGGATACGAACAGTCTCTTATCATGTTGAAAATGCCAGCTGGTGGCTAGAAAACAAACAGTCTCTTATTTGGTTGAAAATGCCTTTTCCTCTACAGCTTCTATCTATGGTGGGTGAAGCATAGGGCCCACCCTTCTCTCCCTTATGCTTCACCCCAGGGACCCTTGTCACCCTCTGGGGATGAGGGACTATTACTTTCTCTCAACGCACACTTCTCCCTGGGGCCTTTGTGCTTTTTATCCTCATATGGTGAAAACATGTATCTGTCACCAACCTGTTTATCCCTTGTTGTATCCAGCTTCTTAGGGATGGGGTCTGGAGATAGTCCTTGCTCAGTGGAATATCTCCGATACCACAGAAGTCCTTTCTGTGAACCAACTCTGGAATATAGTAGTCTCTCTCTCAGGCTCTGGTACAATTTCTGCTTCCAGCAGACTGTGTGAATATACTGCGTTCCTCTATATGTCAGATAGCAACAAGCGTCCTTCTTTGGCTTGCTTCAGTCTGGGGCCTTCACTCACTGGCTACTCTCTGCTAGGCCAAACAGGGCCTAACTGCAGGGGAATCAATAATCCCTTCACTTACTTGGCTTTACTTGTATTTTCACCTCTGGCGTCTATAGTCGCTCTTTCAGCTCAGTACTTCCTGTGACTGCAATCAGCACCCTCTTCTCACTGTTGTAGTACTTGCAGTCCCAGTAAATCAAGCTTCACACAGCCCACTGTATTTCCACACAGGAACAGTCTTCACTCTCTGTGGCGTGCTTCTGTCAGCAGCCCACAACCTGCACAGAGCCTAGCCGGCCACACCCCCCTCTCCAGGTCTGCTTTCAGGCTTTTAAAGGGCAGTTGCTCCAATTAGGAGTTCTTCAGAAGTTTTAACTCCTTCACTTCTGACAAGAACTCCATACTCCACTTGCTTGTCATACTTCAAAGGAGCAAACGATCACAATATATATATATATATATATATATATATATATACATACATATATAATTTTGCAATTATTAATTTTATATATATATATATATATATATATATATATATATATATATATACCGTATTGGTCTGAATATAAGCCGCACCTTTTTTTCCGATTTTTGGGCTTGCGAGTTACGGGTGCGGCTTATATTCTCAACCGTAACAAAAAATGCTGATTTGCGGGCTCAAGAGGCTTGTTGTGTAGCCCTGGTGTTGTACGGAGGGAGTGTGGGTGTCGCCGTCTTGCCGTACTGCAAGAGGGAAGTGGTACGCTGTGATCTGTGCAGGGAGCAGATGCCTGTCACACACTGACACTAAGGAGAGAACTGACCCTTCCTTGACATCCCCTGCCAGGAGACATCATGATCCTGCTTAATAACCGGAAGAAGATGGCGACCGGGTGAGATAAGGAGGGAGAGGCCGGGAGGGAGATAGGAGAAGTCGGGGGAAGAGGAGTAGGGAGTGGAGGCTGGGGGTAAGATAGAGGGAGAGAGGCCTTGGTTAGAAAGAGGCCAAGGTGAATGGTGAAAGGGAGAAACCTGGAAATGGCAGAAAGGTCTGGGCCAAGAAGGAGAACAGAGAGAGAGAGGCCAAGGAAAGAGTGGCCAGGGGAGATAGTCCAAGAGAGGGAGAGGCCAGGGGTGATAGTCCAAGGGGGAGGAGGGGACGTCTGTAAAGCAATGAATGACATTAGAATTAATTGTGCAACAGTCTCTTTTCTTTTACATTTGCCGTTTTATGGGTGTAAGTGTAGCATAGGTAAGTTGCAGCTTATATTGGGGTATTATCTTTTTTTTATTTTTACTTCTTGAATTTTATAGGTGCGGCTTATATGCGGGGGCGGCTTATATTCGTGCCAATACGGTATATATATATATATATATATATATATATATATATATATATATATATATATACAAAAATAATATACTATTCTAGAGAGCATTTAAAATGTTGGTGCTTGACACCTAATATTTAAATATACATAAGTCTAAGGCGGGAAACCTTTAATTTTAATTAATAAAATAATAGAAAAATGCGCAGTATGGTGATTTAAAAATATGCAACTAATTGCCTTGAAAGTCTAATTGCCACTATGCATACATAACCATTACATAACCCCTATAAGGAAGGTATAAAATATACCATAAATAAGCGTTTGGAGGTGAATATATGGAGGGACCTCAAAAAGTGGCTTGTCCTCATAATAAGACCAAAGTGTACAAAAGTATAAACATATATAGAGAAAAAAATTAATAATAAAGTAAATATATAGACTTGTTATGAAAGAGATAAATCTGTTAATCAGATAAATGATCTACAGTGTAAAAGATAAATACACTATATAATGAGAGTGTATAAGTGAAATAAAAAAAGTGCTAAATGTTCATATGAATAAAGTGCAAGTAGGTAAACGCTACATATACTATACAATGAAAGTGTACCAATAGGTGCTAAAAGTGCTAAATAATTTAAATGAGTAAGGTGCAAGTGTGCTAAGTGCATATAATATTATAAATGATTGGGGAACAAGCGCATTGCACATGCACCGTTCGCCGTGTGCATGCCTTGCTTATAGGGCTACTCGCGTTGCGCAATGCAATCCAATGCAATGCGATCCATTTACAAAGTGTGTAACTGCCAATGCACGGCGTGAGCGTTACTCACTTTGAAAACCAATATAAGTGATATATATATACCGTATTTATCGGCGTATAACACGCACTTTTTCTCCCTGAAAATAGGGGGCAAATGATAGGTGCATATTATACACCGATATTCCCTCCCCCCTCCTCATCCTCAACCCCCCTCCTCATTCTAACATCCCCCCCTCATACTAACCCCTCCCTCCTCAACCTAAACCCCCCTCCTCAAAATAAACCCCCCTAAATACCTCCCCCTCACTTACCTGCTTCTGCTCCGGCCTCCGCTCCTTGAACCGGCGGGCATGTGACGTCACATGCACGCCACGTCATCAGCATATACCGGGTGCCAGCACCCGGTATATGCTAATGACGTGGCGCGCATGTGACGTCACGTGCGCGCCGGGTCAAGGAGCGGAGCAGAGCGGAAGCCGAAGCAGAAACTGGTAAGTGAGGGGTAGGTATTTAGGGGGGTTTAGGTTGAGGAGGGGGGTTTAGGTTGAGGGGGGGTTTAGAATGCGGAGGGGGGTTTAGAATGAGGCGGGAGGTTGAGGAGGGGGGTTGAGGAAGTAGGATGAGGATGGGGGGGTTGAGGAGGGGGTTTGAGGAGGGGGGTTGAGGGGGTTTGAGGATGGGGGGGTTGAGGAGGGGGTTTGAGGAGGGAGGTTGAGGAGGGGGTTGAGGATGGGGGGGTTGAGGAGGGAGGTTGAGTAGGGGGTTGAGGATGAGGAGGGAGGTTGAGGATGAGGAGGGGGGTTGAGGGTGAGGAGGGGGGGTGAGGATGAGGAGGGAGTTTGAGGAAGGGGGTTGAGGTTGACGAGGGAGGGTTGAGGAGGGGTTGAGGATAGGGGGGTTGAGGAAGGAGGATGAGGTTGAGGGGGTTTGACGATGGGGGGTTGAGGAGGGGGTTTGAGGAGGGAGGTTGAGGAGGGAGGATGAAGAGGGAGGTTGAGGAGGGGGTTGAGGATGAGGAGGGAGGTTGAGGAGGGGGTTGAGGATGAGGAGGGAGGTTGAGAATGAGGAGGGGGTTGAGGATGAGGAGGGGGGTTGAGGATGAGGAGGGGGGTTGAGGATGAGGAGGGGGGTTGAGTTTGAGGAGGGGGGTTGAGGAAGAAGGATGAGGATGGGGGTGGAGGAGGGGGTTGAGTATGGGGGGTTTGAGGAGGGGGTTGAGGAGGGAGGTTGAAGAGGGGGTTGAGGATGAGGAGGGAGGTTGAGGATTTTGCTTCAAAGTTCTTTATTTGAAATTTATTTTTCCCTGAAATTTCCTTCTTAAAATGAGGTGCGTGTTATACGCCGGTGCGTGTTATATGCCGATAAATACGGTATATATATATAATTGAAGAGTGAAGCAGCCGTGAAGTCCAGTAATTTAGTAATTATTAATCCATATATATATATACATATATCCATATATATATACACTCATTATTAATCTATGTATATATATATATGGATTAATAATTACTAAATTACTATATATATATATATATATATATATATATATATATATATATACACACACACAACAAGTTGGCACTATATTGTTATACCTTTTTTATTGAACAAACATAATTCATAAATATTATAACTAGCTTTCGAGAGCTTCCTCTCTTTCTCAAGTCTGAAGGAATACTGATATTAGATTCCCATTGAAATAAGGAAATAGCAGGCTTTAAAGAAAAGGAAAAAAAAATGAATGTTCTGTTCAGTTTCTAAGAAGTACAAATATTTACAACCCCATTTATTTACTCTGACCTACACTTATGCAGTCTTGTTCACAGCTGCTTGAACATAACACTCTTCTTTTTTTTTTTTTTTTCAGTGGGAATCTAATATAAGTATGGCCCCGGACTTGAGAAAGAGAGGAAGCTCTCGAAAGCTAGTCTTAATATTTATGAATATGTTTGTCCAATAAAAAAGGTATCACTATATATATATATTTTTTTTTTATTATTGGGGGGGGGGGGGGGGGGGGGGGGCAGGGACATTAAGAATTTAAACAAAGAAATCCATCCCTGCTTCTTGTTCTGGGTGTAGAGTTGAATTATCCCCCCTCCCCGATTTCTTTTGGTTCCTATGCCCATGCATAACTATATAATTTCATATTCAGTAGAATATCAACTCAACAATAATCAGTTTAAGTGGTCAGCTTTCTATAATATAACTAGGCCCCAGATCCAGGGCTGTATTATGTTAAGTCAATAAATATTAAATCTGAAATACTCTGACAATAGAAGTCAGGAACTAAGGTGAGTAATTTTTACTCATGGTCCTGTGTGCGCTGAGTAAAATGGACATTTGCGGTCCTACTGAACCTCTCTCCTCCTTTTGCAAAATAGATCCTTTCCCAATTTTTCTCTCCCCCCAACATTGCTGGGCTCTTTTGTGACGCAGCTTCTCCTTAATTCCCTTTACCATCTTTAATCCCTTTCTTCCCTCTTCTCAGTTCTTCGGATGGAAAAGCTATTGGGTAAAGCAGGTCACTGAGTAAAGTTATAGATCTGATCTTATTACCCTAAAATTAACATTGAAATTAAGTTCACTGTCATATAGGTTCACCAATGTTATTATTATTATCTCTTATTTATATAGTGCTGGCATATCCTGTGGCACTGAGGTACAGTAAAACATGGGTATAACAATAAGTAATTTGATAGACTGATACAAAAGGACATTAAGACCATTCCTTTGATCTATCATACACATGACACTGGTATACAAATGCATAAAACACCTACGGTAATTGTAGCTGGAGATTGTAATGCAACATCTTCATAAAATACCCTTCAATTGACAGCATTGGGTGGTAGAGTGAATAAGTTGCTGGAACACGGATCTGCAATCTGTAATAGCTGTATGGAGATGCCATAATCATTGTATTAAGGACTACAGATTTTTTTTTTCAACTACATACAAAACCTCATTTTAATAGACCCCACTTTATCACCTCACGACTAAACTAGAGATAGGTAGTATAACTTGCTCAGACCATGTCCTAGTTTCTACGCATATTTCATCTCATGTGCAAATCATACACATCTGGAAACTGGATGGATCCTTATAGCAAGACAAGTCAATTGGAAAAAAACACACATGACTGAAATAATGATACTCCAAACACATTATGTGCCATTCATAAACCAGTCATTAGCAACATATGAAGAAAAACAAACTACTGAAACACACTAAAGTATAAAGAAAATTGAGAGAGTTAGAAACCTGTTGCAACTACTAAATTATTTGAAGAATTACAGGCAATCTGAAGCAAAATAAAACAAATCCTCAAAGAAAAAACAGCAAATCCTATGGAAACAAATAAAAGTATTTTGGAAAAAACAAAAAACAAAGCAGATCCTTTATTAGCAAACAGACTGAGTGCACAGTCAGATCCACAGTACTTTTTTTTTTTTACTTTCAATTTTATTGAAAAAAAACCCAAACAAACACTGGATAATACAGCAGTTACACCAGTATGACATATTAAAACAAAATACCTAGTAGCTGGTAGCATCACCTCTGTATAAACTAAAACTGATGATTAGTTTCAGCCATTTCAGGTCCCCAAAGCATTCTGGCAGCAAACCATTATGGGCCCAAAGGCAGCTCATACTACAGGATACTCAAGGGTTAACAAGAGCATGGAGGTGGTGACATCAGCACTAAGGAGTTAACAAGAGCATGGAGGTGGTGACATCAACACTAAGGAGTTAACAAGAGCATGGAGGTGGTGACACAGCACTAAGGAGTTAACAAGAGCATGGAGGTGGGGACATCAACACTAAGGAGTTAACAAGAGCATGGAGGTGGTGACATAAGCACTAAGGAGTTAACAAGAGCATGGAGGTGGTGACATCAACACTAAGGAGTTAACAAGAGCATGGAGGTGGTGACATCAGCACTAAGGAGTTAACAAGAGCATGGAGGTGGGGACATCAACACTAAGGAGTTAACAAGAGCATGGAGGTGGTGACATCAGCACTAAGGAGTTAACAAGAGCATGGAGGTGGGGACATCAACACTAAGGAGTTAACAAGAGCATGGAGGTGGTGACATAAGCACTAAGAGGTTAATAAGAGCATGGTGGTTGTTACATCAGCACTAGGGCAGCACTGCTAAAAATTAATCATTAAGAAGGCAGAGGGTTTAGTAAAGTGCGAGGCTACATATGCATATGGTTGGAAAACATAACTTCCAACCTATTATGGAAATAAAACCTTTTCAACCCCTCACTCTCCCAATGAGATGATCTGCTTGGAGAGAGCAGTATAAAGAAAAGCGGCAAAGAAGCCATACAGTGCTACAAATATAATAAGCCTCAAAATAGTGATGTCTATTTTAAATACAGTGCTCAATAATATAGTACATAATGTTAATAGTGCTCATATTAGAATATTATACCAGGAAGAATCATAAGGGAAATGTAACAGGAAGTAGGGCCTCAAAACGTTAGTACGGTACAATGGCAATAACAATGCAGAGAGTCGATTGAAAGGCTAGCAATAATACATTACAAATAAGAGTTTGACACAGATAACCTTGTCTCTGACCTGAGATCAGGTATAAAATAGCAGTCCATTAGAACTAAAAGCTAAGGAGGGCAAGCAAAATTCTATAGAAACCAGGGCTGCAAAACTTTTATAAAATGGTGAGCACAACATTAACAATAATTGGAGCAGGCTGAGAGATACACAGTGGAATTCAGATACATGCTTAATACAAACAGCAATGTCTCCAATATGTGATCAAGCCAAAAACAACAATAGCCAGGAAAGATAGTCCATTCAACCAGTACCTGCACTATTTACCCAATGCCTTGCTTGCAGGATCCAATGTCAGTGAAAGTACTAGCAGGAATAGTGTAGCAAAGATTGTTCTGGGGCTTGTTTTGGATCTGGTGAAAGGCAGAGTAAAAGTCTGCACAGCCAGCTGTATTGTTTGATCCAATATAATGCTGAGGGTACCTGGTATGCTGAGATTTAGGGAAACTAGAGCACATTACCCATTTGATCCATCTTCATGCTTGCTGATAATTCTGGATCTGATTCCATGTTATCATGCTGCTCCATGTGTGTCTCGATGTCCAGGGGACAGCTTGGGCTGATAGTAGGATGTTGATTCTGTTTATCAGACTGAAAATACTTCCTTAATTACTTTTATAATGATAGAGCTGGGTACTGTATATAAACAGCAGTCAGAATGACAGCTTACATGATCAGTAGAGCTGCAGTTTATCCCAGAATCAGGAAGTCCTTTTTCTGCCATGCTGGTAGAGATTAGCTAGGCCTCAACTTTGACACAGTCTTCTAGACTAAAACTGCTTGTGTTATTAAAAAAAATATTGGTATGGATCAGTTCTAAGCAGTGTCAGGAAACCTCCTGTCTCCATAATAATGCTGGATGGCTCAATAGAAGCTGGTTTTAAGTGGATTATGAGCAGCCCTCTTGGAGCTCAAATAGAGCACAACTTTCCAGCATGGCAGTTGGCTCCGCACCCCGGATCCACAACACTTTTAATTCATACCCCTGAAAATAAGATTCTGATAAATCCAGAATAACATAGAAAACGATAGCGCACTGTACCATCATTCAGCAAATTCGACTGGCAATCCAACACAGCCATCAACCCAAATAATAAAATATTTAAGATAAGCAAATTTATCAACCTTTACTCTTACAGTGGTCACAACAGCAATAACAGATTTTAAAGTAGGCAAATCTCCAGGCCCAAATAACAAATAAATAATACAAGTATTTCTCACACATACTAGCACCTTAATTACTTAATATATTTAACTAAAAAAAATTACGGCAATAACATTTGAAGGCTGGCAATGCTGTTTGCCACACAATGCAATGCTTTCCCCCCTCTAACTTGCGGGCCTCGTGATGAGCGACACCTCTACTTTACAGGCCTCGCGATGATCAATCATTGCAGATGTCGTCCAACCCGCCACTTCTTGCCTTGTGATGAGCACCTTTGGAGTTCATTGCAAGCCTCTCCCCACTCTCTGACCCCTGTGTCTGTTTCTCCCTTCTACCTTCCATGTGTCTGTTTCCTCCTCTCTCCCCCCTCTCTCTGCCCAGTGTTTTTTTCCCTTATTTGCCTCCCCGTGTCTCTTTTCCCCCATCTCTCACCACTGTGTCTCTTTCCACCCTGCCCCCTTTCTCCCTCCCCTGTGTCTTTCTCCTCTCTCTCCCTGCTCAAGTCTTGCGTGCCTCATGATGAGCTTCGTTGGTTATTTTTTTAAGTCTTTACTGCCTCAGTCTCGTTTTGAGCCTTTTCCCAAAAAATTATGCTTTTATTGCCGCCATTTTTTCCCTCGATTAGGCAATTTTCAATTTCCTAAAAACACTAATTAAACCTCAAATTAGCTTGCAACCTCACTCACAGGCTCCCTGCCTCTCCCCCTGTGCTGTGTGTGAGGTTGTAAGTTAATTTTTGAAGTATCTTTTGGCGGTCTTGCGATGGCTTTAGAGTTACGTGCTTGAAAGAAATGGTGGTTGTTAAAGTCATATTTTTTTCAAAGTGTTGCGTGCTTTGCACTCATCGTATGCCTGGCAATGAGTGACGTTGGGGCTCATTGCCAGCCTTTTTCAAAGTCTTTGGAGCTCATCATGGGCCTGGCAATAAGCGCCTTGGGCCTTTTTTGATTGAGGTGTAACCTCCATGTTTTTCTGATGTCATGATGACTGTCTCATTTACTATTGGCTGTTTCTAAATCAGTAGTTATGGACGTTTTTGGTTGATCATGATCATGCTCTGAAATGCTACTTATGATTGCATCGTTTATGGTTTCGGCTTTCGGCCTGATTTTTCAATTGAATTGCTCTGTGATTGTAAATTTAAAGCCTGCAGACATACCGCCTGTATAACGTGCTTGCAATTGAATAGGGACCATAGTGTCTAAGTTTGCAGAAGTTAAAGTGTTCTCTTAATGGTAATATCTTGTATCGTATTTGTACAAACAAAAGGATTTGGTAATTTAGGAACCAGTGGTCAAGCCTATCTAGGCCTTTGAAAGTCCACCATAGTTTTGATTCTGGATGTAGATCTCTGGAGATGTGAGGGGAAGAGAGGATTAGGATAAGAGGAGAGAGGTATGTTGTGAGTTGACACCTGGAGTTGGCCCATGTCCAGTTTGCGAGGGAAAGTTTAATCATGGGATTGATTTTTTTGAGTGTGGAAGCAGGGTTTTAGGGAGCCAGGTAATCTTATCACATGAGAGGGGACTCATTACAAAATTCTCCATGAATACCCAGGACGGTTGATGGGTTGGTGAGTGTGCTAGAAATAGGAAAGAGATTTGATCTGCTCTATAATAGAGCTTTAGGTTTGGGCAAGAGAGCCCACCCTTGCATTTGTGCCTGAACATTAAGGATTTGGCAATCCTTGGTGGTTTATTGCGCCAGATAAATTTGAAAATTTGATTTTGGAATTTGCCCTGGTCTTTAATTACAACCGCAATAGATAAGGCTCTAAAGAAGTATAGTATCCTGGGTAGAATATTCATCTTTATCTTATTAAGGAAGTTTGGTCCACTTGCTAATATCTGCTGCCAATTCTTTAAAAAGAGGGAGATAGTTTGCTTTGTATAAATCCGTAAGTTTGGGGATGAAATTTACACCTAAATAATTTATGTGAGATTTCAGCCAAAGTTATAAGAGTTTTTGTTTCAATAATATTTATTTCACACACTTTAAGTAGTAACAAACAGTGATTAATAAAGTCAAATCAAGTTCCACATCATCAAAGTAAAACATTGCATAGACAAGTGAGTATGTTAGAGTGTGAATCTCCTTCCTACATTTTCCAATTTTCGCAGGTGATAGGTAAAAAGGTAGAAAGATCACTCACTGTCTAGTACAGTCTCCAAAAACCGCGCGAAGTCCAAGACCCACATCTCTTTTCAACTTGTGCATTGTGGATAATATCATTAACATCATTTTAGAGAGCTTCATGGGAGTAGGGTAGGGTTTATGTTTGTTAATTATAAAGATACGCTATATTGCAAGCTTATCCAGATGCCCCAGATTTCTAAAAGAGGGTTAGGAATCAGATTGTATATGGGTCAATCTCTCATTAATCATGATAACATTTATTTTATTAATAATTTCTTGAAACTTTAGAGAGTTGTCTTTCCATTTTCTAGCTATTTGATTTTTACAAGCCAACAAGATAAATTGAAGCAGTTTATTTTGGAATTTTCTAAGGTCCAGGTTATCTGAGACTAAAAGACATAGCTCCAGTGAAGGAGTTATTGGTGTGTTAAAAAGATTGGAGGCTAATTGGAGAGCTTTGTTCCAAAAATGTTGAGTTTTAGGACATGTCCACCAGATGTGTAGAAAAGTGCCAGTGGTTGAGCATCCTCTAAAGCAATTAGTGCTTTCTTGATTCTCAGCTTGTAAGTTCTTTCTGGTATAAGATATGTTCTGTGTAGAATCAGGGAAGTTTCTAGTATACTCTGGTTCATGGTGCCTTTTGATAAGTTAAGACAGACGTTTTCCCATTTCTGAAGATCCAATTCCTGAGCTATATCCATCTCCCACTTTATCATGAATTTAGGTTTGTAGTTTTTTGGAGAGTTAAAAATTGTATATAACAAGCCTAAAATTCCTTTAGTTAGTGGGGCATCTCTACAAATGCATGATAGCCAACTTGCCCTGGGCAGTGCTTACTTTCTTACTGAGGTAGTAGTAATATGATGCCTTAATCTGCAGAAGTTAAAATGTTCTTTTAAGGGCAATATGAAAGTATCTCTAAACTGCTCATATGTGAGAATTTGGCTATCTTTAATCCACAGATCTAAGCGATCCAACCACTTGGAGGTCCACCAAGTCTTGGAATCTATATGTAAATCTTTCAGACTTTGTGAAGAGTAGATAACTGTAGTGAGGGGAGAAAGATCTGTGGTGAGTTGGGTCTAGAGTTAGCCCATGTCTAGCTTGCTAAGGAGAGTCTAATCATGGGATTATGATGTTTCATATGTGGATAAAGTGTTTTAGAGAGCCAGGTTATTGTTTCCTAAGAAAGGGGTTTCATTTGTAGATTCTCCATAAAAATTCAGACTGTTTGATGGGTAGCTGAATGTGCTAAAGAAAGAAATAACATTTGTGCCGCTTTATAATAAAGTTTTAAATTTGGACAGGAGAGTCCTCCTTTGTTTTTGTGTCTATGCATTAAGGCTTTGGCAATTCTAGGGGCTTATTGTTCCATTTAAATTTAAAAATTTGTTTCTGGAAATTGTCTAGATTTTTTACTATTACCTCTATCGACAAAGATCTAAAGAGGTAAATCCTAGGGAGAATGTTCATTTTTATTGAATTAATGCAGCCTGTCCAGGAAATTTGAAGTTTGGTCCATTTATTAAGATCTAAAGTCAATTCTTTAAAGAGGGGAAGGTAATTGATTTTGTAGAGGTCCGAAAGTTTAGGGGTAATGTTTACCCCTAAATATTTTATGTAATTTTTAGGCCAAACAAAATTGTAAGAGTTCTTATTATTCTAGTTCAGTCTGGGAAAGTAAAGAACTAAGGGCTTCTGTTTTATTTGGATTGACTTTAAGACCTGAAAACTGGCTACAATTTTTAATTGTGTTCTTTAAATTTAGTAATGAAGTGGTGGGATCAGATAAAGTTCATAGGATATCATTGGCAAAAAGACAGCATTTATAATGGTGTAGGCCTATATTGAATCCATGGATGTTTGTATTGGACCCGATCGCTTGAGGTTCTATGGCTAGGGCAAATGGAGCGGAGAGAGGGGGCAACCCTGTCTCATACCCCTCTGGATACTTAAGGATTCTCTGTTTAGAACCTGCAGTTTTAGGTTGGCTTTCAGAAAACTTTAGTAAGTTTTAATAAGATTTACAAACTTAAATAGAACTGCGTAACGATATGGCCATTCAACAGAGTTGAATGCCTTTTCTATGTTTAATGCTAATGTAAACAAGGGGGTGGGAGATTTCTGAGCTAGGTGAAGAATATTCAGGACCCTTCTTATATTGTCCCCGTCTGCCTGAAAGGGATAAAACCCACAGTACTTGGTCTTTGTGCATGAGCCTTGGGAGTAATTGGTGTGTTCAATCTTAAGAGTAATTGGTGTAGTAAATCTGGTTGATATAATTTTGGCTAAGATCTTCACATCCCAAATCAAATCGTCAAATCGGACTGTAATTTCTAACCTCTAGACTGTCACGTCCTTCTTTTGGGAAGAAAACGAGATCTGCTTGATTCAGCTCTGGGGCATTTGTTCCCCTTTCATGATAGCATTAAACAATTTTACTAGATAAGGGGTTAGGAGTTCTGCAAATGTTTTGTAATATGAATTTGAAAATCCTTCTGGCCGTGTTGATTTACCTAATTTCAAGGTTTTAATGGTGTCCCTAAAAGTCTAGTCCCTTGTTTCTTCTGGAAGGTTTGTTCTTTGGCCAAGTTCATGCATATCTGTCTTAAGACTTTTCACCCCTTGGGCTAAGTGGGTTGTCAGAACTTCTGTATGAATAAAGTTCTATCTTATATGGATATTATAGTATAATATGATATTCCAATTATTAACCACTATTTTTATATCCATTGTATTAATATTTTATATACTGTATATTTATATATATACCTATGCATGTAATTCTATTACGTGAATGTATATATGTGAAAAATAGGTTTTCACAGCTGCCCACAAAAGAGCTATCCCATGATTTAAATAATTCTTTGTTCTATAAGAGATAAATATCTGAGTGAATTCCTAAGCTTACAAGGTAAAAAAAAATCCTCCTTAAATTTTCACATGAGAAAAATTTGTTTCATAGACACCAAGTCTAGTAAACAGAATAATAAATCTGTCTAGGGATATCTATTTGATAACATTCTTATGACTTCATCTTGTTTATAGGTTGTGGGTCAAAGGGATCATTAGCTAATTAAAAGGGATGAAAATTCAAAGGTCCGAGAGCGCCATCTTATGGTTAAAGGAATAAACGTCTCTATAGAAAAATATATTTTTTATAAAATTTAAATAAGTGATGACATCATGAAAAGATTCTTTTGGTTATTAGATACTTTAACTGATTTGGGATTCTGATAGGCAAATAAGCAAGAGGTATAATTATGGATAGAAACAGGATCTAGAAAAAGGGAGACAAACAGGAGAGAAAAATAAGGAAAAAGAAGATAAAAGTTTTTATCTATGGAGAAGCCAAAACAACTTTGGAATTAACCAGTGGAATTTTGTCATAATTGGTAATGTATAAATTGAGATATTTTATTTTATGATATAATTGAAAACCATTACCATAATTTCTCTGTTTGGTTTATTTCTTATCAAAAAGTTATTTAGATTTCCTTTTGTCATTGAAATTTATAAATCCGGATATAAATTTTAATACAAAATTAGATATCTCATTTTTCTTTTTGACCAATACAGAAAAATTAACTTACTTAGCTAACTTATCAATTAGATTATAAAATACTTTACTATAATTGTGTTATATTCAATACATTCCTGTATAGCTATATATTATAATATCATTAGACATTGTTAGTACATACTAAAACGTTATTAAGAATGAATTTTATTAATTGATTTATCTGATTTTGTTCTATGGGTTTCTATTCCAGATCTCATTGTTCATGTGAATGAGATACACTTTTATATTGAAATTTTAGGACTGTATAGAAAGTATCATAAATAATAAGTATTACAATATGATGTATTAATTTTCTTTTATTATCTGGCTGGTTATACTGTGTTTTATCTGCATTTGATTTTGATATATTACTGTGTTTTATTTGCATTTGATTTGATATATTACATTTTATCATTAGACTAGTTGATTTTGGTGTTTTCAATAAATGTTATTTTATAAAAAGGAATATGTGTCTATAAATTGATTCTGAACTCAATATTCATTATTCTATATTATATAGAAAATAATATGTCGTATTAATCCCGACAGGGTTTGTAGCAACTACAGGGCCGAAGCCTCAAGACCGTAAACCCTTCCGGCAGCTGCAAGCTGTTAGTGAGCGGGACTAGATGTGGTCTGCAGTTACAATCCAATCCCGTTGTTAAAGAGTGCGACACAGGCCTCAGAGCCAATAGAAAGTGGGTTAGCGGAAAATGGTTGACAGAGAGAGATTATAAAGCCGTGTTCCACACGCCCATGCGTTTACTGTGTTGTAGATTTTTATGAAGTAGCACGCAGGTCCCGGAGTCAGTGGTTTGAGCAGATAGAGAGAGAGTAGGAGATTTTTCTTAGCAGGTTCTTACTGACAGGCCTCTGAGTCAAGGGCGTGCAGGATCCCTGTCCACAGTTGGGAGGGCAAGAGGCTAAAGGCAAATACGGAGCCCTGAACTACACACACAAGAATGTGGTCCTCCTCCGTGTCATCCGTGAGCACCCCGCTATCTTTGCGGGGAGAGGGAAGTTAGACCCGGGCCTATGGCCCAGGCATGGAAGGAGGTAGCGGCTGCAGTCACAGCAGCGGGCACAGCAGAAAGGGATGTGATGTCCGTCAAGCACCGTTTTGAGGACATCAGGGCCAAGGTGAGGAGGATGTTGGCCGAGGAGGCCAGTCAAGCCGCAGTACCAAGTGTGACCCCACAAGTGACTGTCAGATACAGTGAGTGTAAGAGGGAGCTCAAGGACTTACTGAGCCAAGTGCCCACTGCTGGAGCTTCAGGCCTGGTGGCCCAGCAGGATCCAGCCTCCATGTCAGGTGAATATCACATACACCAACACACCACCACATGTACATCACACACACTACACATGTACATGATGACCAATAAGGACACTGGCATGTCAGCTCTATGGAATTAACAAGGGATAGATGGATTAGTCACGCGTCATTAAATCTATGAAGATGACAAGTCACTGTCATTCGTGGGCACAACATGAGTAATAAACCAATAGAAAGTCCATTTATTGGTGTGCCCACTGCATCGTATGCAGTTACAGACTGCAGCCGAAATCAAGATAGCGTTAGGAGCCAAGAACAATCAAGATCAAGAACCAAAGAATAGATCACATCTAGCAAATGATAGCTACTCAGAGTCACAATTAAGAGAATCATCCATGTTCAAGCTGAGATGTCAGATAGTTAGGAAAAAACACAAACCAATGTATTATTCAACATAATTAACTCATATACCTTTCTTTTCCCTTTTCCAGCTTTCAGGAGGTCTGGGTCCAGTAGGGAGACAGAGGTGGGAACTGACGCAGGGGGAGGAGGAACCAAGAGGAGCCGACGGCCCTGGTTACGAGGAGGAGGACATCATCTGGGAAGTGGGGTCACCTGCAGGACCATCCACCACACTGATTGCATTTGACCGTACTATCCCCCTCCTCCAACGACTACGGCTATCACCAGGGCCCTCCTACTGGGGGGATGATTGTAGCCACCACCTCCTCCTCCCACCAGCAGTGCATCAGCCTGGCTCCCACCCACACCACCCGGCACACCACCACCACAGCCCCTATGGAGCCAGGCTCCAGCGCGGCCATGACCGCTCTCCACTGGGCAACCACCTCAACCTCCTCACCCAGTAATGGCCCCCGAGCAGGGACCTTAATCCCCTGGACCACCAAGCCAGCATGCTAAGGTGGAGATGCTGGCCATCATGCAACAGCAACTGGAGTCCCTCCTAGGGATCCTGGACAGAATCTCCGCTAATCACGCAGAGGTCATGAGCAGCCTGGCCAGGCGAAATAGGGAGCAGAGGAGACACCATCTAATGACTGAATCCTACCTTGCCTGGCTGCTCAGGATGGCGGTGGACCAGAGCGCAATAAAGCAAGTGACAGCAGCAGATGCCATGTGCTGCTCTATGGTTCCCAGCGCTGCATCCTCCACCCTGGAGGCCCCCCCGCACACCCGCAGCTTGGCCGCTCCTCTCCTTCCCAATGCTTCCGGCACGACCACCGTCCCCAGTACCGCCACTGCATTTGCCACTGCCTCCTGGGGGATGCCTGCCCCCCACCACCACCACCAGGGAGAAGGCGGCTGCCCATGGGGGATTGGGAACCTGATGCAAGGCAGAGGAGGATGTAGGGGCTGCACATATTTTTGTGCCTTCTCAACAGCACTACTCAGTGACAATCTATGTGATGTGATGGTGATATTTTGTACACAGATGGCCACCTCCCATTACATGGTCCATGATCCTCTTCTCTGTGGACACGTAGGTTTCTTCCAATTGATGGTCACTGAGGAATACTGTTAAGAAGAGAGAGGCCTTATTTTGCAGGTCATTGTTTTCTTTTTTATGTTTTAGGCACATTTCAGGTCCATGACGGCATATTCTGCATCTGCAAGCATTGTCAAGGAAATTAAGTACCTGTAAGATATTCCCAGTGCCTCTCAGACATTCCTTCAATGACAGCCCCCTTAATATGTAGCTCCCACAATCTTAAAGCTATCATATATCCAGATATCTAAGACATGATTGTTAGCTTAAATGTAAACTAATACCACTATGGAGGTGGAGTTGCAAAGTTTTGCAATGGCATTTGAATGAAAGCCAGCATTAATACATGCACTAATGAAGCATGTGATCCTCTCCTCAATATCAGTATGAGAACAGATCCTTGTGTTTGATGTAAGGAATAGTGAATCCGGCTGCTAACCTTTGTGTTATCTCCATATTAATGGGTATTTTCCCATAATGCTGATATCGTGATTATCCTTTAACATGTGTTAACACCTGTATAGCTGATGGATGTGATATCAATGTTGATTAACAATATCAGACGGAGAAGGTGATAGTACACCTGGAACACGCTTGTCACAGCTAAGCATTTATTGCGAGATGACACGTCATTATTAATGGTCATGGCTAGGGAGATATCCTGAGTACTAGCTAATGGTTAATAATGATTACAGTATTTAGCATTGTACTGTACGTGCATGTTTTTTGTTTTTTTATCCTCCGCTGTCTTTTTTTATTTTGACCACCTTTTTTCAGTTTTTCAAAAAAGCCCCTTGCCCTTCCGTGATCCGCCCACACCACACCCATGATATTAATGCACAGTCTTGCACATTTCTGAGTTAGCTCTGTGTATGAAATACAGATTTGTTATATCATTATCACTGTGCCAGTGTGTTTTCAATGGTTGGGCCTTTGGGACATCCACATTCAACACATTTGTGTCACATTCCTATATCTGTAAACTAATGAGCCCTAGTTACTGTGCAATAGATTAATACATATAATAATAATAATACTAATATAATAATATAGGGTTAATACACATGAGAGGTCCAATTTGTGATACTGTAGAGTATCAACATTCCCCTGAAGGGCTGATAACAATATGACAGATGATAATGTAAATTGATTGATACCAAAACACCTGATGTGATTTCACGACATGATAATAAGTATACATCTTGGCACATGGCTACTAGCAATGGAGTGGCACTTTACGGAATCAGCGTAGCGAATATTGTCCCAGATGGAGGTGAGTTGGCTGTTGCTCCACAGTCCTCCGCACAGCCTCCATGTGTGTTTGCGGCCCTTCCTGATGTGTTATAGTAGATTAGTGTGGTGTATGTCCCCCTTGTACTTGTTATATGTCATGTTGCGGTGTAATTTGGCTATTATTTCGTTCTCCAATCTAGATCTGATGAGTGAGATGTCTATAAGATTATATTTTTATTGTTAGGGTCCACATTAGAGCCTCTGTGATTAAGAAAGGGATAATATGGCAGGCAGTTTCATGTTTTTGTGTTGCAGTTTAATTAAGTAGTGTGTCTTTAATTGCTTTATGCATCTTGCCGCTACACCTTTCATATTGGCATATGCATGACCTTATTGTACTTGCCTCTGATTGGCCAGAACTAATTTTGTGCTAACTTACCTTGAATGTTCAGGGGCGTTCTGTATCAAAATAAACTGCTTGAAAACTGAAGACATTTTGTAAAATGTAGGGTATGTTTAATAATGTTTAATTTGAGATTTGTTAATGCAAAAAAAAGTTTGCATACACTACTGATTATCTTCTATCAGATGCATTCATAAACCATGCAACTTCCATATACATGAAAATATTAAGTGCCAGCCGTGATCAAGACCTCTTTCTTCCACCTGAAAAATATAGCAAGGATTAAGCACTTAATTCCCTCAAAGTATCTTGGTACACTAATCCACGCCTTTGGGACTTCCCAGCTTGACTATTGCAAGGCACTGCTCCTGCTATTACACCACCTGCAGATGGTACAGAATGCTGTGTTGAAGCTGCTGATAAACAAGCCTTGCTCCTTTCACATAACACCAATACTCTGCACTGGTTACCTTTTAAATGTTACCTAGCCGTATTCTTCAACCAGCAAGTGCATCACATATAAGTGTGCCAAGAGTTTTCTTATTATTATTTAGTACTAAAGCTTACAGTCATATAGCTCCAGTTCTGTGGTAATCTCTCACCATAACAGTTTGAATGTTTCCATAATTGTTTAATTCCAACAGGAAGCTGGATATGGATCTGTTTGCCCAACTCAGTGTCTGGGTAAGTATTGTAAAGTTCTTTGGGTCCATCTAGAATAAAAGTTATAAGTTATTATTTTTATAGATATTCCTCCTCCTATATCTCTCTCCCTCTCCATTTTCATTTTGTCACCTCTTTCAAATATTCATGTCTCCCTCTTTCTTCTCTATATTTCTCCCTCTTTCCAAAAATTCTCTTGACTCGCCTCATTCCATTTATGTACTCCAGCCCATTCCTCGTCACATTCTCTGTTCCTCATGTTTCCAACCTCACTACATTCAACCACATATCTCTCTCCACTCTTTCCTATTCTTTCCATTCCTCATCTCCCAATATACAATCCCTCTTCTCTCTATTACATCAACTTATTCTCTGCATGCTTCATCTGTCCAGTTATCTGTAGCCTCACCTTCCACTCACCCCTTTCCATTTAATGTTTACTCTTTTCACCCTTATTCACATCTACCTGCCCTTCCGTTGCTCTCTATTGATTCTTTATTTCTTGCCTCCATTCCTCATCTCTGCCCCTAATAATTTCCCATTTTTTCCTTGCTCCATATCCATTCATCCTCACCCCTGCATTTCCTCATCTTTCTCATTCCTCCTCTTTACTATTCTTTTCTCTGCAGTCATTTCTTACCTAATGGAATTGGCTCTCTTTGTAATTCAAATGTTACTTGTTCAAAATATCAAATATTTACATTGTTTGTAGTGGACAGAGAGCTTAGATAAAGAGCACCTTTTATAAAAACAAATTATTTATGCCTTATATAGGACATGTAGATGAGTATGACTATTTTCATTTAGATCAGGTGTATTACTGATAATGTACAGGTACATTTGGGAACCTGTTTGAGAAGAAATTAAACCAAATGTGACAGGGTGCTGTGTGAGGAGAAATGAAACCAAATGTGACAAGGTGCTGTGTGAGGAGAAATGAATCCAAATGTGTCAGGGTGCTGTGTGAGGAGAAATGAAACCAAATGTGACAGGGTGCTGTGTGAGGAGAAATGAATCCAAATGTGTCAGGGTGCTGTGTGAGGAGAAATGAAACCAAATGTGACAGGGTGCTGTGTGAGGAGAAATGAAACCAAATGTGACAGGGTGCTGTGTGAGGAGAAATGAATCCAAATGTGTCAGGGTGCTGTGTGAGGAGAAATGAAACCAAATGTGTCAGGGTGCTGTGTGAGGAGAAATTAAACCAAATGGGACAGGGTGCTGTGTGAGGAGAAATTAATCCAAATGTGTCAGGGTGCTGTGTGAGGAGAAATGAAACCAAATGTGACAGGGTGCTGTGTGAGGAGAAATGAATCCAAATGTGTCAGGGTGCTGTGTGAGGAGAAATGAAACCAAATGTGACAGGGTGCTGTGTGAGGAGAAATGAATCCAAATGTGTCAGGGTGCTGTGTGAGGAGAAATGAAACCAAATGTGACAGGGTGCTGTGTGAGGATAAATGAATCCAAATGTGACAGGGTGCTGTGTGAGGAGAAATTAAACCAAATGGGACAGGGTGCTGTGTGAGGAGAAATTAATCCAAATGTGACAGGGTGTTGTGTGAGGAGAAATTAAACCAAATGGGACAGGGTGCTGTGTGAGGAGAAATGAAACCAAATGTGACAGGGTGTTGTGTGAGGAGAAATGAAAGCAAATGGGACAGGGTGTTGTGTGAGGAGAAATGAAACCAAATGTGACAGGGTGTTGTGTGAGGAGAAATGAATCCAAATGTGACAGGGTGCTGTGTGAGGAGAAATGAATCCAAATGTGACAGGGTGCTGTGTGAGGAGAAATGAATCCAAATGTGACAGGGTGCTGTGTGAGGAGAAATGAAACCAAATGTGACAGGGTGCTGTGTGAGGAGAAATGAATCCAAGTGTGACTGGCCGGCACGGAGGCAGCCCAGGCACGCCTGGTCTGAGGCAGCGCTGTGTGACCCGGCGGAGCCTGGGCGCTCTGGATTGGCTGAGAGGAGGAGGAGGGATTTAAGCCCGTTTCGCGGGCTTCCTCCTCACTCCACGCCGGCCATTGATCTGATTCCCTCCCTCCCCTAAAATGGTGGTTAGATAGGATGGTAGCAGATGGGAAGTAGGGTTCGTCTAGTGGGCGAGGTTGTTTGAGCAAAGTTCAGGAAGCTTAAACTATATATTAAAAAAAAAAAAGGTTGGAATGAGTCGTAGGGTTAGGATTCTGTGAATTCTAAGTTAGGATGAAAATAGGAATGTCTTTGGTTGGCGGGAGGTGAAGCACCCGGCCCACAGGCTTAAGTGGGCGTTGCCCTGCCTCATGGGCGTGCTTAGGAAAGCACTGGGAGGAAAGCACTGAACATGATGTCACTGAAAAATGAAGGTTAGATTTTAAAGCTTTACGGGTTTCAATTACGAGTTTCGATCGGACCTGCATTCAAGATATATTGCAAAATTAATAAATCCGTAAATATGATATTCAAGTCCATGCGTGTTCCATTATATGTATCAACACATTGATTGCCGGGATTGATATACCATGGAAATTAAATTGATAATAAAGTATTTTATATTGCAGATTTGCAAGCTTGAGAATGGTGTGCTATTCATTTTAATACCTAATATCAGTTTCCCTTTAATTATAAGTACAGTAGTGTGTGTATATTTGCATTTATAGTGCTACAGATTGTACTTTAACCCACTAGCGGGTCCTCTCTAGTACCCATAGGCTTTTTGGCTCCATTTGCAGGTTATGGGCTTAAACTCCAGTGAATTTGTTGCAAATTAATAGCGTGATTGAAACGTAACAGTTACGGGCTTGACAGATCAGAGGATTTGTGGGAGTGCAGGTCGAATTTTCCCGTCCCGTAGTGTTTTCTAGCTCTTCACCCGCAGATCTTCAGCGGGTTGCGTTACTGAGCCAATTTAAGTCTTGCGGGCTTCACCGTTGAGGGAATGTAATAGGGCTGTATGTCTGTAAATCTTGCAGGACGTATCTGCACAAGCTACTGTTCTTGAGTTAAGGAAGTTGTGAAAAATGGTACTTTAACTGTGTTGTCTTTTTAAAAGTATCAGAAAACAGCTGCATAACTTTTTGAAGAAAAAAAAAACTCACTATGTTAATACCTTGCTAGTCCCTAAATCTTTAGCTGAAAAAGCACAGAATTTTCAGGAAATGTTCTGTATGTCATTTGTATATATATATATATATATATATATATATATATATACAGTATGGTAAAGCAGTGGATTAACGGTGCTTACCCACTAGGAGGTAGTATTAAAGGTATATGTAAGTGAGTTGGGTTATTAATGTATCTGATAGAGGAGAATTTATAGTGTCTGAAAAAAAAATTGCATGAAAAAATCCAAAGTAAACAGTTAAACTGTTAGCCTGAAGTTGACTGATTTTCTTGCATTTGCAAAGTTTTCCCTCTATGTTGACACCCCCAGAAGTTCCCAGGGATTATTAGCATATCTTATACATTGTTTCTTTTTTGCCTCTGGATTTTGCAGACATGCTCAATTAGCACCTGAAGTCTGCCCTACCGTGGGAAGTCACATGATCTCAGACACTTTCCTCTCTTTTAGTGTAATTTCCCATCCTTTACTGAATATGTAAAGCTGTGATATAATGTATTGAGCTCTGCAGTGTGCACTCTCTAATGCAGTGTTATTTCTTGTGTTCTGTCTGAGCTGTGTGTAATCCTATGATAGCATTTCTATAGTTCTGTCTGTGAGTATTGTGTAATGTTGTGTTATTTCTTGTGTTCTGTCTGAGCTGTGTGTAATCCTATGCTAGCATTTCTATAGTTCTGTCTGTGAGTATTGTGTAATGTTGTGTTATTTATTGTGTTCTGTCTGAGCTGTGTGTAATCCTATGCTAGCATTTCTATAGTTCTGTCTGAGTATTATGTAATGCTGTGTTATAATTGCAATAGCTGTCTGTGAGACTATTGTATAATTTATATTTTTAGAGTCTGTGACCATCTCAGCTTTTAAAAAGGTTTGTGATATACTTTGACTGTCATATCAAATCAAAATGTATTTATGTGTGTTCAACTCTTCTTGCTTTATCATTGTTTTGTCTAATCATAAGCTTGTTTAGAGATGTATGTGTGTTTATTCAGGTCAGATCTAACTACACTGCTTATCAACCCCTCCCCCAACTCTCTTTTGCCATCTAGTGTCACAGCTGCTTGCTGATTGCATGCGCATGTGCTGCATAATGGATAATTTATTAAAAAAAAGAATTTTTTTATGCAAATCACAGTTGCTGTCTAAATCACCCCTTGACACATATTTTATAATATTGCAAAAAAATGTTTTTTTGCTAGGTGACTTATGATGGATTCTACAGAATGCATTCACAACCTACCTCACCTACATATACTTTTAATGAGGAGAAATGTATGTTGTTAGAAAGAACTATATTTGAAAAGAGGGGCAACACCTTGCTGTACAGTCTTTACTAAATGTACTGTTGCCCAAGCATTTCAACTCATAAATCCAAAATGGCTGACAGATGGTTATGATGATGTTGCTCTTGATAACATGGAACAAACAGGACTGTTTACACACACTCATAGGATATGTGGCACCAAGACACATGCACACTCATACACATTCACAAGCACTTTCACTTTCTAACAGACCCTTTGAAAAACCTAAAAGTAAATGTAAAAGTTGGAAATTAGATCTTCCCCTTCTTAATTGACTCTGGTGCTAACAAAACTGCTATCAATACACCATGAGTTTGTCTCCTCAATAACAAACACATACAGTGTCTCACAAAAGTGAGTACACCCCTCACATTTTTGTAAATATTTTATTATATCTTTTCATGTGACTACACTGAATAAATTTGCTACAATGTAAAGTAGTAAGTGTACAGCCTGTATAACAGTGTAAATCTGCTGTCCCCTCAAAATAACTCAACACAAAGCCATTAATGTCTAAACCGTTGGCAACAAAAGTGAGTACACCCTAAGTGGAAATGTCCAAATTGGGCCCAAAGTGTCAATATTTTGTGTGGCCACCATTATTTTCCAGCACTGCCTTAACCCTCATGGGCATGGAGTTCACCAGAGCTTCACAGGTTGCCACTGGAGTCCTCTTCCACTCCTCCATGATGACATGGAGCTGGTGGATGTTAGAGACCTTGCACTCCCTCACCTTCCGTTTGAAGATGCCCTACAGATGCTCAATAGGGTTTAGGTCTGGAGACATGCTTGGCAAGTCCATCACCTTTACCTTCAGCAACTTTAGCAAGGCAGTGGTCATCTTGGAGGTCCGTTTTAGGGTTATTATCATGTTGGAATACTGCCCTGCGGCCCAGTCTCCGAAGGGAGGGGATCATGCTCTGCTTCAGTATGTCACATTATATGTTGGCATTCATGGTTCCCTCAATGAACTGTAGTTCCCCCAGTGCCGGCAGCACTCATGCAGGCCGAGACCATGACACTCGCACCACCAAAAGTATACATCTATACTGAGGAAAAGTAGTTGAAATAATCCCTAAATGACTGATAAATGGCACAAAGAGCACAAAAACACATATATGAGATGAAACCCTCCGTTTGAACATAAAGAGAGATGCAGAGAGAGTGGAGGCAGCATCTGACATCAGCAGGTAAATGCATATAGGGGAAATCAACACAACATATTATAGAAAACATATATACACATATAGACATATAGTATATGTTTGGTCTGGGCCTGCAAGAGCGCTGCTGGCACTGGGGAGCTACAGTTCCTTGAGGGAACCATGAATGCCAACATGTACTGTGACATACTGAAGCAGAGCATGATCCCCTCCCTTCAGAGACTGGGTCACAGGGCAGTATTCCAAAATGATAACGACCCCAAACACACCTCCAAGTCGACCACTGCCCGTAACTTGATCGCAGACAGCCGAATGTCCGCAATTGAGTTGCGGACTCCCATTGGTCCCTTTTTGCAAGGATTTTCAATTGCTCCAGGTCGCGAGTTGCAATCTTGAAGCCAGCTTCGTAAACCATGCTCTGTTTCGGAGCAGTTGTAGGCGGGAACCGTATCAATGCAGCAAGCCCATAACCGCCCATTTTGAATCGGCCTATAGAAAATGAGACTGTCATAATTACGGTAGTAAAACATGGAGGTTACCTGTCAATCAATCAGGTTCTGAGGTCCGATATGCAATCATACTTGCAAGAACTTTGAATGAAGAATTATGAAAATTAATGCTGATACTGTTCTAGTCTATATGGGTGTCCTGATATGTATTAACTCATTGATACCCGAGATCTATTTAACCCAAAAATGACATAAATATAAATGTAGGGCCCTATTCAATTGGCCGAATTTGAGATCCAAAGACCCGTAAGTAAGCTCACAGGCAAATTTGCTATTCTGATGTCATCTTTTTGCAGGCTCGGATCGGGTTACGAGTTACGAGCTTGAAAAGATGGCGTCTGTCAAATTTGCAACTTACAGCCCCCAGAAGTCTTTCATCTGTCACTTTCGCAAATCGCTATTCAATTGCTCAATTTCCCCAAGCTCGCAAACGTATCCACACTCGTAAATCGCAAATGGGGGAGAAAATCCTACATGTGCTCGAGAGGACCCGCAAAGGGATTAGAATGAATTGCACAATAGTCTCAAGCCTGCAAAACATAAGGAAATTAAATTAAAATGTATGTGTCTTTTTGGAGTTAAATCGATCTCGGGTATCAATGAGTTAATACATATCAGGCCACCCATATGGACTAGAACAATATTGGCATTTATTTTCATAATTCTTTATTTTCAAAGTTGTGCAAGTCTGATCGCATATGGGACCCCCAAACCTGATTGATTGACATGTAACCTCCATGTCTCATTTTCTATTGGCCAATTGAAAATGGGCGGTTACAGGCTTTGTGAATTGATATGGTTGCCGCCCACAACTGCTCCAAAACAGTGTATGGTTTACTGAGTTGGCTTCAAGATCGCAACTCGCGACCTGGAGCAATTGAATAGCTTCGCAAATGGAGACCAACAGGAGCCCACAACTCACTCACAGACATGCAGCTGTCTGCGATCGAGTTACGGGCTTGGAATTGAGAGGGGCCCTTAATTTCCTTCAGTTTTGTGGGCTCGAGACTATTGTGCAGTTAATTCTAATGTTGTTCATCTCTCTCCCCGTAATTTACAGTGCAGGATTACTTTCTTATGTGCATTTACAGTGCTATGAATTGTTGTTTAACCCCTTTGCGGATCCTCTCTCGCACATGTAGAATTTTCTCCTCCATTTGCGGTTTACAAGTGTGGATACGTTTGCGAGCTTAGGGAAATTGAGCAATTGAATAGCAATTTGCAATTTTAGCCCTGCAAAAGTGACAGATCAAAGGCTTCTGGAGGCTGTAAGTTACGAGTTTGACGAATGCCATATTTGCAAGCTAGTAACTCATAACCCGATCCAAGCCCGCAAAAAGACTCTAATTGAATAGCAAATTTGCCTGCAAGCTTATTTACGGGCATCCGGATCTCAAATTCGGCCAATTGAATGGTGCCCACAGTCTTTCCTATGTATGACTAACAAGTGCAGTCAAAGGATACCTGAGTATAGATAAGATACTGTACACTCTCTGAACAGCCAGCACACATACAATGGACTGATGCAATGCTGCCTATGACTCTCTTTTGGAGGCCGGATTACAGACTGCCTTTTACTTTGTATATCTCTGAGAAGGATGGTATTGCTAATGGGGTTCTGACACAAAAGCATGGTTCCGGCCTATGGCGTGTTGCTTTCTATTCTGTTTCTCTCAACACCATTGAGTGTTTCCTAGTTACCTCAGGAAAATTGCTGTTGTAGTTGAAATTCTTGATAAATGCAATCCCAAAATAATGGATTTGCAGACCACAGTCTTTGTTCCACTTGCTGTATACTTGTTAAATAAATAAATAAAACAGACAAATAAAACACCTCACAAAGGGAATCATGACCACCTACCACCTGCTTGCTACACACCCCTTTTCAAATCTCCAGATAAATGTTGCACACATGCCTCTGTGTATGAGGTTCAAATACATACTTGTAATAGTGGCATGATTTTTTTTTTAAATGGTCGAAAGCATTACCTTGTAGGAAAGATAATGATGGCACTGTAGTGAAACTCCTTGTAAAAGACATCCTACCCTGATTTTGGAGTCCAAGCATCCATCAATAGTGACTTTGTAGTAAAGAAAGCCAGTGAATGTGTAGGGAAACATTTGATACTACACGTACCTAATAACACACATCTGGATAGGTGGAAAAAATTAACCACAGAATAAAAGAGAGACTTGCCAAAACCATCCAGGAGACAGGTCTTAAATAGGTGGACGCTCGCTTTACCTTTGGTATTATCCAACTTTAGGAATGCACCTAACCACACTGTAGGCCTCACGCCATTTGAGACACTCGTGGAAAGAACCATGTCCACTGGGTCCAAGCCTCCCTTAACCATGGAAAGAGCTGCAAAGATTTTAGCTGAGAAGACAGATGACAGATATATTGTAGCACTCAAAAATGCACTTGCAAAGCATCATAAGCAGGCAAGACTGCCTCAAATGTCTGATAAACAAATGCATGATATTGAACCCCGAGATTATGTCCTTGTGAAGTCTCGTAATAAGGCCTCTTTATTTCCTAGGTGGACAGAATCTCATCTTGTGCTCCTCACCACTCAAACTACTGTCAAGGTTGAAGAAAAGTCAGACTACTTCATGCAATCTCATGTCACATGGTTTCAAGACCCTCACCATAAAAATGGACTCTTCAAGGCCCGCTAGAGAGACTCTGCATATTGGTTCTGTCTGTCATCATGGTTATCCCCTTGGTCATCAGTCTCGAAGCATGAGAACAGTGTAAATTCATCTGTATGGCTGAGACCAACTTAACCTGCCTCCCCCTCTATTACTGAACTCCCTCAGCTCCTTCCCTATTACCATGATCATGATACCCTGTTCCTAAATCCACTCCAATCACCTCCCAACACATCTCCTTTACAGCCCTTTTACCTTAAGCCTCCCCCAGATCCTACTACTTATCTCCCTATTGAATTTAGGTTTCCTGTTCATTCTCTGTCTTTCCAGAATGCCTACCCGAATACAGACATAGACCGAAACTTTCTTTTTTTTGCATTTTATATTACCCGCATTAGCTATAAGAATATGAAAAATAAGGCATATGACAATATGTATGCAACACAATATTAGTTTTGCACCCTGGTATATTCACTCCTATGCAGCTTATTCATTCATATTCAATATTATTGGCAAGTCTTTCATCAGCATGTGGCTTTCAACAATTTGCAGATTTGGCCCATTTTCTATCAGATTTCGGTCAATATCTACTAAGTAGCAACCTTGCTCACGTCAAAAGTAACATAATTTCCACTGGTATGCAGATTAATCAAGCCCACAGCACAGATATAGGCCCACATCTACTAAGTATCTATCCTGCTCACGTCAAAAGTAACGCCGTTTTTCATTGCCACGTGGCTTCAACAAGTCCTACTGTGCTGATTTGACTATATCTAATATTCGTAAGAGCATTTTCATTGCTAGAGAGCAATGGTACCAAAAGGCTTTCAATAAGTCCTAACCTCCTTTTTGTAAGCACTACAATGCCGATTTCGACCCCAATCAGTGTTCACCCCACATCGAGCCGTCATTGTTAATTTTGGGCCAGATCAACTAAAGCAGCTTCCTTGCCCATGTCCAAGGTAACGATTTTCGGCTCTCGCTGAGCACTCCATTGCGGATTTCGGCCCCCATCAGCATCCTTGCCCTTGTCCAAGGATACACCATTTTTTCATCTTCATGTGGCTTCCAGCAAGCTCACATATTCGATTTCAGCCCACATTTACTAAGCGTCATACTTGCCCATGTCCAAGGACATGTTTTCTCCTTACCATGACAATCTGGCTCACTATTCTGGCTAGATTTCGCCATACTACTACAGCTACCCTTCACCCTTGGAGAGGGACCCGACCACAAATATATATACTTATATATATAGTAAAAAAAATAGTACATCTGTGTTCACATTTGAATGTCTAAAACAAGTTAAAAAAACCTGCTTCCAGCTCAGAATTCAAATAAAAAGTGATTACACTGCATTTTGGGAAGCTGAGCTGGGACATGCAAATGTGCCCACAAATGCCTCGCTCATCAACCCATAGCCATTATCAAAAATGGCTTCCTTTAAGCTTATGCAAAGCCAAGGTTGGATTTTACATAAGCTGAGAATCCGATCCATGTACAGCTGTTTCAAGCTTACTGGCTATCATCAGCATGGAGCGGGATCTCAGCCTGTGTTGTGGACTTTATGAGTAGGTAGTTCATTTATAATATGGTGGGCAAAAAAACGATAGAAGCTCTCCACCGTACAGTAAATAAATAATACATCTGTGTTCACATTTAAATGTCTAAAACAAGTTAAAAAAATCTGGTTACAGCTCAGAGTTCCGAGAAAATACAAACAAATATATACATACATATTGTGACCTGGCAGGCCTTTGGCTACTGTTTTCTCCAGTGACATCCACATAAAGTCCAATATGTTTTTAGCTTTTCTTTTAATCAAGTGTTTCCAAACAAACAATAGCTCATTTTCAGCATGAAATAAACATCTACACATGCTTGCTAATTTCAGGAACACCCTGACTAGCCCTGAAACCGCTTCTCAGCCTTCTTGTAAAACAGTATTCTTTTCACACAGAGGGGTGGGGTTCTGGCCCACCCTCTCTCCAGATACCCCAACCTCCAGGGACCATTTACACCCATTTTTGGTGAGGGAAAATAAATGTTACTTCACAGACTTCTCCCTGTGGTGTATTATCAGACTCTGCAATGGTACATTTAAATCCAATATCTCTGTCTCTCTCAGCTTCTCAGCTGCAATGGATCCTCTGCTCCAATGTCTTATCCCAGCGGCAGCTCCAAACTGGCATATATCTTGTCTTCTTAGGTAACTCTGCCTAGGAATCCTCAGTACATAATTCTCTTACCCTGTGCCTGTAGCTTCACCTCCTGTTGCTCTCTCTGTCAACTCTGTTTACTTCAAAATAGCACACACTTCTTTCTGTTGTCCAAAACTGGCTGCCCCAGTAAACAATGTTTTCTCCTTTAGGTTTGCTTTCACAGTACAGACTGCAGATCCACACAGGACCAGCCAGCAAGCTCCTCTTTGTAGCTTGCACTTGCTTCTTGGTGAAGAATACACTCTTACAACATTTTTATTTTGTCCTGAGCAGTAATTGAGAGATCGATCTTTATGAATTTTCCTGTCATTGTTGACTGCTAATGGAAGCAATACTGGGAGATGTACAGCAAGTACACTATTTTGTGCACAGTGTATCAGGAACAGTCTAAAGGGGGCATTTGCATAACAGAAGCCGTTACCATTTGCTAAGGAAGATAATTTACTTGCAATATCTTTCACATTGAAACAAAGGCAGTATATATATGATGCATATTTTGTATAAAAAAAAAAATCATATCATTTGAAAGGACCACTGTATGATGTATGTATGACAACCACACCAAAACAAAGTATATGCTGAAAATCTTTGCAGGCACATATGTGAGAAACTGAAAAAGAACCTGACCCATCAACTTCATGCCAAAAAACACAAACTTAATCATACTATCTCTTCTTCAAAACTAAAGATGCATAACATATGATGCTGATCAAGTGGAAAAAGTAATACAACATCTCCACCAGAAACAACAAACATCATGCACTTGAAAAATACTTAGATGTCTCTCTCAACAGAGACACGGGCAATAGGTACAAGAATAAAGTAAATAATCCAAACACAGTCCTGAATCCTACTATCAACAACCAAACACCTAAAAATGAATAAAAGCACTCAGACATGGAAGAATTCTTCAGGAGGCTGAGACTAGCAGAATATTTTCAGAACAAGGAGAACACCACAGCATCTTTAGTTTATAACAAAAAACAAACAAACATACATTTCAATCAATCAATCACTTGGATGAAACCCTGAACTTGAAAATTATATAGAAAGCTTTCACCTGAATGCTGCATTCATCCAAACAACCCAATAATAAAGAGACTTACATAATCTCTCTCCATTAGGAATAACTGCCATAAAGGGTTTAAAAAGCAACCCCAACATTACCATCAAGTCAGCAGATAAATATGGTGCATTTGTTATGAACACTCAAGGCTACATAAATGAAGCAGAAAGGCAGCAATACCTACTACAAAACATTGAACAAGGATCCTACCAAGGAATATACCATACAACTTAGGAAACGTATCAAAATGATCCCTAAAAATGAAGCAAGAATTGTAGCAGCTTATACCCACCCATCTTAGAAAAGGTAATTTCTACATGCTGCCAAAGATCCAAAAACCAGGCAACCCAATGGAGACCAACTGTTACAGGTAGAGGCACACTGACTGAACAGGTATCTGGCTTTGTTGAAAACATCCTTAAACCATTAGTTAGTAACACCAGTAGCTATATACAAGGCAACACAGACTTTCCCAACAAATTCACTAATTAAAGATCTACCTACTAACACACTGTCACCATGGTTGCAGAGTCTCTTTACAGCAACATCCCAAACAAAGGGCTCTATTCTATTAGAAGCCCGTAGGTGACATTAACTCATAATTTTGGCCATGCTTGCAAGCTTTCAGGGGGCGTGATTATATCATGCAAATGTTTAACAAGCCTGTCATTTCTGACCTTGTGACAGCCCTAGGGACCAATAGGAAGCCTAAAACGCTAATCATCTTGGCGGGAAAGGCCTTTAAAAACGTGTGAATCTTGTAACAATTTGACAGTGTTGTAGCTACGCAAGTTCACATGCAGCTCTAGGGGTTGGTGTTTTGGAGATTATCAGAGAAAGAGAGAGAAGGAGCTGTACTGTAATTTTTTTCCTGATCTCACTTAATAATAATTATTAACACTTTATTTACACCACACATAATTACTGATATCACATAACTCACACACATAGATTAATACTTACACAAAGCTATACATAGAGTTAGGCCACAGCACATATACGCCCCCATGCCCATAAACATATATTATAATACACATAATACACACATTCGTGTTTTACCTCAAATACATATACAAGTATATTTTATTTTGAGTTATCCTTATTGTATTTTTCATTTGTGTACAAGAGGAAAGGAGGAGAGTAGAAGGGAGAGGAGAGGAGGAGGAGAAGAGAAGAGGAGAGGAACATCTGTAGTGGAGAGGAGGAGAGAAAGAGGTATGGAGAGAGAGAGCAGTGAAGAGAGAGGGAGGGGTAGCAGCTCATGGAGAGGCATAGGAGAGCAATAGGGGGGAGTGATGTGCACCTAGATGCAGGCACTCAGTGAGCGGGGCAGAGAGTCAGGGGACTGATCCCAGGGAGGGAGGTAGTGGTAGGAGGGACAGGCCACAGGGAGAGATGAGGGAGGACAGGATTCACAGGCACAGTCGGGAGGTCAAAAAGGGTGCGGCAAGGCACAGGGCTTCTAATTATACGCCCACAGGATATGAGAGCACTCCTACTTGCAATCCGTCCCCGCTACAATATCATTTATGGAGGGAGGGAAGTGAGGCTTAGTCGGAAGGCACAGGCTTGGAGTGAGGTTGCTACAATTGTCTCTGTATTGGGCTTTGCTAAAAGGCATGTGAGGTCTGTCAAGAGGGCATGGTATGATAGATATGATGACAGCTGGGTCAAAGCCAGGAGGTGGCCCTCCAGTTAGCATCAATTATATTGAGTAGGAGAGGACATCGAGGGACTGGATTGAACCAGAGACAGTTGCATGCAGAGAGCACCATGCAATGTGAGTATTGTATCCACCATCATACCCTCACATGCACACACATGAATAACACATACAGTATAAAATATAAATGATGCACAAATATGATATGTAAGTTCCTGGTTTTGGGACAGTTGCATTGGCAATCACTATGCAAATCCAGGAAGCAAATATATCTATGTCATAAGTGTGCTGAATAAAATGTGTCTCCAATACCTTCAGTTAACCCTGATTCTGATTAGCAGTCAACAAATAGATTCAAAGTGATTTAACATCTAATAGAGAAAACATGTATGGGTGTGCCCACTGCAGCATATGCAGATACAGACTCTGTAGGACTGCATGTGCAGTTTCATGTATTAGCTTATCCTGGACAATGCATCATCAGCATGTTAACAACTATTGCTGAGAAATGGTCACAAACTGGTCAGTCTCAAACACTGCACAGCAGATTCAGCAGAACATGTGTACTCATGAGTTGCAGATGGCAGACCGCAGCAGGATTACATAGTCTGATATGAGTCATGATCAGCAGAGCTCATTATATAGAACAATGTTCATCTGTGTAATACAGAAACCCACAGCAACCAATTGTTCATATGGTAATATTATCTGATACACTATTTGTTGCTCTTTTCAGTAGCCAGGAGGAACAGGCCTACCACAGAGCCAAAGGTGGTGGCATCGCCTCCACATGATGTGGACCCTGAATATGGTGATGTCCCCAGATGATTCTTAGCAAGGGTTTGGAGAGGAACCACTAACTGGATCAGAAGGCCCAGTACCTCAGGATTATAGCAAGGTTTAGTATGAGAGCAATCAGTCACTGTCCAGCCATTAGGAATCCCCACAAGGGCCCTCCCAGAGATCTGGGTACTGCTCCCTGCTTCCACCTCCACCCTCAACTATCTACTGGAGCCAGAGACAACCAGTCCAACTGCCAACTGTGCCACTGGCTCCTACAACCCTCCCCCTCCCCCTACAATTGTGCTACAATTTATGCAGCAAGAAGAAGCATCAGTACGAAATATACTAGGTGATCTGTCTGACCAAAATGCTTCACTTACTGAAATTAAGGACAGGCATTCAGATATCCTCACAGCACTGTATAACAGCAACATGATGATATTTGGTGAAATGAGGAGGCATAATTTAAAGATGGAGAGGTATGAGACCAAAATCAATCTTGACAGGGAGGCCCAGGGTGCGCTTATGGAAGTGCAAATTGAAATGTTCCATCACACTTTCTCAGCACTTCAGTCTTTGGTACCCCAGCCACCACCACCATCTCACCATATACCTCCAACTCCAGCTGATATGCAGCCAGGACTGAATGACATACCACTCCCTCCAACACCCCCTCGACATGGTAGAGAGAAAGGGTATGGTGGCATGGAGCTTGGGGGCACTGTGCCTAGAAAGAGGAGGAAAAAGGGGCTGCATCTAATATTTTCACCTTGTCATCAACACTCCTCACTGAGTATCTATTCGCCAAAAATGTTGACATACTCCTGTCTAGCTATAGAGCAGAGAGGTTCGTGGCCTATGTTGTGGACATCTTTTGTAATCATGTGGCTACCAACAATCACACATACCATGATCCTCTTCTGTGTGGACATGTATGGATATTGTTTAACATTTTACCAATTGATGTTAAATGCAGTTGAGAAATATGGTGTTTTAATTATTATTTCTGTTATTATCTCCTTTACTGATTACATTTCATATTAGGCAAATCTCAAATCTATTAAGGCCTGTTTGTCATCTTCAAGCAGTGCCATCATATAATGTAAGTATACTGCCTATCATGCATTAGATCAATGACATTCCCCCAAGAAGAATGATCTTAAATGCAATAAATTACTACATATATGATATATAAAGAACATGACTGATGTTATGTTACATTACTATAAATACTGTCATGGCTGTTGACTTGCTAATCACACCCACATACATGCATTATTGTTGCATGTTATCCTCTTAACATTATGATAGCAGAATCATTTGTCTGGATTCATTAAAGACATTATGAATGATGGTCTTTGTCTTATATCAATATAAATGGGTGTTTACATGTCTTGTGATCATTGTAATCAGTTTTGTTCAGATAATACCTATATACCAAAGAAATGTGATATCAAGGTGACTCAACTTTTTCATATGGAGATATAGATAGTACCCCTGGCCAACTGATTGTAGTCACAGTGAATTATTCCTTGTGAAATTACACATCTTTACTAATGGACATGGCAGGTGATTGTCCATGAAAGATTTACCTTTGATTAGCACTGCTCGTAAACGAGGATCAGGTAAATGTGTTTATTGTTACAGTAATAGTATGAAACAGTATACTGTAGATACAGTTATTGTTAGATTTTTATCCTCTTTTTTTAAGAATGGGACCGTCATATTTTATTTTTTTGATTTTTTGCTGTTTTTCAAAATACAATGTATGTGTGCAACTGAGGAGTTATAGCATCTGTTTAATTGAGCAGATGAAGACCGGATTTAAGTGTTATGCACATTACTGGTTACTTCGATTAAATGGTATATGTATGATGATATTTCTATTCATCAGATTATGGTTCCTGTGGTGTACTCAGCACATGAGATTCTAGTCATCATTATTATTATACAGTATTACTGAATAGCTTTACAGCCTCTTGCCCTCTTGGACCTGCACCCAACACAATTCTGCACACGGAACATCTCTATTATTAAAATTGTATTTTATTGTATTATTATAATATGATATTATGTTTTATATTATGTTTTATATATTTTTAATATCCATTTATATTTTTCTAATATTTTGTGATGTATTTGAAAACCATATAATAGTTTGTCTGTTTAGCTTTCATCAAGGGTATATAAAAGTCATAATCTGGATATGAGTTTCAATACATAGTTTATATTTTAATCTTTTTGAATAAAACAGATACATTCATTTTGTTTAGTTCATTTTTTTATCAACTATATAAAAAATACTCTATTTTTTAACATTATAATCTCATTATTTTTACATTTCTGTCTATAATAATCTTTTTTATGTTACTCATGTTTTACTTTATTCCTCTTTTAAAGAAGTTTTATGCTAGTAGTGGCTCTTTAAATATCAATCCAGACTTCTTAGACGCTTTTTTTCCCCTTGCCTTCACTGGTGTTTGTAGGCTTTTTGGAAAAGACTTCAAAATAAACTTCTGATTGCTTGTATCTTACTTCTGGAGCCATGTGATAGCGATTTACAGAATATCAATGGAACAGGTACTCTGAGTTTACAATATTAGTTACATTACAAGCACTTGGAAGGCATTTCTCAGAGGTTAGATTTTGGTATATGAGGTTTTGGCTCAGAAGTGATTTATGAGTACACTTCACTCAGATTTTTGCTTACAAGAGCAATGAAATGGAGGTCTATATATTTATCCCATGATGTCAGATGCTTTCTCTGTATCACTGTTTACATTCAAGCAGAAAATTCCTTGTAATGTCAGGTTTTCTTCAAACTCAATTTGATTATTAATATTCTGGACAAGATTCTGGACAAGGGGGGGTCAAGATTTTTTTTTCTGTTGTGCCCCCACCTGCCCCCCCTTCCAGACCCAACTTTATATATATATATATATATATATATATATATATGCAGTGGTACATTGGTTCTCGTCCTTAATCTGTTCCGGATGGCTGGTCGACTTCCAAAGAGGTTGAGTTCCAAGGTAGAATGTCTCATAGGAGTCAATGTAAATTGAAATACGTTCTGAGAGCCAGAAATTTCATTTTTTAGTTTGAACTGATTATCTTGTTTTTTTTTTATACAAAACCAAAACAGACATAAAGAAAAAACAATAATTACATGAAGCAACATTAAATCTAACTTTACTGTAACTGTGCTGAGTGGCCTTGAAGGACCAATGGGATGATGGAAATTTAGGAGAAGAAGGAGGAGAGCGTTTATTGCTTAGAAGGTGAGTACTCTTCCATTAGAAAATCAGGCACTTGGATTAATTATCTTTTCTGTCTCTTAACACCACTGCACCCTGCTGAGACATTACACAAGTCCACATTTCGGCTTACTTGATTTTTGTCAGGGTGATATTTCCAACAAAATTTTGTAATTCAACCCATTTAGCACACATTTTTTTGACAAGTGCAGTAGGTGCTTCCTTCCTTCCCTCCTCTTCGCTTGAACAAATTTCCTCAGCCACTATCTGTTGCTGCTCCCTCTGATGTTCCTGCAGCTCCTCAGTGCTAATCTCTTGTCTGTGCTACACCACTAACTCTTCAATGTCTTCCTTACTCATCTCAAAGACTTGCCCAGAGACAAAATTGCCTCCACTATTGGGTTCAGCCTCCAAGTTCCTTGGAGCTTCTGGCCACAATTTCCTCCAGGCACAGTTCATGGTCTTTTTAGAGACTGCACACCAGGCCTTAGCTATCAGAGTGACACAGTGGAGGATATTCAAATAGACCTTCCAGAACTCTCCCAGTGTCAATTCAGTATCTGAGGTCACCTCAAAGCACCTCTGGAAGAGGGCCTTGGTATACAATTTCTTAAAGTTTGAGATGACCTGCTGGTCCACTGGCTGGATCAGAGCAGATGTGTTAGGTGGCAAGAACTTCACAGTTATAAATGAAAGTCCTCATGTCCCCGAGCCTGGAGGGTGAACAGGAGCATTGTACGTTATTAACAGAGCCCTCAAATGCAGTTCTTTCTCCTCCAAATATTTTTGACAGTGGGACAAAACACTTCTTTCATCCATTCAATTAAGTACTGCCTAGTTACCCAGGCTTTGCTGTTGGCCCTCCACATTACACTTAACTTGCTTTTTATCAAATTTTCTCTTTAAAACTCTGGGATTATCACACACAATTAGCATATTCTTCATCAGCTTGTGCCCTGGCAAATTCTTCTCTTCTGGAGTGATGTAGATTATGTTTACATATGATTTACATTGTGATGTTACATTTTCTTCCCAAATAAACAATACTTGTCCAAGCTGAAGACTTGTTTGAGAATAAAAGCCTCAGCCCCTACATAGTCTCTAACCTCCCTAACAAAGGTATCACTAGCCTTCCTCGATCTCATGATGTAAGCACAAGCTACACTATGGTCCTTGTAAGCACAAGCTACACCTTGTCCCTTATAGCCACAGGCTGCACTTTGGTTCTTGTAGACACAGGCTATATACTTTGGTACTTGTAAACACAAGCTACATTTGGTTCTTATAAGCACAAGCAACAATTTGGTTCTTATAGGCACAGACTGCACTTTGGTTCTTAGAAGCACATGCTGAACTTTGGTTCTTGTAGACACTGACTGCACTTCAGTTCTTATAAGCACAGGCTATACCTTGGTTCTTGTAGACACAGGCTGCACTTCGGTTCTTATAATCACAGCCAGCTCTTGGGCTCTTGTATGCACAGACTGCTCTTGGGCTGTTGTTGGCACAAAGTAATAACACCACAGTACATAACTTTATTTAACTTCCTGGAGAGACAGAATGTGGGGGGTGCAAGCAAGCGGCGAGTTCCAAACCAATTTTTTTTCAGTGAGACACATCGAGCACCAGAAAAAATTACGAGTTCTGAGGGGGAATGACGACGAGAAACAAGGGTCCACTGTGTGTATATATATATATATATATATATATATATATATATATATATATATATATATATATATTTATATATTTAGTGTGACAAGGCCCTGCTGCAGGTCCAGTGCACTGTATTAACCAACTCTCTTAAAGGAGGAAAGCGCTTTTAAATAGTTAACTACTTTATTAATGAGTAACAGCCAGCAAACACAATAATCAAATGAACTGTCTAAAATACTGGCCTCTCCCAATTACTCACTGTGACACTGTAGTCCCAGGCCTCTCTGAGACTCTACCCTTTCTGGATGAACACTGTCAAAGTCTTGCCAACCAAACAAAAACACTTCCAGACTGCAGCTTCTTTAAAACTCCAACTGCAGGCTTCATTGCTTCCAGGCAAACTTTAGTCCAACAAACAGTCCCATAACATGGTACAGGCCACGCTGAACACTCTCTTCTCAGTGTCTCTCAGTCCTGCTGTCTGTATATTCCAGGCCAAACTGAAACTTCTCTTCTCAGTGTCTCTCAGTTTGGTAGTATGCTTCAGGCAGCCTCTCTTACTGACTCTGTGTGTATCTCAGGGTCTGGCTCTCTCTTTCCCAGCTCAGATTGACCTCTTGGGGAGACTCCACCCATGCATCTGTGTGTGTCTCTATATATAGTGGTAGTGTGGCCATAAACAGTAGAGAGTCCAAGTATTTTTTAAATCTTTTTAATATAAAGCTTCATAACATAAAGAATATTACTCACTGCAGCAACATAAAATAAAAATCTGCACATATGAACTAACTGACTGCAGGAACATTCTGATTAGCCCTGAAGTCACTTCTCGGCTCTCAGGTAAAAACAAACACAGTTCTTTTATTTATATAGGTCTTTCTTCTTCAGACCTCATTTAGTATTTCCTTTCAATAAGACAGGTGGTGCCCTTGCCTGCCCTTCTTTCCACATGCCCCACCCCAGGGACCCTTAACACCCACTTTTTGGGAGTGCTATAATCTGTATACACCACAGAGTTCTCCCTGGGGTAAATTAATCAGTCTCTTAGAATGGTACCTTTTTCAACAAACAGCCTGGTTGTCTGTTTCTCCAAATGCAGGTGCAGCAATCTCTCCAGCAAAACACTTGTCTCTTCCATGTGCAGCAAGTCCTGTAGAAAAACTGCTTTCTCACACGTTCCTTCTTACAGCAAGTTTCAGCACTTTTTCTCTTTTCTCAAAAACGCAATTCAACAGTTTGTGATACTGTAGTCCATCCAGCCACTCAGACTGTAGTTCAAAATGGCAGCCTTAAATGGAGCAACTTTTGCCCTCTGACAGAGTCTGCAAACATTGTTAGTACAGCAGTGCCTAATTGAGGACTCCCTTCACCTGTCAGTTCCAGCCTTTTGAAGGTCTGTGCTTACCTAAGCTAATCAGACTCCTGCAGGAGTTAATCCTTTTTACTTCCTGGGGATATATCTTCAAAAACCTGTATCTTACACATTATACATTCACAAGCTAGTTGTGGTAAACTACCTCTCCACAAAATTCTCTCCACAAAATAGGAACCAGCCCCACACTGATGAGAGGCAGTAACCTCGAAACAGTGCTGTCTGTGGGTACGTTTTTTGGCATATTAATAATCCATTCTGGGCTTTTCCTTAAAGCTGTATAATACAGCAGGCATATGATTAGAAGAAGCCATGTTTGAAATGGAATTTGGATTAAAGAGTGAAGCCTTTATGAGCAAATTTGCATGTATCTGCCCAGGTTCCCCGAATGCAGTGCATTAACTGTATTTTGTGAAATTCTGAGCAGGAAACAAGTTTTTTAATTGGTTTAGACATTCAAAAGTGAACACAAATGTAGTATTATTTTATATATATATATATATATATATATATATATATATATATATATATATATGTATGTATTTATATAATTATATGGTGGATCAGAGTAACAATTTTTTTCCACCCACCTCTCCCATGCCCCCTGGGCTCCCTCAGCATCACTGCATTCACTTCTTGAGGCTAGCCTGCCTCAGCTGCGTGACGTCATTCTGGATTACTTGCCCAGATGACAAGATGAGCAGGCAGAGGAGTATTAAGAAGCCATGAAGAGGGGGATGCAGTGAGTTTGAAGGGGGCACAGGGAGAGCAAGGATGGCTCGAGATAGGGCATGGACCGTACTGGGGGTGCGACTGCCCTCAGGTCCTGGTATATTGCACCACCTGCACTGGAGGTAGCTCCGCCTGTGATTCACAGCTCATCATAGATAGACAGACTTATATATATGGCGTAACTAGGGGGTGAAAGGGGAGGTCTGCCACAGGCGGCTCTGGCACTTTGAGCTGCATCAAAAGCTGGAGCTGCATCAAAAATGTCTGTCAGGAGCACCAGGGAGTTAGTCTAGCTGGAAAGGCTGAGCTGGAGAGGCTGGGTTGGGGAGGCTAGGCAAGGGGCTGGCTAGGGGGGCTTGAAAAGATGGCGTTGAAAGGCTGGGCTGGGGGGACTGGGCTAGAGAAGCTGGACTGAGGGGACTGGAGAAGCTGGGCTGGGCAGGGCTAGGCTTGGAAAGCTGAGCTGGGGAAGCTGGACTGGAGAAGCTGGGCTGGGCTAGGCTGGGGAACCTGACCTGGAGAAGATGTGCTGGAGAGATTGGCTGGGGCAGGCCAGGGCAAGCTGCCATGGCTGGGGTGGTGGTGTATATATTTCTTATATATATATATGCGTGTGTGTCTGTGTATCTATATATCTATATATATGTACAAATATATGGGGTTCGAGCAGGAAACTCAGGGACAGCCCCGGGCACCAAAAGATCTAGCTACGCTACTGGTTGACAGACAGCAAATATTTAATCAATTTTTATACTTGCTTCTGAACATGTGCAGTAGAGGTAATGTAAGTGTTAAATTCCAAAAGGTCCATTGATGTTTATGAGTTACACAGCTTCTAATGTCATTGGTTCATTCCATATGTACTTTAAAATTTAAACAACCATTGAATTTTATTTTGAGCATTGCAAATATAAATGTAATCTTTCCTGTTGTAACACTTCAAATGAATACTTTACTAAATTGCAATTCTATTCTTAAATAGTTCCCTCAAAAAAACTGAATGTAAAAAAAAACAAAAAACAAAACACTTTTTGTTAATTGTTTTAAATTTTGGTTTCTATACAGTTTCTTTTTCCAGTAGAAGGAAAATGAAACTGTGTTGAGGCTCTGAGAAGAAATGAAACTAAACATGATACATAAACAATTGGCTAGGCATCAGAGTGAAAGAGCTGGCGAGAGAGAGAGATGAAAGCCCGTCGCTGCCTGACATTAACAGGTATTGTATGTGCTGGTGGCAGATTAACCATTCTGGAACTTTATTGGAGACATACCATAGCAAGTGTTTACCTTCTGCTTATGTTCCATAATTACTGGAGATTATACAGAACAGATATTATACAGAATCTTGTGTCCAAATACTTTGTTGCCTTAATTTATACTGTACATAGAGGTAGGGAAAATTAATAATAACATTTAGCAAGAAAGCAGATCTTGGGTGATGAGGAGGAGAGAGAGAGAATAAGATGAGGGAGAGAGAAGAGTGAAAAGGAGGTGGAAGGAGAAGAGGAGAAGAAAGAAGTGAGGGGGCGAATGTTTTTATATATATATATATATATATATATATATATATATATATATATATATATATACTGTATAAATGTTTATGTAAGAAAGCATTTATATTTATATATTTTTTAATGGAGGAAAAAAACTATATTAAAAATGTTAAATCTGCCAAATAGTCCTGGGGGCGAGGGGGGCACATTCACATAGGCAGTGCTTGGGCAGCTGAAAACTACACCCCTCACCTTTTTAGGCTAGGCTATGAGAGTGTTTGTGACTGATAGGTGTTGTCCCCCTATCATCAAACTTAGTTTTTTATGTTAATCTGTAATATCACAGGCTAATTGAAGTTTAATCAGGCCTAGAATTATGATACTTTTTAACTTTAGTACCATAACTGCGGTTGGCTAGTTTGTTTTTAAAGCATTTAACTCTACATATTGGGGGTTATTTACTAAGTACTGTAGCAGCTGCAAATGTAAATTGCTGTGCTAAATATGCGTTAGCTTAGTAAATAATTACTTTTATGTTTACACGTAGTCATTATTGTAAAATAATTATTTCAATACACTCCTTTTGAAAACACTGAGAGCTAGCAGTGACACATTACAACTGTCGTAGCTGGAAGATACTAGGCATTCAAAGTCGCCTCCTATACTCCCATGTATTGATGGTGATCAGCAGAAGAAAATAGTAGCTCTCATTGTAGCATCAAATTAGCATTAAATTAAAAGATGTGTTATTATTTTTTACTTTCTAAAATCATTTAGCCAAGTGTAGTTCTTCAAAAGGACATTTACGCAAGTTGAATATCAAACTCCAATCAGGAACAGCAGAGTTAAAACATAGCTTATTTACTGTAAAAATCCTAAACTCAACACTTACATGGAAAAATAGGGTAGGACAGATTAAAAAATCAGTCAGATAGGTTTTATACACATAGGCCCTCATTCAATTGCAATTTGGCCAATTGAATAGGGCTCTAAATATGCACATAACATATTTTTTAAAGACGTTTTTAGTTAGTAAGCATCTATTCAAAAGCAAGGTCTTCACTAACTAAAACTTCTTTAAAAAAATATGTTATGTGCTTATTTAGAGCCCTATTCAATTGGCCAAATCGCAATTGAATGAGGGCCATAGTGCTTAGTAACCATGTGCTGTCAGTAATTTTTTATCCTATTGCCCTATGCACTATTCTAATTTTCTGTTTTTATCTCTACAAAATGTTTAACTACAGTAGTTCTTTAAAGCGTCTTTTCACAAAAAATATGGTATACTTTGTGTAATTATTCTTTTTCACAAACCAGGTAACATAAGCGCTTTTAGATGTTTTGACGATAAAAATGACACAAAAGAAATCAGCAGTGACACCACAATTTTACTTTGGTCCTTATGGTTTATTAATTGTGCGAGTGTTTTAAAGAACCACTGTAGCTCAACAAACGAGACACTTGTTTGTCAAGTATGTAACAGGAACTAACATGAGCAACTGTGTAAGCTAATTTTTTTTAGTAAAATCTAAATATTTGAAAACTCTGTTTAAGAGTACAGAAATCCATTTTCTGTTTGGTATGTCACATCCTGAGAGCTAGATCATGAGGGTGTGTCTTTTTTATCTGTAGTAGGTTAAAGAGAGGAGTGGACAGGCAGAAGACCAAAGTCTTTGTTTGATAATAGACACTCCCTCATATTCCCAGAAGCAGATAACTTGCATCATTAATTAAAACCATAGCTCTCCGGGAATGTAAACACACCTCTCATACACAAACCATCAAGCAGTATCATGGATTCCTTCAGTCTTGCAGAGGCATGAACAACATTTTTCTAATCAAAAACTACTTGTATGATTTTTTTTCCTACTTAATAATGCTGTTAGTCTTGCTCTACCTACTTTTTTTTCAGAATGGGCTGGTGGGACCCTTAAGGTACTGTGGTTCATATGATTCTGATAAGTGGGAGGAGGTACTACAATACATACATTGTGAAAATATTATTAAATGAACAAACTTGTGGAACATTACATATGGCCTATCTGGTTTGAATATTTGGTATTAATATAATCACATATATAGTTGTCAGTGCTGGGGGCGTCTGCGATGTTGGTAATGCACTTGCTTCCCTCGCAAAGAGAGGCGAGCAGTTGGCGTTACCAACACCCGACGGGGTTGCAAAGAGCGCCGAAGGCGCTCATTGCAGGGCTCATGATGAGCACCAGAGGAGCTCATGGCAAGGCCCCCAGGGCTCGCATCACCCCCACTATGTGGTCTGCAATGAGCGCCATAGGCATTCATCGCGAGGCCCACTGTGTCTCCTCCCTCCTTATCCCCCTCCTCCCTTTCCCCCTCTACAATTACCTCCCTTTCCCCTCTCTCCTTACTATCATGCGATCAGTTGCTGCTCTTCTCTCTGCCGCAGCGCTGGATTCTGGCTTTGTCCAAACCAGCATATGCTAATGACGTGATGCGTATGTGACGTCACATCATTAGCATATGCCGAGACATAGGGGAAAGAGACACAGGGGAGGGGGAAGAGACACAGGGAAGGGAGAGGGGGTAAAAACACAGGGGGGAAAGGAGACACAAGGGAGGGAGAGGAGAGGGAAATGAGACACAAGTGAGGAAGTAGACAGGGGGAGAGACTTGCAATGAGCACCAAAGGTGCTCACATTGGGTGGCAAACAGCATTGCCAGGCTTAAAATGTTATTCCCGTATTGAGCACAAGAGTTGTATTCAAACGTCACATATCAGCATTGGCTGTTGTTTAAATCTGTACTTCCCTAGACTTACTAAGCTTAACATGTGGCTGTTCAGCGCTTACCTGAAGGCTGCTATGACTATATGCTGCTATGACTATAGCCTCGCTTTCGTTTTTTTCGGCTGCCATTTTTTCTCTCGCTTAGGGGATTTTCGGGTGTCTAAACTCTTGAATTTCTACTTAAATTCAGGTGTAACTTCGCTTTTAGAGGTCCTGGGTGCCCCCCTTGCTGTGGGTAAGCTTTTTATGTGTTTGTTGTGTGTATTTTGTGTGTTTTCAATGTTTTCCTGTGCGCTGGTTTCGGGGTGCTAATGTCGTATTTTTGCGAGGTCGTAATTTCTTTTTCTCTAAGTCCCGCGGCTCGTATTTGCGGTGCTAAGTGCGTAAATTTTGCGGTCGCGGTGGCAGCCTCCACCTCTGCAAATGCGGCCCATTTGCGGTCTAAAGTCTGCCGTTGCTGGCAAGGAGCGCCTTTGGCGCTCCTTGCCAGCAACTGCGGCCCTCACTTTGCGAGGGCCGCAGCGTTAGCAACAACTTTGGACAACGCGCACTGATGACAACTATATATGTGATGTCTGTACAAAGGTTTCTCATAAAAATAGTAAGTTTAAATCAAATATACTTAATACAATGAGTCTGCTTCTATCTAGCACTTCTAAAAAATTGTGTTCTATTATCAAAAATAATAATATTAATGACTAATGTTTAATTTAAATAGAAGGAGAGAAGATAGGCAATTGGTTACTGACAATTTAAAGCCTTGGAACAAGTTATCTTGTTTAATTTTCTGCTCAGAATTCAGAGAAATACAGTTATTCCACTACTCTGGGAATCTGGGCAGGGTCAGGCAAATGTACCCACAAAGGCTTTGCTCTTTAATCGAATAATATTGCAAACATGGCTCCTTTTAAGCATATGTTACTGCATCAATGTTTGTGTAGTAGATATTGTGGGGAGGTAGTTTACCACAACAATCATTTCATTTATGGTGGCCAAATGAGTGATAGAAGCCCTCCACTGTAAAGATGTACAGTAAATAAATAGTACATTTATGTTCACATTTGAACGTTTAAAATAAGTTTAAAAAAAAAATATTTAATTCTCAAAATTCCAAAAAATACAGTTATTCCACTGCATTCTGGGAATCTGGGCAGGAACATGGAAATGTACCAACAAAGGCTTTGCTCTTTAATCCAATAACATTTCAAACATGGCTCCTTTTAAGTATATGCCTGCTTTATTACACAGCTTTAAGCAAAAGCCATAATGGATAACATACAAGCCAGGAAATCTACCCACAGACAGCTGTTTCGAGATTACTGCCTCTCATCAGTGTGGGGCCGGTTCCTAGCTTGTGAACTAGATTTTGTGTGGAGGTATATTTATTACAAATAGTTCAAGTTTTTGGCTAGTTGTATGATTTCTTCTGTTTCTTCTTACAGAATTCCTTGCAACTTATGATGAAGACTATGAACTGGGTAAGATACTAATACAATTATAATTCATGTATGGTTATCCCCATTGTCGGGTAATCATCTTCTGATTGCTCTTTATTATTGGTCTCCTCTCATTGTGTACTCTCTACAGTACATCTGTGTGACTTTCATTTATAGACAAATGTGGGGTGAAATGGTGGCTTAAATGTGGCTCAACAAATAGTATGGTGTGGCGAGCCAGCTGTAAAGCAGTACACGTGCATACTGTTCTGGGGTTGCTTAATGTTTTTAGAAATTCTGCAATATACAGGGTGTTATTAGTGAAAATTACATTTAATTACAAGTACTTTTGTAAATGAATATTATTTAAATTTTGTTTTTGTTACTACTCCTTTTTGAGGGCACTTAGGTGCTGAACAAAATTGCATTAGCTGGAGATTCATTATTACTTGTTACTGACCATCGAGCCTTATAGTTGATTTAATTTTATGATACATGACATATTCTATTTGCTACAGACAACCTCAGCGATGAATATCATGAAAGACCAATGGAAAACAAGTATTCCCCAACAAGAAGCAGCTTAAAAAATTCCCCAACTGATATGAGTAATAACTGGAGAACAAGAGGTGAGGTGGAAATGCAGTGTAATTGAAAACATGATTAATAATAATCAGAAATGTGAATGTTAATAATATGAGTAAGCACAAGTAGGCTCAATCTAATACATTATGTGTAGTTTAAAAAAAACAAAAAAATGTTTTCAAGTATAAACCAAACCAGTTGTGGTAGCTGCTGTGTAATTTATAAACATAAAGCATTTTGAGGGGAAAATTTGTTTTTTTTTGTGTGTAGATTCTGTCTATAAGTACATGAATCAATTGTGTGCTTGTTATCACATTCTGCAAGCTGAATGATGGGTGTGTATGTTTGTGGTTATCAGTGGAGGATAGCTCGGGGAGGGGGGAACAATCAGAAAACCTTTGTTTGATAACTGGATATGACTGAAATAGAATTCACACACTTCACCTTGCTGGCCCAGAAGTAGGATCTTCAATCAAAGGATGCAACCATAGTTCTCCAGAAATGTAAACATCCCTCTCACACACAGCTTCCACCAATATACTGTGTAAAAACAGGCATAAAAATGTATTAGATTAAAAACTAACTGTATGACTTTTGTCTCTGCTTAATTTAAAACAGACTTTGATATTGTTTTCATTGTGCAGTAGTCATTTAATAAGACATATTATTATTATTGTTATTATTATTGTCATAATTAACTAATTAGTCTTGTTTAAGCATGTACAAAAAAAGGATCATAATTATATTTAAAAAGTTAATTTATACCAGCTGTTAGTTATATACCTAAATTTGTAATACTACCAGATTTCCATGTAAATGGATATTTTTCTTATATGTACTTTGACTGTGTCATAATAATGTTTTAATTAATAAAGACAGAACAGAAGGGTTTAAACATAAAGTGCTACTGGAGGATAGAATACCAGGGCCCAGTCCGCATTGTTTTAATTGATTGTGTAGAAAGGCTAGTTAGTCCTGTCAATAGCCTTTTCAGCATCCATTCACAGGGTCAGTACTATTATATGTTTTGTATTGCTATAATAGTGAGAGTAATCTAATATTGTTGTGTCCACTTTCTTTTGCTGGGAATACACCAACTTAGTCTAGATGAATAAAATGTGGCTTTTAAGTCTATTTACTAATATATTTCCTTTGGTCTATGTGAGGCAGTGTCTGGTCAGGGTCTCTTTCCAGTTTCATTACACAGTTGCCAGAACAAAACCTCATACTGATGAGGGTGAAACTGCAGTCTGTGAGTGGGTTCTGTACCCTAATTCAGGGCTCATAATCATAAATAGGTACCCTTGTTAATGTTGTCTGGGGCAAAAGGTGGTACATTTTGAGCCTCATTTGCATGTCACCAGAATCCTTAGCTACAGTGGAAATACTATTTACTGAGAAGTCCTGTGGGAAAAACAGTTTTTTTTGGCTTGCATGAGACATGTAAGTGTACACAGAATATAATTTTATTTCCTTACAAATACTTTTGCACACATATGCTCTCTGTTCTCTATATCTAGTAGCAGCACAAAAGTCAATATTGTTTAATAAATGTATGGTCTTTAACAGATTTTGGTATTATGTACTCATAACATATGTGATAAAACATTAAAGAGAAGAGGGTTGGGGAGAGATAGTGTACCAATTCCTAGTGCAAAATAACCAATATATTGTAATCCCAAACCCTTGTTCACAGAGATCAGTAGGTAAAGCTCTCACCTTTTCTAACCTCAGTCTATGAGGTATATTATAGACTTCTCAACACTTGTTGGCTTGTAGGTTGGTACTTCTTTCCTCCGTCAATGTCTTATCTCATATTCTTCCAATAGAGTGGGGGTATTGGGTATACCTGTATACCTTTGGAGTAATAGATGTCTTTAATCAAAATACTATAAAAAAAAACATGATTTCAATATAAATATTCAATGTATTCAATATTTGTCAAAAAATTGAAATATAATAAAATATGTTCAATAGCGAAAAATAAGAATAAAAATGGCAAATTATACAGTGACTAATATTATTTAAAAATAAATAAATAGATAGGAAAAATACTGACCAGATGCGTTTCGTCACTTTCATCCTGTTGCTTTTTCAATTATCAAAAATACCTCAATGATATGAAATTCAAATGTAGAGTGTAAAGCTCAGTGTCTATTCTCTTTGTTGCATACCATACAGAAACACACCACTGATCTGGTGCCAAGAGAAGCAGCACACCTAGTTTTAACCATCACATTGGACTTGAGAATACACCAACTTAATTCAGAGACAAATGAGAGCAATCTAAAGATCGGATTGATAACTAATCCCCTAAGAACTAGATCACCTGAGGAGCGCTACAGGGTATTACAGGGTCATACAACCCTATACTTTTTTATCTGTGATAAAACATTAGTTGCATTCTTGGACTTTTTATTTGTTTTATTTTCGACTTGTACTTCTTTCTAGCAACACATTGGTTACTTTAGTTACATATGTGAAAAGGCTGCATGTACAAGCAGGAACGTCGACAAGATTATGGAACTATTGAAACAATGACGTATTTCTCTACATTTCTCTACAAATATTATTTTGTGGTATGCCTCAAAAAGATATTAGTTACAACAATCAATTTGCCAATGGAGCTGCCTTTTTGGGATATCTGCTTATAGGGAATCATCATAGCAATGAAGATGTTGAAGAACTCTAGAGGTACAAGCCCAGAAACGAGGACATAGATACAAATTGTTCTCAGAAGCGTTGTGCTGAGCTGAGACATAAATGGAGGAATAGAAGTGAGCAAAAAATCACCTATATAGTTGTTGTACTGCGAGTTGTTGTCACTCTTTGCAAGCCTCGCGAAGCAAGGCGAGCCGTCGTCTGAGAGGCACGCAGGACTTAGGTTGCTCTGCTCGCCTCGCAAAGCGAGGTGAGCAGTTGAGTCATGCAGGACTTAGGCTGCAATGAGCCCCAAAAGCACTCATTGCACTGCGAGCCTCGTGAAGCGAGGCGAGCAGTTGAGGCACGCAGGACTTAGGCTGCAATGAGCGTCGAAGGTGCTCATTGCACTGCGAGCCTCGTATAGCGAGGCGACCAGTTGAAGCACAAGGAACTTAGGCTGCAATAAGCGCCAAAATCGATCATTGCAAGGGTGGAGACACGCTGGACTTAGGTGGCGCTCATCCAGAGACACGCGGGACTTAGCTGCAATGAGGCTCATTGCAAGGCCCCTGGACTTAGCGACGGACGCAAAATTACAGCCCATATCACTTAGGACCCGAAGCACATAGATGGACTGCGGGGCTCGCAAAAATACGACTTTAACAGCCGAACCACCAAACTGGAAAAACCTGCAAAAAAACTGAAATATGCCTCACATTAACTAACACACCCACACACAGCAAAGGGGGAGAGCCAGGAAGCTTGGGAGTGAGTTTTCAAGTGAATTTGAGCCATATTTGCCATTTTTCATCAATCAAAAATCGTCTAAGCAAGGAACAAAATGGTGGACGAAAAACATAAAAAATGTGGAACAGGATGAAAACGAGGCTCACCAATGCCAGGCACGCAAGACTTAGAAAATACACAACGACAAAGACAGTAACACTTACACAAACAACGCCAGGCATGCAGGACTTTGAAAAAAAAAAAATGCAGTCAGCACGTGCGACGCAAACATTCAGCAAACACACAGAGGAGAAACACAGAGAGAAGGGACAGGCGGAGATGCTGGAAAGAGACACATGGCATTTCCAAGCACAAAACATGCAGGTTAATGAACCCTGCAATGAGAGTCTCTTACAGTAGGGGGAGGAAAGGTTTGCAATGAGCGCTGAAAGCGCTCATTGCAAACCACGCAATGAGCTCCGAAGGTGCTCATCGCGGGGCTAGCGATGAGCACAGCAAGTGGGAGAGGCTTGCAATAAGAGCCAAAGGTGCTCATTGCAAGCCCCATGATGAGCCCTCATTGTGGGGCTCGCAATAAGCGCCGAAGGTGATCATTGCAAAACAGGAAAGTTGAAGTACATGAGGGGAGAGGCTTGCAATGGGCGCGGAAGTTGCTCAGTGGAGCAAAAGCCTAACATTGTGTGGCAAACAGCATTGCCAGCCTTACAATTTTATTCCCGTCATTTTTGACGGGCAATTTCCTAGTAAGATAATATTAGTGGGGCAGGTTATGGGACATATCGGCTCTTGCAAAACCTGATGGTAAAACAAGTCATTTGAAAGGTCAGTTATAGAAATATAATATTATGGCATATAAATATAGCCTCACAAACTACAAAAATATATCTGTATCAAAACACTGTTCAGATTTTTAACTATATGTGCTCAGTGTAATATTTACCATAATTATAAAAATTATCTTATTATTAACTTGCATTGGCACATTGATTAATTTAATTACAGTGATTCAGAATTAAGGCTTTGGTAAGAGTTGAGGTAAAGACAGGAATAAAGTGGCATTAGTGCATAGTGATATAGAGTGTAATGTCATGGTGATTCTGCCTGGTAGGCTAATTGTAAGAAAGACAATATCATATTTTACTTGTTTGTTAGCAATAGGGTTAGTTTATTGAGTTCTACTTTATTTATGGAGCAGCTGTCCATTGTAATCACAAACATCAATGATAGATGAATTTCAAATAGTTGCATTAGAGTGTAGTTCATAGTATAGATTTCCCACCAGTGTGCCATAGTATACAGTTGTACCTAGACCACTGTCCAAGTATACAACCCATTAAATGATCTAATTTAGTGCCCAATTTTTCGCACCGCTGTTTTAACAGTGAACAGTGAACTATTGATCGCCTAGTAATGGTTTTTGGTATCTGAGAACTGCACAGACACAGTGATTAACCCTATCACTACCTGCATCTTACCCATTGTTGCCTACCAATGCATACCACAGAAAGAATGGAAATGATGGGGCTATATACTGAGAGAGAGCACTGGATGAAGGAGGGATTAACTGAGGGTGGGAAATGTATTATGAGGTAAAAGAGTGAATGTTGAAGCAAAATAAAACAAGAGGCTTCATGTAGACTGGATGTAATTGGAAACACAGAGGTACTTAAAATGGCAAATAAAATGGCAATGTGTATTCTCTCTATTAAACTTACAAATTTAATACATACACTGAGTTTATAATATAAGGTGTGCCTTGGGTTGTCTCACTGAAGTGTGTTGTGGTAAAAGTTTTTGAAACACTAGTTTAGACAATATGATCTCATTACTTTTAAATACTGGATTGCATATATTTAATATTTTTCTCCCATTTTAAATGCATTTTTATAAAAATAACTCTAGTGGAGCTTTTCTTACTAAACTGATACAAATACTGTACGCAAACCAAGATCTGTTTGGTAAATATACTGTTTAGATAAATGTAATATGCAATTCAATATTTAAACAAATTAATTTCCTTACTGTCCTCTTAACAAATAGTAGCAGGTTTGGGTTTAATAACTCTGAAATTGTTTCTATTATCACAAATGTTGTTCTGTATTGGTACTTACAAATAGTTATCATGAATACCATTTTTACATATCAGAATAAATTATATTAAAGCTATCAAAACCTTATCCCTTGTTCTTCTCATAGCATTTATATACCCTTTATCTTGTAACAACATTGTACCTACACTCTTACATCTTCTTTTGCCCCAGGCTTTATCCTAAAATTAAGCATAATGAATTGAACAGTGCATCAAAACAACTTTTGTATTTTTTGATTGTTTGTTTTTGTAAGTAATTAGCATAAGTATTAATTAATTCATTAATCTAACCTGATTACTGGATCATTATAGTGGAAGGGCAAAAATCACTAGGCAGAGGAAAATGGTAGTGAAGTCTGTAAGGGGAGTATTACTGTATTCATGCAGATTTTTGCATATTTATTGCACCTAATTTTGTATGCACTATTGGTGTATTGTAGACATGCTTTTATGTAATGCAAATTCAGTGAATTGCGGTTTAAACTTTTTTTTTAAAATTTGTGTTGAACCATAGAAGTGACACTTGATGATGATCATGAAGAAGAAATACAAAAGAGGTGTTCTCCTGATGGAAGTCATCATAGAAGGCAGTTTACGAGTTTGCAGAACCAGAAACGGCGTCCGATGCAGTATCGAAATTATACCAGAAGTATGTAATACTATAAACTAGATTATAAAACATATTAAGTATTTGTTTTCAACACATTCTAGGATTTTCCTTTATTGGTAGGGACCAAGAATGATTAAAAGCCATATGAGTCTGATAAGTAGTCATGTTGTGGTATTGTTGCCACTGATCAATCCTCTTTATGGACATGGATGTGGAGGCTAGATCGACCTTTGCAGCATGTGCAACTCATCTTACAAGTAGTGACTTCTGAACATTCTGTAAACCTAAAGGATTGAGACCTTTGTCTTTGCTATGACACTACAGTTTTTAAGGCTATGTGATGGAGCGTATAGACTCATCACTGGTGTAAAAAGGCAGTTCAGTAAGGTTGAGAACCTGCCCAACATGTTTCACTATTGCGAGACACGACTTTTCCCTGCCAAACAATGAACTGATCAGACCTCTTTCAGGTCAGGAATGTTAAGACTCTGTGTAGACATGTACTGAAAGAAAATAAATGTTTTCTTATTAAGTGTTGTGTTTTGTTATCACATATAGTAGTTGTGGATCTTCCTAATGTTGGTCACGTTTACGATGTTGGTCACGCAATGTTAAAAAATTGCGGGTGTCACAAAGCGAAGAACGTAGCTAGGGTGCTCATTGCAGGCCTCGTGATGAGCGCCTGCGGCGCTAATCACGAGTCGCGCGGGACTTAGGCTGCAATGAGTGCCAAAGGCGCTTATTGCAGGGCTTGAGATGAGCACCACAGGTGCTCATCGCGAGGCCTGCGGGACTTAATTAGAGATAAAAGACGGCCTCAAAAAGGCGATCATCGCGAGGCCCATAAAGTACATGAGGGAGAGGCCTTCGGCGCTCATTGTGAGCCATGCAATGAGCTCCAAAGGAGCTCAGCACAGGGCTTGCAAGGAGCGCTGAAGGTTCTCACATTGTGTGGCAAACAGCATTGCCAGGCTTAAAATTGTAATGTCGTCATTTTGGATGGGCAAGTAGCTGGTATTGTATAAAAGACAAGGAAAATCAGTTTTTAGCTGAGAGTAAAGAATGATTTATTAATCAGTCCTTGAAGAAATATGTTTATTGGGAATAATAGGTGTTACAATGGTCCAAGATTATCATGTCCAATATTTCAGCTGTTGGGTGCCCTGAAAGTTTTAACCATTTGAAGGATAGATCTTTCATTTGCGGAGGAAAAGCCATAGGATTTGTGCTAAAGAAACACGTTTTCTTTAAGCTTTTTACTATAATATTCATCAGAAATATATCAGTCTATGCCTCACCAATTAGAAATGGAGCCTGTCTTTTTGCCTATGTACCTTTATACTATCTATCCATAGTCTTTATCCATAGAATCCATTTATCTATTTATCCATAGAAGCAAGTCTCTCAAATGCAGTAATGTAAGCTAAAGGACGATCCTCTGGTCCCATCTTCACCAGGACATTTGTAAAGGTCCCTTGATTGTAGGTTCCTGCTGTCTTGTGTTCCTCTGTTTCATTCATCAGTACTTGTAACAGTTTAGCCTGATAATCCTGTTGCTGTTGCATCTGGACCTGGAACTGTTGCTGCTGAAACAGCCACTTCAACAAGCATTCTGTCTCCATTGTCCTAAAAAAAAAGGATAGACAAAAAAAACTAGTAAAGACTGTCAGCTACACTTGAGCCATGGTTTGGTGCATCCCACTTCAATCACCATGTATAATAGTGTAATGCTGACATATCTGATAAACACATCTCTTCAGGCATGAATTAGCAAATTATTCTTTATTCTCAGCTAATAACTGACTTTTCTTGTCAGTTATGCAATATAACAAAACACAACATTTTATAACAAAGAAATAGCTTTTCTTTCAGCCCGTATCTATACAGTACACAGAGGCCAACACATCCCTGGATACACTGGCAAGCTACTTTATATAACTCTCTAAATAAAGTATGGTAAGCCTAATTAATTCATAGTTTTACAAAAGTTGATGATGGAAAGGTTATCACCCTTACTGATCCGTCTGCATGGACTGTATCTTTATACCAGTGAGGGGTCTGACACTTCATCACATTCTATCTTTCTTTTTAGCTAAAATGTATTAGGCTGTGATGGAAAATTGTTAGGATGGCGTATTTTGGGCTGCAAATGTTAATTGGTTAAAGTGACACTTGCAAATGTCATACTTAGCATTTTTCTCCTTCAAATAAGCTTTACACGAGTTTGTGCCCCCTTGTGAGATAAATTATTTTATCTTATTTTTAACATAGCCAATTAATGTCTATATTAAAGAATTTATGAGTGCCTTGTTTCCATTTATTTTATATTTGACAGGAAATTGGCAGTCCAGTTTTAAGAAACCCACTGACAGAATAGATGATCTTCCAATAGAGATGAACCTGGATGTCCTTGAAATTACAGAAATGGCAAATTTGGATCCATCTGAGATCATAATGAAACTTGCTGCCCCAGGAAGTGGTGTGAAGAAACTTTTGAGTAAAAGCAGTATTGATCCTCAATTGTTAGCAAGTTTCCTTGGCATTTTAAATAAAATCATTGGATGTACCATAAACAGGCACAACTTAATTCACCTCCTAAGCCAAATAATTGATTCTATCTTTATAACACAGGTTTTACCATCACACATTTTGGAATATAATACTTCTCAAGAAGATACTTTTCCTCTTATAGACCATATACTTGTCCTGATCAATGAGTTAATAAGCATTTTTCCAACAAGGGCCTTCACAGATGTTACGATAGTCAAAACACTTCTTCAGAAGGCTGTTGATGATGCACAAACAAATGGAAAGATATTTTCAGATGCAACAAAACAAAAGTTAGCAACACTCCATAATGTTCTCAAACATTTACAAGACAAAAAGCAGGAAGGTCTGATGAAGTCAGAAAACGATATTTACTTGTTTGGAAACAGGGGGAATAAGGAAGAGGAAGACTTCCGTGACCTCTCAGTCTACCCAACATACAATGATCTTTGCTTGGACCAAAAACCTTCAATGCGCCAAAATATAATTAAAGGGTCTTATTCGGATGCTAAATCATACCTAGATACCCACTTCCGTCTACTGCGAGAAGACTTCATTCGTCCTCTAAGAGATGGAATTTCTCAACTTTTGGTTCTTAATAGAAACGAACAAGCCATGGGAATATTTGATGATATTCGTATCTACTTTGACACACAGATTTTACCTTCAGTATGTGTCCGGTCAGGGATAGTTCACCAGGTTCGATTCAGTACCAAAAATATGAAACACGTCCTCTGGGGGAGCTCAAAACGTCTACTGTATGGAGCTCTCGTCTGCCTCTCTAAAGACAACTTTGAGAACATGCTCTTTGCCACAGTGACTGACAGAAGTGTTACAGATCTTCGGAATGGAATCATCACTTTGATGTTTACTGAAGAGAGCCGTAAAAAGTTAGTGGAATACTCATTCGATGATACCTTTCTGATGGTAGAAACAACAGCATATTTTGAAGCGTATCGGCATGTATTAGAAGGACTGAAAGAAATGGTGGATGGTGAAATTCCATTTCAGAACCATATTGTTCACAGTGATACAACAGTATGTGCCCCTGCCTATTTCTTACAAAATCACACTCATTATAGTCTAGATAAATTAATTAAAATGCAAGACCTTATAGAGAAGAAGACCCACAACTTGACTACAATTACTGATATTCCTAAATGTGAAAAAGTACCTTCTCCAGATGAGGATAAAGGACCATTGATTAAATTTGATGTCTTGGACTTCAGCACTTGGCCCAGTAAAGAGGAGCTTGAACTGGACAGTTCTCAGTTTGAAGCTTTCCAGATGTCTTTAACCAGTGAGCTTTCCCTTATACAAGGTCCTCCAGGCACAGGTAAATACTATGTTCAAACTCTTTCAATATATTTTTTTAAGTTTATTGGTTATGTTACTTTTGAATGTGGCACTGGCTGCTTTGACCATGGGTGGCCACCAGATGACCAGCCTTAGCAAATCTTTAGCATATTTTCCAACGCTTCTTCCCAAATAAATGTTGTTTTTTCTGATTTTCAAATTTACTAGGTAGGGTCTATTACTGCCCAGGACCATCTGCTATAGACTACAAGTTAACTACCCACAAGGACCGTTGGGTTCTTTGAAATCTCGGCACCAGCACCCTGATTTCTGGCTTCTGTATCAGTCAGGGTCTCTCTATCAGGGATCAGCACTTCCAGGAGTCTCAGTAACCTTTCTGTAGTAGTGACCAGGACAAGTTACTTTCAGTGTGGAGATAGGATCAGTATAGCAGCCTCCAAGAGGAATTAAGAGAAAACATTTCTAAATGTATCAGCAGTGAACTGCTTTATGTTTGGAAAGTAAACAGTATTTATAGGGGTTAGATACAGAGGGGGTTTTATACAACACAAAAATGCCAGGGAGTGGCAGACAAACACAGGAGATTGACTCCACATGGGGCCTAATAGTCTGGCATCCTGCATCCTGTCTGGCACCAGTGAACAATAGGCTAACCTCCAAATACACATAGTGCTGTCTCCGTGTCTAGTGGTCCAGACTTCAAATATAGTACATTAATGGGACAAAACAGATTGCAATACAATGGATGTGTGTATGCTGGAGCCAAGCAGTCTGTCCTTTATGGTGGCTCAATGGGCTAAGATTCAGAAACTGGGTCCGTGACACTACTTATTTATGAAGCGTTGAAATTAAATGCTTATTGGATACAAAAAATATTCTTTAATGCAGAGCTGTTCAAAGCTGAAGTCGGTATGAATGACTGGAAACATAAAATTTATATAACTTCTTAAGAAAAAAAATGTTTTTTTAATACACATAACCCATATAGGGCCTAACCTTTTACAATGTTGTAATAAGAGCGAAGTTGTCCAACATTAGTCCATGCCAAACATTTAGGATATCATTTAGGAGTAGAGGTGTATCAATCAGTGGCTCAGTGACTTTCCTGTGCTGACACAGAGATCCTAAAAATGGGAATGAGAGCCCTAACTACAGAGTAAACCCTACCTAGCTATATTAATCCCCCTCCCCTAAAACATTGCGAGCAAACTGCTCTGGGTCACCTCCCAACTCCTTGAAGGATCCCCCATTTACTTCTACATTTACCCCCATGCTGCAGGGACCCCCTGCCACCCATTAACCCTCCATAAGCCAGGTCCCCTGGCACCTAAAATGAACCCCCACAGTATGAGTCTGTAAAGGACCTGTCCCATGAATTAACCCCTGTCGCTGGTCTTTAAATGACCAGCTGCATCTATATGAGTAACCACAAGTTACTACAAGTACCCCTGGCGGCACCTAAAGTTAACCCTCATGCTGCGGGATTAATGAAGAGCCCCAAGTATTAACTCTTGCCACCATGGTCCCTATTCGGCATGTCTAAATTAAAATTTCCCTCTACTATTAAATTTAACCACTGCCGCTGGGGTACTTATAGTTAACTTAAAATTAACTCCTATCACTCATGTGGATCCTTATTAACGCCATAAGTCCAATAAGGGTCTGTATAGAGCCTTATGGGACAATAATTAACCCTAATATTAACACTCTAAGTGCCATGATCAGTCTATAATTTTAATGGTAGGTGTATTTTAACAGTGAGAGACAGAATAACAACAAAAAAAAAAGCATGTCAAAAAAGTTATACATTAATTTGCAGGTCGATGAGGGAAATAAGTATTTGACCCTTCGTCTTAGTACTTGGTGGCAAAACCCTTGTTGGCAATCACACGGTTAGACATTTGTTGTAGTTGGCCAGCAGGTTTGCACACATCTCCTCACTGTAGATCCTCTCCAAGTCCTTAAGGCTTCGAGGTTGATGTTTGGCAACTCGAACCTTCATCTCCCTCCATAGATTTTCTATGTGATTAAGGTCTGGAGACTGGCTAGACCACTCCAGGACCTTAATGTGCTTCTTCTTAAACACTCATGTGTTGCCTTGGCTGTCTGTTTTGGGTCATTGTCATGCTGGAATACCCATCCACGACCAATTTTCAATGCCCCGGCTGAGGGAAGGAGGTTCTCACCCAAGATTTGACAGTACATGGCCCCATCTATTGTCCCTTTGATGCGGTGTAGTTGTCCTCTCCCCTTAGCAGAAAAACACCCCCAAAGCACAATGTTTTCACCTCCATGTTGGACAGTGGGGATGGTGTTCTTGGGGTTATAGGCAGCATTCCTCCTCCTCCAAACACTGAGAGTTGAGTTGATGCCAAAGAGCTAAATTTTGGTCTCATCTGACCACAGCACTTTCACCCAGTTCCCCTCTTAATCATTCAGATGTTCATTAGCAAACTTCAGACGGGCCTGTACATGTGCTTTCTTGAGTAGGAGGACCTTGTGAGCGCTGCAGGATTTCAGCCCGTAGTGTGTTACCAATTGTTTTCTTGGTGACTATGGTCCCAGCTGCCTTGAGATCATTAACAAAATCCTCCCGTGTAGTTCTGGGCTGATTACTCACCGTTCTCATGATCATTGAAACTCCACGAGGTGAGATTTTGACTGGGGCACCAGACCATGGGAGACTGGCAGTTATTTTGTGTTTCTTCCATTTGCGAATAATCGCACCAACTTTTGTCACCTTTCACCAAGCTGCTTGGCGATGGTCTTGTAGCCCATTCCAGCCTTGTGTAGGTCTACAATCTTGTCCCTGAAATCGTTGGACAACTCTTTGGTCTTGGCCATGGTGGGGAGTTTGGAATCTGATTGATTGATTGCATTTGTATACAGGTAACGAGCTAAGATTAGGAGCACTCCCTTTAAGAGAGTGCTCCTAATCTCAGCTTGTTACTTGTCTAAAAGACACCCGGGAGCCAGAGATCCTGCTGATTGATAGGGGATCAAATACTTATTTCCCTCACTAACCTGCGAATCAATTTATATATTTTTGGACATGCGTTTTTCTTGTTTGTTTTTTTTCGTTATTCTGTCTCTCACTGTTAAAATACACCTACCATTAAAATTATAGACTGATAATTTCTTTGTCAGTGGACAAATGTTCAAAATCAGCAGGGGATCAAATACACCCCTCCCCCACTGTATACCTATATAACCCCATCCATATCTAATTATCCCTATCTATACCTAGTTAACCCTATCTATACCGAGATAACCCATTCATACCTAGTTAACCCTATCTATACCTAATTAACCCCATATATACCCAATTAAACCTAGCTATACCTTGTTAGCCCCTCACTACCTAATTAAACCACTCCATTAACAATTTAACCCCCCTAATTAAATAATTTAACCACCACTAATTAACTACTAACTCCCCTTTAATTAACTAAACTAATCCCCAACTAATAATTAACTCCTCTAATTAACTATGAATGCCCTCTAGTTAAATTATCTATCCCCCCCAATTATACTACCTATCCCCCCTAATTAACTATCTAATCCCCCAATTAAACAACTAACCCCCTAATTAGATAATTTACCCCCAATTAAATAACTAATCCACTAAATTAAATAACTACCCCGTAATTAAATAACTAACTCCCAAATTAAATAACTAACCCCCTAAATAAAATAACTATTCACCCCTAATTAAATAACTAACCCCCTAATCAAAAAAATTACTACTTACAAAGCATAAAAACACCCCCCTACTTACAAAAAAACACTAATTATCACAAAAAAAACTTCAAAATAAAAACACATTACAGTAAAAAAAAAAGTAAATAAAAAAACATACTATTAAAATAAAAATGAAAAACATCCTGTAAAAAATACAATCCTCCAGCGATGGTCACTGATGCCCTGGTCCTCACTGCCCTGGACTAATGGGGCTATCCATGTTTATAGTAGTGTCCAGTCCTCTTCTGTAGAGATGTCCCAGACGGTTAACCCGCGGACTATTCACAGCGATTTTGGCTCTTTCGTGCTCGCAGCGGACGGGGGACACATGCACTTTTCGGGTCCGCCCCCTATTCTTTATCATTGAGGAAACTTTGACCCTGCACCTCACAGTCAGCAGACACATTCCAGCCAATCAGCAGCATACACTCCCTTCCAGAGCCTTCCATCTGAAGGACAGCATCCATTTTAGAATCATTCTGAAGCTGCATTCGTTGTGAGAGGACAGATAGTGTAGCTGCTGGAGATTTAATAGGGAAATAGATAGCCAGGCTGTGTATTTAGCTTCCACTACAGACCTGAAAGTCTCATCTGATATCTGCTGCAAGGACAGCAACCCAAAAAGCCCTCTTTAGGGCTAGAACATCATTTATTTTATTTTATTATTTTTTTCTGTGTAATCTAATTGCATATGCCTGCCTGCCAGCGTGTGTGTGTGACAGCTTATATTGTGCTTATTTTCACTACTCATACCTGGTGGTGTACCATACATTGAAAACAACCATTTTTTTCCTGTAATCTAATTTCAGTTGCCTGCCTGTGTCAGGCTCACAGCTAATATTCTGCTCTGTTTCACCAGTCATAGTTGGTGTACCATACATTGAAAAAAAACAACCCTTTTTTCCTTTAATCTAATTTCAGTTGCCTGCCTGTGTCAGGCTCACAGCTAATATTCTGCTCTGTTTCACCAGTCATAGTTGGTGTACCATACATTGAAAAAAAACAACCCTTTTTTCCTTTAATCTAATTTCAGTTGCCTGCCTGTGTCAGGCTCACAGCTTATATTGTACTCAGTGAAATAAAACAACACTTTTTTTACTGTAATCGATTGAATATCAGTTGCCTGCCTACAGGCTTGTGTGTGAGGCCTATTGCGTCTACTGTGCCAACTTTTGCCAGTGCACAGTGCCACTTATATCTGGTGTCACAGTAGCTTGCACGCATAATACCACTATTTGAAAAAAAAATGACAGGCAGAGGCAGGCCACCCCGCAGGGGACGTTGTGGTCGTGGTGCTGTGATTCCCTTTGGCCCTAGAATAATGCCCAGTTTTCAGAGGCCACATACCCTGAACTTGAAAAGTTCTGAGGACATGGTTGACTGGCTAACACAGGACACCCAATCTTCTACAGCTTCCGCTCGGAACCTAGACGCACCATCCTCCTCCAGCTTAGCTACGGGCACCTCTCCAGTTACCACTCGCCCGCCTGCCGCCACCACCAACACAAGCACCACAGCCGCTTCACTTGATCCGTCAGCAGAGTTATTTACACATCCGTTGGAAGAAATGAGTGATGCGCAAACATTAGTGCCAGAGGATGTAGATAACATACGGTCTGATGATGATGATGTTGTACCCGGTGCTGCTTCCTTTGTTGAGTTGTCAGATACAAAGGAAGTGGTTGATGATGACGATGCGTCCGTGGATGTCACGTGGGTGCCCGCTATAAGAGAAGAAGAACAGGAGGAAAGTTCCTATGTGGAGACAGAGAGGAGGAGGAGACGAGTTGGAAGCAGGGGGAGGTCGTTGCAAGTAGCTAGTGGCACAGTCAGACAGCATGCATCGGCACCCGGGGTCAGCCAGACAGCACACCAGTCAACGCATGCTGTTGCCACCACCAGAATGCCGTCATTGCAGAGCTCAGCAGTGTGCAATTCTTTTGTGTGTCTGCCTGTGACAACAGCGATGCCATTTGCAACCTGTGCGAAAAGAAACTGTGTCATGGTAAGTCCAACACCCACCTAGGTACAACTTCTTTGCGAAGGCAGATGATGTCACATCACAAACGCCTATGGGATCAACACATGAGTACAAGCAGCACACAAAGTCAAAGCCGCCACTCTCCTCCTGGTCCAGCATCTTCAGCCACGTCAACCACTGCTGCACTGCTTGCCCCCCACTCCGTGTCTCGCCCTGAGCAGTCCCTGCTCATCTGCCCACAGTCAGGTGTCTGTCAAGGACATATTTGAGCGTAAGAAGCCAATGTCACAAAGTCCCCCATCTTGCCCAGCAACTGACAGCTGGCTTGTCTGAACTCTTAGCCCGCCAGCTTTTACCATACAAGCTGGTGGAGTCTGAGGAGTTCAAAAAATTTGTAGCTATTGGGACACCGCAGTGGAAGGTACCCGGCCGAAATTTCTTTGCACAAAAGGCAATCCCCAACCTGTACTCGATTGTGCAAAAGGAAGTAATGGCATCTCTGGCACACAGTGTTGAGGCAAGGGTTCATCTGACCACTGATACCTGGTCTGCAAAGCATGGTCAGGGCAGGTATATCACCTACACTGCGCATTGGGTAAACCTGGTGACGGCTGCCAAGCATGGAATACGTGGATCTGCAGAGGAGTTGGTGACACCGCCACGACTTGCAGGCAGGCCTGCTGCCACCTCCTCTACTCCTCCTACTCCATCCTCTTCAATAACCTCCTCGGCTGAGTCCTCTTCTGCTGATGCTATGTCTTGCTCCACATCAACGGCACCCCCCCAGCTCCACAGGTACTATTCCACATCCCGGATACGGCAGTGTCACGCCGTCTTGGGGTTGACTTCCCTGAAAGCAGAGAGTCACACCGGACCAGCACTCCTGTCCGCCCTGAACGCACAGGTGGATCAGTGGCTGACTCCGCACCAACTGGAGATCGGCAAAGTGGTTTGTGACAACGGAAGAAATTTGTTGGCGGCATTGAATTTGGGCAAGTTGACACATGTGCCATGCACAGCACATGTGTCAAATCTGATTGTACAACGCTTTGTGCATAAGCACCCAGGCTTACAGGACGTCCTGAAGCAGGCCAGGAAGGTGTGTGGCCATTTCAGGCGTTCCTACATGGCCATGGTGCACTTTACAGATATCCAGCGACAAAACAACATGCCAGTGAGGCGCTTGATTTTCGACAGCCCGATACGTTGGAATTCAACACTCCTAATGTTCGACCGCCTGCTCCAACAAGAAAAGGCCGTTAACGAGTATTTGAATGACCGGGGTGCTAGGACAGCCTCTGCGGAGCTGGGGATTTTTTTGCCACGTTACTGTACGCTCATGCGCAATGCCTGTAGGCTTATGCGTCCTTTTGAGGAGGTGACAAACCTGGTCAGTCGCACCGAGGGCACCATCAGCGACATCATACCATTTGTTTTCTTCCTGGAGCGTGCCCTGCGAAGAGTGCTGGATCAGGCCGTAGATGAGCGTGAAGAGGAAGAGTTGTGGTCACCATCACCGCCAGAAACAGCCTTATCAGCATCGCTTGCTGGACCTGCGGCAACGCTTGAAGAGGATTGTGAGGAAGAGGACTCAGAGGAGGAATGTGGCTTTGAGGAGGAGGAGGAGGAAGACCAACCACAACAGGGATCCCAGGGTGCTCGTTGTCACCTATCTGGTACCCGTGGTGTTGTACGTGGCTGGGGGGAAGAACATACCTTCAGTGAGATCACTGAGGACGAGGAACGGGACATGACTAGCTCGGCATCCAACCTTGTGCAAATGGGGTCTTTCATGCTGTCGTGCCTGTTGAGGGACCCTCGTATAAAAAGGATGAAGGAGAACGACCTGTACTGGGTGTCCACGCTACTAGACCCCCGGTATAAGCAGAAAGTGCCTGAAATGTTACCGAATTACCACAAGTCGGAAAGGATGCAGCCTTTCCAAAATAAATTAAAAAGTATGCTTTACACAGCGTTTAAGGGTGATGTCACAGCACAACGGCAATCTAACAGCGGAAGAGGTGAACATAATCCTCCTCCTCCCACGACCACGCCGGCAAGGAGAGGACGCTTTACAGACGTGTTGTTGATGGAGGACATGCAGAGCTTTTTAAGTACTATGCATCGCCACAGCCCTTCTGGGTCCACCTTCAGAGAACGACTCGACCGTCAGGTAACAGACTACCTCGCCTTAACTGCAGATATCGACACTATGAGGAGCGATGAACCCCTTGACTACTGGGTGTGCACGCTTGCCCTGTGGCCTGAGCTATCCCAATTTGCCATAGAACTTCTGTCCTGCCCCGCTTCAAGTGTCCTGTCAGAAAGGACCTTCAGTGCAGCAGGAGGTTTTGTCACTGAAAAGAGGTTTTGTCACCAACTAGGGTTAAGACGCAATGTTTTAGGGCACTTTCTGCCTGGCAAACTAATATAAATTTTTCTGGTCGCTGCAATAATACCTGCTGCAACAATACCTAATTTTTGCATTTAAATTCTTTTATTGTCAGAAGGCGTACAGTATGTAATGAAAAATAAAGCATTTTTGAACAGTCTTGCATAACAGTTGTGCAAAAATACATATTTACAATAAAGACATTTTGTGAAAGTTAGCTGGCTGGTCCTTCTTATTTTTACTTTTTAGGTTAATAATTTTTCTTATTTTTTACTGTGATTGCAATTTAAGAGATACCTAAAACATGGTAAAACAGACAATAGTAAAGAGCATATCTGCAGGAAACACCAAAGTCCTATTAGCTATCATCCCTCCAACAGCCACTTCAACAAGCATTCTGTCTCCATTGTCCTAAAAAAAAAGGATAGACAAAAAAAACTAGTAAAGACTGTCAGCTACACTTGAGCCATGGTTTGGTGCATCCCACTTCAATCACCATGTATAATAGTGTAATGCTGACATATCTGATAAACACATCTCTTCAGGCATGAATTAGCAAATTATTCTTTATTCTCAGCTAATAACTGACTTTTCTTGTCAGTTATGCAATATAACAAAACACAACATTTTATAACAAAGAAATAGCTTTTCTTTCAGCCCGTATCTATACAGTACACAGAGGCCAACACATCCCTGGATACACTGGCAAGCTACTTTATATAACTCTCTAAATAAAGTATGGTAAGCCTAATTAATTCATAGTTTTACAAAAGTTGATGATGGAAAGGTTATCACCCTTACTGATCCGTCTGCATGGACTGTATCTTTATACCAGTGAGGGGTCTGACACTTCATCACATTCTATCTTTCTTTTTAGCTAAAATGTATTAGGCTGTGATGGAAAATTGTTAGGATGGCGTATTTTGGGCTGCAAATGTTAATTGGTTAAAGTGACACTTGCAAATGTCATACTTAGCATTTTTCTCCTTCAAATAAGCTTTACACGAGTTTGTGCCCCCTTGTGAGATAAATTATTTTATCTTATTTTTAACATAGCCAATTAATGTCTATATTAAAGAATTTATGAGTGCCTTGTTTCCATTTATTTTATATTTGACAGGAAATTGGCAGTCCAGTTTTAAGAAACCCACTGACAGAATAGATGATCTTCCAATAGAGATGAACCTGGATGTCCTTGAAATTACAGAAATGGCAAATTTGGATCCATCTGAGATCATAATGAAACTTGCTGCCCCAGGAAGTGGTGTGAAGAAACTTTTGAGTAAAAGCAGTATTGATCCTCAATTGTTAGCAAGTTTCCTTGGCATTTTAAATAAAATCATTGGATGTACCATAAACAGGCACAACTTAATTCACCTCCTAAGCCAAATAATTGATTCTATCTTTATAACACAGGTTTTACCATCACACATTTTGGAATATAATACTTCTCAAGAAGATACTTTTCCTCTTATAGACCATATACTTGTCCTGATCAATGAGTTAATAAGCATTTTTCCAACAAGGGCCTTCACAGATGTTACGATAGTCAAAACACTTCTTCAGAAGGCTGTTGATGATGCACAAACAAATGGAAAGATATTTTCAGATGCAACAAAACAAAAGTTAGCAACACTCCATAATGTTCTCAAACATTTACAAGACAAAAAGCAGGAAGGTCTGATGAAGTCAGAAAACGATATTTACTTGTTTGGAAACAGGGGGAATAAGGAAGAGGAAGACTTCCGTGACCTCTCAGTCTACCCAACATACAATGATCTTTGCTTGGACCAAAAACCTTCAATGCGCCAAAATATAATTAAAGGGTCTTATTCGGATGCTAAATCATACCTAGATACCCACTTCCGTCTACTGCGAGAAGACTTCATTCGTCCTCTAAGAGATGGAATTTCTCAACTTTTGGTTCTTAATAGAAACGAACAAGCCATGGGAATATTTGATGATATTCGTATCTACTTTGACACACAGATTTTACCTTCAGTATGTGTCCGGTCAGGGATAGTTCACCAGGTTCGATTCAGTACCAAAAATATGAAACACGTCCTCTGGGGGAGCTCAAAACGTCTACTGTATGGAGCTCTCGTCTGCCTCTCTAAAGACAACTTTGAGAACATGCTCTTTGCCACAGTGACTGACAGAAGTGTTACAGATCTTCGGAATGGAATCATCACTTTGATGTTTACTGAAGAGAGCCGTAAAAAGTTAGTGGAATACTCATTCGATGATACCTTTCTGATGGTAGAAACAACAGCATATTTTGAAGCGTATCGGCATGTATTAGAAGGACTGAAAGAAATGGTGGATGGTGAAATTCCATTTCAGAACCATATTGTTCACAGTGATACAACAGTATGTGCCCCTGCCTATTTCTTACAAAATCACACTCATTATAGTCTAGATAAATTAATTAAAATGCAAGACCTTATAGAGAAGAAGACCCACAACTTGACTACAATTACTGATATTCCTAAATGTGAAAAAGTACCTTCTCCAGATGAGGATAAAGGACCATTGATTAAATTTGATGTCTTGGACTTCAGCACTTGGCCCAGTAAAGAGGAGCTTGAACTGGACGGTTCTCAGTTTGAAGCTTTCCAGATGTCTTTAACCAGTGAGCTTTCCCTTATACAAGGTCCTCCAGGCACAGGTAAATACTATGTTCAAACTCTTTCAATATATTTTTTTAAGTTTATTGGTTATGTTACTTTTGAATGTGGCACTGGCTGCTTTGACCATGGGTGGCCACCAGATGACCAGCCTTAGCAAATCTTTAGCATATTTTCCAACGCTTCTTCCCAAATAAATGTTGTTTTTTCTGATTTTCAAATTTACTAGGTAGGGTCTATTACTGCCCAGGACCATCTGCTATAGACTACAAGTTAACTACCCACAAGGACCGTTGGGTTCTTTGAAATCTCGGCACCAGCACCCTGATTTCTGGCTTCTGTATCAGTCAGGGTCTCTCTATCAGGGATCAGCACTTCCAGGAGTCTCAGTAACCTTTCTGTAGTAGTGACCAGGACAAGTTACTTTCAGTGTGGAGATAGGATCAGTATAGCAGCCTCCAAGAGGAATTAAGAGAAAACATTTCTAAATGTATCAGCAGTGAACTGCTTTATGTTTGGAAAGTAAACAGTATTTATAGGGGTTAGATACAGAGGGGGTTTTATACAACACAAAAATGCCAGGGAGTGGCAGACAAACACAGGAGATTGACTCCACATGGGGCCTAATAGTCTGGCATCCTGCATCCTGTCTGGCACCAGTGAACAATAGGCTAACCTCCAAATACACATAGTGCTGTCTCCGTGTCTAGTGGTCCAGACTTCAAATATAGTACATTAATGGGACAAAACAGATTGCAATACAATGGATGTGTGTATGCTGGAGCCTAGCAGTCTGTCCTTTATGGTGGCTCAATGGGCTAAGATTCAGAAACTGGGTCCGTGACACTACTTATTTATGAAGCGTTGAAATTAAATGCTTATTGGATACAAAAAATATTCTTTAATGCAGAGCTGTTCAAAGCTGAAGTCGGTATGAATGACTGGAAACATAAAATTTATATAACTTCTTAAGAAAAAAAATGTTTTTTTAATACACATAACCCATATAGGGCCTAACCTTTTACAATGTTGTAATAAGAGCGAAGTTGTCCAACATTAGTCCATGCCAAACATTTAGGATATCATTTAGGAGTAGAGGTGTATCAATCAGTGGCTCAGTGACTTTCCTGTGCTGACACAGAGATCCTAAAAATGGGAATGAGAGCCCTAACTACAGAGTAAACCCTACCTAGCTATATTAATCCCCCTCCCCTAAAACATTGCGAGCAAACTGCTCTGGGTCACCTCCCAACTCCTTGAAGGATCCCCCATTTACTTCTACATTTACCCCCATGCTGCAGGGACCCCCTGCCACCCATTAACCCTCCATAAGCCAGGTCCCCTGGCACCTAAAATGAACCCCCACAGTATGAGTCTGTAAAGGACCTGTCCCATGAATTAACCCCTGTCGCTGGTCTTTAAATGACCAGCTGCATCTATATGAGTAACCACAAGTTACTACAAGTACCCCTGGTGGCACCTAAAGTTAACCCTCATGCTGCGGGATTAATGAAGAGCCCCAAGTATTAACTCTTGCCACCATGGTCCCTATTCGGCATGTCTAAATTAAAATTTCCCTCTACTATTAAATTTAACCACTGCCGCTGGGGTACTTATAGTTAACTTAAAATTAACTCCTATCACTCATGTGGATCCTTATTAACGCCATAAGTCCAATAAGGGTCTGTATAGAGCCTTATGGGACAATAATTAACCCTAATATTAACACTCTAAGTGCCATGATCAGTCTATAATTTTAATGGTAGGTGTATTTTAACAGTGAGAGACAGAATAACAACAAAAAAAAAAGCATGTCAAAAAAGTTATACATTAATTTGCAGGTCGATGAGGGAAATAAGTATTTGACCCTTCGTCTTAGTACTTGGTGGCAAAACCCTTGTTGGCAATCACACGGTTAGACATTTGTTGTAGTTGGCCAGCAGGTTTGCACACATCTCCTCACTGTAGATCCTCTCCAAGTCCTTAAGGCTTCGAGGTTGATGTTTGGCAACTCGAACCTTCATCTCCCTCCATAGATTTTCTATGTGATTAAGGTCTGGAGACTGGCTAGACCACTCCAGGACCTTAATGTGCTTCTTCTTAAACACTCATGTGTTGCCTTGGCTGTCTGTTTTGGGTCATTGTCATGCTGGAATACCCATCCACGACCAATTTTCAATGCCCCGGCTGAGGGAAGGAGGTTCTCACCCAAGATTTGACAGTACATGGCCCCATCTATTGTCCCTTTGATGCGGTGTAGTTGTCCTCTCCCCTTAGCAGAAAAACACCCCCAAAGCACAATGTTTTCACCTCCATGTTGGACAGTGGGGATGGTGTTCTTGGGGTTATAGGCAGCATTCCTCCTCCTCCAAACACTGAGAGTTGAGTTGATGCCAAAGAGCTAAATTTTGGTCTCATCTGACCACAGCACTTTCACCCAGTTCCCCTCTTAATCATTCAGATGTTCATTAGCAAACTTCAGACGGGCCTGTACATGTGCTTTCTTGAGTAGGAGGACCTTGTGAGCGCTGCAGGATTTCAGCCCGTAGTGTGTTACCAATTGTTTTCTTGGTGACTATGGTCCCAGCTGCCTTGAGATCATTAACAAAATCCTCCCGTGTAGTTCTGGGCTGATTACTCACCGTTCTCATGATCATTGAAACTCCACGAGGTGAGATTTTGACTGGGGCACCAGACCATGGGAGACTGGCAGTTATTTTGTGTTTCTTCCATTTGCGAATAATCGCACCAACTTTTGTCACCTTTCACCAAGCTGCTTGGCGATGGTCTTGTAGCCCATTCCAGCCTTGTGTAGGTCTACAATCTTGTCCCTGAAATCGTTGGACAACTCTTTGGTCTTGGCCATGGTGGGGAGTTTGGAATCTGATTGATTGATTGCATTTGTATACAGGTAACGAGCTAAGATTAGGAGCACTCCCTTTAAGAGAGTGCTCCTAATCTCAGCTTGTTACTTGTCTAAAAGACACCCGGGAGCCAGAGATCCTGCTGATTGATAGGGGATCAAATACTTATTTCCCTCACTAACCTGCGAATCAATTTATATATTTTTGGACATGCGTTTTTCTTGTTTGTTTTTTTTCGTTATTCTGTCTCTCACTGTTAAAATACACCTACCATTAAAATTATAGACTGATAATTTCTTTGTCAGTGGACAAATGTTCAAAATCAGCAGGGGATCAAATACACCCCTCCCCCACTGTATACCTATATAACCCCATCCATATCTAATTATCCCTATCTATACCTAGTTAACCCTATCTATACCGAGATAACCCATTCATACCTAGTTAACCCTATCTATACCTAATTAACCCCATATATACCCAATTAAACCTAGCTATACCTTGTTAGCCCCTCACTACCTAATTAAACCACTCCATTAACAATTTAACCCCCCTAATTAAATAATTTAACCACCACTAATTAACTACTAACTCCCCTTTAATTAACTAAACTAATCCCCAACTAATAATTAACTCCTCTAATTAACTATGAATGCCCTCTAGTTAAATTATCTATCCCCCCCAATTATACTACCTATCCCCCCTAATTAACTATCTAATCCCCCAATTAAACAACTAACCCCCTAATTAGATAATTTACCCCCAATTAAATAACTAATCCACTAAATTAAATAACTACCCCGTAATTAAATAACTAACTCCCAAATTAAATAACTAACCCCCTAAATAAAATAACTATTCACCCCTAATTAAATAACTAACCCCCTAATCAAAAAAATTACTACTTACAAAGCATAAAAACACCCCCCTACTTACAAAAAAACACTAATTATCACAAAAAAAACTTCAAAATAAAAACACATTACAGTAAAAAAAAAAGTAAATAAAAAAACATACTATTAAAATAAAAATGAAAAACATCCTGTAAAAAATACAATCCTCCAGCGATGGTCACTGATGCCCTGGTCCTCACTGCCCTGGACTAATGGGGCTATCCATGTTTATAGTAGTGTCCAGTCCTCTTCTGTAGAGATGTCCCAGACGGTTAACCCGCGGACTATTCACAGCGATTTTGGCTCTTTCGTGCTCGCAGCGGACGGGGGACACATGCACTTTTCGGGTCCGCCCCCTATTCTTTATCATTGAGGAAACTTTGACCCTGCACCTCACAGTCAGCAGACACATTCCAGCCAATCAGCAGCATACACTCCCTTCCAGAGCCTTCCATCTGAAGGACAGCATCCATTTTAGAATCATTCTGAAGCTGCATTCGTTGTGAGAGGACAGATAGTGTAGCTGCTGGAGATTTAATAGGGAAATAGATAGCCAGGCTGTGTATTTAGCTTCCACTACAGACCTGAAAGTCTCATCTGATATCTGCTGCAAGGACAGCAACCCAAAAAGCCCTCTTTAGGGCTAGAACATCATTTATTTTATTTTATTATTTTTTTCTGTGTAATCTAATTGCATATGCCTGCCTGCCAGCGTGTGTGTGTGACAGCTTATATTGTGCTTATTTTCACTACTCATACCTGGTGGTGTACCATACATTGAAAACAACCATTTTTTTCCTGTAATCTAATTTCAGTTGCCTGCCTGTGTCAGGCTCACAGCTAATATTCTGCTCTGTTTCACCAGTCATAGTTGGTGTACCATACATTGAAAAAAAACAACCCTTTTTTCCTTTAATCTAATTTCAGTTGCCTGCCTGTGTCAGGCTCACAGCTAATATTCTGCTCTGTTTCACCAGTCATAGTTGGTGTACCATACATTGAAAAAAAACAACCCTTTTTTCCTTTAATCTAATTTCAGTTGCCTGCCTGTGTCAGGCTCACAGCTTATATTGTACTCAGTGAAATAAAACAACACTTTTTTTACTGTAATCGATTGAATATCAGTTGCCTGCCTACAGGCTTGTGTGTGAGGCCTATTGCGTCTACTGTGCCAACTTTTGCCAGTGCACAGTGCCACTTATATCTGGTGTCACAGTAGCTTGCACGCATAATACCACTATTTGAAAAAAAAATGACAGGCAGAGGCAGGCCACCCCGCAGGGGACGTTGTGGTCGTGGTGCTGTGATTCCCTTTGGCCCTAGAATAATGCCCAGTTTTCAGAGGCCACATACCCTGAACTTGAAAAGTTCTGAGGACATGGTTGACTGGCTAACACAGGACACCCAATCTTCTACAGCTTCCGCTCGGAACCTAGACGCACCATCCTCCTCCAGCTTAGCTACGGGCACCTCTCCAGTTACCACTCGCCCGCCTGCCGCCACCACCAACACAAGCACCACAGCCGCTTCACTTGATCCGTCAGCAGAGTTATTTACACATCCGTTGGAAGAAATGAGTGATGCGCAAACATTAGTGCCAGAGGATGTAGATAACATACGGTCTGATGATGATGATGTTGTACCCGGTGCTGCTTCCTTTGTTGAGTTGTCAGATACAAAGGAAGTGGTTGATGATGACGATGCGTCCGTGGATGTCACGTGGGTGCCCGCTATAAGAGAAGAAGAACAGGAGGAAAGTTCCTATGTGGAGACAGAGAGGAGGAGGAGACGAGTTGGAAGCAGGGGGAGGTCGTTGCAAGTAGCTAGTGGCACAGTCAGACAGCATGCATCGGCACCCGGGGTCAGCCAGACAGCACACCAGTCAACGCATGCTGTTGCCACCACCAGAATGCCGTCATTGCAGAGCTCAGCAGTGTGCAATTCTTTTGTGTGTCTGCCTGTGACAACAGCGATGCCATTTGCAACCTGTGCGAAAAGAAACTGTGTCATGGTAAGTCCAACACCCACCTAGGTACAACTTCTTTGCGAAGGCAGATGATGTCACATCACAAACGCCTATGGGATCAACACATGAGTACAAGCAGCACACAAAGTCAAAGCCGCCACTCTCCTCCTGGTCCAGCATCTTCAGCCACGTCAACCACTGCTGCACTGCTTGCCCCCCACTCCGTGTCTCGCCCTGAGCAGTCCCTGCTCATCTGCCCACAGTCAGGTGTCTGTCAAGGACATATTTGAGCGTAAGAAGCCAATGTCACAAAGTCCCCCATCTTGCCCAGCAACTGACAGCTGGCTTGTCTGAACTCTTAGCCCGCCAGCTTTTACCATACAAGCTGGTGGAGTCTGAGGAGTTCAAAAAATTTGTAGCTATTGGGACACCGCAGTGGAAGGTACCCGGCCGAAATTTCTTTGCACAAAAGGCAATCCCCAACCTGTACTCGATTGTGCAAAAGGAAGTAATGGCATCTCTGGCACACAGTGTTGAGGCAAGGGTTCATCTGACCACTGATACCTGGTCTGCAAAGCATGGTCAGGGCAGGTATATCACCTACACTGCGCATTGGGTAAACCTGGTGACGGCTGCCAAGCATGGAATACGTGGATCTGCAGAGGAGTTGGTGACACCGCCACGACTTGCAGGCAGGCCTGCTGCCACCTCCTCTACTCCTCCTACTCCATCCTCTTCAATAACCTCCTCGGCTGAGTCCTCTTCTGCTGATGCTATGTCTTGCTCCACATCAACGGCACCCCCCCAGCTCCACAGGTACTATTCCACATCCCGGATACGGCAGTGTCACGCCGTCTTGGGGTTGACTTCCCTGAAAGCAGAGAGTCACACCGGACCAGCACTCCTGTCCGCCCTGAACGCACAGGTGGATCAGTGGCTGACTCCGCACCAACTGGAGATCGGCAAAGTGGTTTGTGACAACGGAAGAAATTTGTTGGCGGCATTGAATTTGGGCAAGTTGACACATGTGCCATGCACGGCACATGTGTCAAATCTGATTGTACAACGCTTTGTGCATAAGCACCCAGGCTTACAGGACGTCCTGAAGCAGGCCAGGAAGGTGTGTGGCCATTTCAGGCGTTCCTACATGGCCATGGTGCACTTTACAGATATCCAGCGACAAAACAACATGCCAGTGAGGCGCTTGATTTTCGACAGCCCGATACGTTGGAATTCAACACTCCTAATGTTCGACCGCCTGCTCCAACAAGAAAAGGCCGTTAACGAGTATTTGAATGACCGGGGTGCTAGGACAGCCTCTGCGGAGCTGGGGATTTTTTTGCCACGTTACTGTACGCTCATGCGCAATGCCTGTAGGCTTATGCGTCCTTTTGAGGAGGTGACAAACCTGGTCAGTCGCACCGAGGGCACCATCAGCGACATCATACCATTTGTTTTCTTCCTGGAGCGTGCCCTGCGAAGAGTGCTGGATCAGGCCGTAGATGAGCGTGAAGAGGAAGAGTTGTGGTCACCATCACCGCCAGAAACAGCCTTATCAGCATCGCTTGCTGGACCTGCGGCAACGCTTGAAGAGGATTGTGAGGAAGAGGACTCAGAGGAGGAATGTGGCTTTGAGGAGGAGGAGGAGGAAGACCAACCACAACAGGGATCCCAGGGTGCTCGTTGTCACCTATCTGGTACCCGTGGTGTTGTACGTGGCTGGGGGGAAGAACATACCTTCAGTGAGATCACTGAGGACGAGGAACGGGACATGACTAGCTCGGCATCCAACCTTGTGCAAATGGGGTCTTTCATGCTGTCGTGCCTGTTGAGGGACCCTCGTATAAAAAGGATGAAGGAGAACGACCTGTACTGGGTGTCCACGCTACTAGACCCCCGGTATAAGCAGAAAGTGCCTGAAATGTTACCGAATTACCACAAGTCGGAAAGGATGCAGCCTTTCCAAAATAAATTAAAAAGTATGCTTTACACAGCGTTTAAGGGTGATGTCACAGCACAACGGCAATCTAACAGCGGAAGAGGTGAACATAATCCTCCTCCTCCCACGACCACGCCGGCAAGGAGAGGACGCTTTACAGACGTGTTGTTGATGGAGGACATGCAGAGCTTTTTAAGTACTATGCATCGCCACAGCCCTTCTGGGTCCACCTTCAGAGAACGACTCGACCGTCAGGTAACAGACTACCTCGCCTTAACTGCAGATATCGACACTATGAGGAGCGATGAACCCCTTGACTACTGGGTGTGCACGCTTGCCCTGTGGCCTGAGCTATCCCAATTTGCCATAGAACTTCTGTCCTGCCCCGCTTCAAGTGTCCTGTCAGAAAGGACCTTCAGTGCAGCAGGAGGTTTTGTCACTGAAAAGAGGTTTTGTCACCAACTAGGGTTAAGACGCAATGTTTTAGGGCACTTTCTGCCTGGCAAACTAATATAAATTTTTCTGGTCGCTGCAATAATACCTGCTGCAACAATACCTAATTTTTGCATTTAAATTCTTTTATTGTCAGAAGGCGTACAGTATGTAATGAAAAATAAAGCATTTTTGAACAGTCTTGCATAACAGTTGTGCAAAAATACATATTTACAATAAAGACATTTTGTGAAAGTTAGCTGGCTGGTCCTTCTTATTTTTACTTTTTAGGTTAATAATTTTTCTTATTTTTTACTGTGATTGCAATTTAAGAGATACCTAAAACATGGTAAAACAGACAATAGTAAAGAGCATATCTGCAGGAAACACCAAAGTCCTATTAGCTATCATCCCTCCAGCAGTATTAGCTTATTATTTACAATATCTAACCTGGGCAATCACCCTTGGGTTACCCTAGGACAGGCTTCAGTAAGCAACCTCTCCTTTCCTGGGATGATTTTGCCGCCGGTTGCTTCTGAAGGGTCTCCAGGGCTCCCTCACTCCAGTCCTTCCCCCAGTGTCGCTTCAACCAGTAACAAATGTTTTATATTTGTAAAGCGACCCAATGATCCCCCTTGATAGAGGTTTATCTTTAAAAAATTTGGAGAACCAATTTAAGACCGGTGTCCCCTGTTCCTGGGTCAGGGAGTGTGTGAAATGCCTTAGCCTACAGTAATTGTAATGTTCTGACAGCGGTAGCTCATGCTTGTCCCTCAGTTCCTCATAGGTGAGCATCTGGCACTTTACTAACCAGTCTCCCAGTCTATCTAGTTTCCTTGACCTCCACCAGTGTTGTGATGTTGTGCTCATGTGTTTCGGGGCCTGACGGTGGTCAAGAATTGGGGTCATTTGGGTGGATCCAGGGAACAAACCTGTGTGTTTCTTGGCGCATTTTCAGTATGATAGTGAGTGTCTGATTAGGGGGTTTGGCGAGTTTTTAAGGCTCGGAGGCAATTCTGATAGCCAAGCCACCTTGTCCCAGGTTAAGGTCCTTAAAGTGTGGTTCTCTAAATACACCCAGGCCGGTGGATGCCCTATAGAATGTGCTATTGGGAGGAAAGATAACTGAGCTGCCTTGTGGTAATATTTTAAGTTTGGACACGATAGTCTCCCCTCTGACTTATGAAGGTACATAATTTTCTTTGTGATGCGTGAGGGAGAGTGGTTCCAGATAAACTGACATATTTTCCTTTGAATATTTTCTAATTCTTTTTATTTAATCGGGATCGGTATTGTTCGAAATATGTAGAGCAGCCTAGGAAGGACATTCATTTTTATTGTATTTATTCTCCCTAGCCATGATAACCTATACTTTGTCCATTTACTCAGGTCATTAATTATTGTTTTATAAAGTTTGGAGTGGTTGGCTTTGTACAAGTCCTCTAGCTTAAGGGTTAGTCGGATTCCCAGGTAGTGTATGTGGTTCTTATCCCACTTAATATTAAACTTCTCTTGGAGACCCTGCTTCTCTACTGCTGTTAAGTCAATCACTAGTGCTTCTGTCTTCTCTATGTTCAGTTTAAGGCCAGAAAACTGACCAAACTCCTCCATAGTTTGAATCAACTCTGGGAACGATTGGGTAGGGTTTGAGAGCATACACAGCAGGTCGTCTGCAAATAGACAAGTTTTGAAATGGTGATGGCCTATTTTTATGCCTGTGATCCCAGTGTTGGCCCTAATTGTCTGAGCCAGGGGTTCTATTGCTATTGCAAATAGAAGTGGATAAAGGGGGCACCCCTGTCTTGTTCCTCTTTCTATTTTATTTAAGGATCTCTCATCTCCCGGAATCTGTAACCTTGCCCTGGATGATTTGTATAATGAGTGTATGAGATTTATGAAATGGCCTTTAATACCAAATTTTTCAAGCGTGGCGTATAGGTAAGTCCACTCCAGGGAATCAAACGCCTTTTCAATGTCAAAGGCCATAAGACAGGCTTCAATTTTAGAGGCTTTGGTGTGGTACAGTAGGTTCATGACTTTTCTAATGTTGTCTCCTGCTTGCCTGTGGAAACAAAGCCTACTTGGTCATTATGTATTAACTTAGGCAAGAAGGATGACATTCTATCCACTATTATTTTTGACAGGATCTTTGTATCACAGTTTAGTAATGATATTGGCCTGTAGTTTTTTGGTTCTAGGGTATCTCGATCCTCCTTAGGGAATAGAGCGATATCTGCCCTGTTCAGCTCTGCTGGTGTTTGCTTGCCTTCTAGAACTTTGTTAGAGTGACCAAGTGCGGGCCTAATATGTCTATACATTTTTTATAATATAAATTGGTGTACCCGTCTGGGCCTGGTGACTTACCAGGTTTGCGGTTCTGGACTGCTTTTCTCACTTCCTCTAGGGTCACTTTGGCATTAAAAGTCTCTAAGTCATTTTCTTCTATTAAGGGGAGATCACAGTAATTAAGAAATCCCCTCATTTTGTGTAGATCTATGTGTTTTGTTGCCGTATAAAGGGTATTGTAAAATTTTGTAAAAATCTTCTGGATCTTATTTGGGTTCTGTCATGAATCAGCCAGTGGCCATATTGGATTTGGTGTGAACTATGCTGGGGCCATTTTGTGACTGGCAGCGGTGGCCATTTTGGGCTGGGTTGTCTTCCACATGCTGTTGCCATGGGGAGGAACAAAAGGTTTGGGGCCCACTTGTTATGGATATATTGTTGTGTTGTGGTCTAGGGGATAAAGTATTATAAGTTTACCCCTTAGCATATCCCCATCCCTTCCATGTTTAGGCTCATTGTAATGGGTGTCATGTGAGGGAGCTGGTGGGATGTGTTGGTTCTATGTGTGTGAAACATTGTGTGTTGTATTTGTAAATATGAATGTATGGTATTATATTAGTATGTCATTATATTGTAGAGGGGAAGCCCATTGAATACAGCCACGCCTCCTTTGTTCCCAAAGGCCTGTTAATCCCATTAGCTAAGTATCCAGCATAGAACTAACAATGGGAAGCTCACAGCTGGGGAGCAGACAGGCAGGCACCATAACCCCAGGGGGTCTACAGGGATTCCTACTCAGAGAATCAGGGCAAAGTCCAGAGGGCAGGAAGATGTTTCTCCCTTGAGAGCCATAGACCAACTAAATTAGGTAGCCACACCTAGTGGGCGGCCCAGGGGAGGGGTCTGGAAGTTTCCAGAGCTTACCTCTAGTCCATTGGCTAGAGGTAATCAAGTTACTCTGGAGATTACCCCATTGGCCAAGAGGAAGATAAGGGTTGGACAAAGGGGTAGCCACTCCCTGTACTGGTTTTGTGAGTTGTTTAAATACTTGTGTAAAAATAAAGAAGTTGTTCATAATTTTCATCAAGACTTTGTGTGCAGGTGTATTATTGACCCAAGGGCATATGCTGGCAGAGGAGATCGTTTCTGACTTCCTTCCAGGGTTCCCAGCGCACACTACCTGGAGCTGGGACTTATGCTCTTGCATCCGCAAAGAAGGTCCATTGGTCTGAGTCACCCAAATCTTAGGTCTAAAACCTACAGGAGATAAGTGGACTAGGATCCTCTATACTCCATCATCATTGTAGGTTGTGACAGGTTCGTTGTTTTTTCTCCCTTCGAGGTCTTAATTTGAAGTATCCTATTTTGTTTTGTTTTGGTTTGTAGTTTCCTGGCTAGTAACGGGCCAGGTTTATTGGCTTTCTTGAATCCGATAGGAATAAATAGTACCACTGAACACACCATTCCTATCTGGTGGCACCTTAGATTGCACGCGCACTGCCCCTAATTTGAAGTGGGAGGACCGACCAAGCATCTTTTTCCATCTTCCAAAAATCAATGCCATATACACGTCCCCTAATAGTGGTCGTAACAGGGATTAAAGCGATAGGAAGAGTACTACTTAACAGTACACATCTTATAATAACGTAGACAGAGGCAACGAAGAGAGAGGAGTCTGAAGAAGAGGAGTCAGAGGAAGAAGGTGGCTTTGAGGAGGCGGAAGACCAAACACAGCAGGCATCCCAAGGGGCTTGTTGTCACCTTTCGGGGACCCTTGGTGGCTGGGTGGAGGAAGAGACCTTCAATGACATCAGTGAGGACAAGGAACGGGACATGGCTAGCTTGGTATCCAACCTTGTGCAAATGGGGAGTTTGCGGTTGTGCAAAGGGACTGTTTGCGGTTGTTTGCGGTTCATTAAACGGGGACATTGGTCTGTTACTGTGAAGCGGGTGTAACCCTTACACTACCTGATCGATACAACATCATACCTGATGTTTTAAAGCATGTTATTCCAAACAATTTAGGAATGTTAGGTGATTTATGCCCTTTATGGCTTAAAACCAGACTCTGCATCAACTATGTAATTTTCAGTGGGAGTTTTGCCATGGATCCCCCTCCGGCATGCCACAGTCCAGGTGTTAGTCCCCTTGAAACAACTTTCCCATCACTATTGTGGCCAGAAAGAGTCCCTGTGGGTTTTGAAATTTGCCTGCCCATTGAAGTCTATGGCGGTTCACCCGTTCGCGAACATTTTATGAAATTCGCGTCCGCGGTTCGCGAACCGAAAATTTTATGTTCGCGACATCTCTACTCTTCTGTCTTGTTTGAAGCCCATGTCCACATCTTTCACACCTGCTCCAGCATAAAAAATTCATTGGAGCATCCTGATTGGCTGAAATAGATGTCAATCATATTTTAACAAATCAGAATGGGATACACCCTGTAAACCATTATGATTGGCTGAAATATGAGTGACATAAGGACTCCCTGGGTAATAGGTGGCAGGGAGACCCGTTGCTAGTGCTCTCTATTAGAGCCGATTCTCATTCGTAAAGCTTAGTTTGGGTGCCTCCCACACTGAAAACTCTTACTGCAAATGAAAGGGGTTTACAGATGTCTATATACTGTTGTAGAAAGGCACACTTTTGTTCTAGGAACCAATAGGAAATGCGAACGTCATGAATATTATAATGAGTGGAAAGAGCCTTAACAAGTGCTGTAACTAGGCTGCGGCAAGGAAACATTAGAGATATATATTTAAAGTATGTGTTATTTATTTATTACATTTATTTTGATATAAAAAAGATGTGACAATTGTATTTATAGCTTCATTAAATAAAGATGTGTTTATTTTGTGTTGAAATATCATATATTTATAGACAATGAGTATTTTGTATCATAAAACGGGCTTAGTACTAACATATATTTTTTAATTACACATATGTTGATATCGGATTGTTAAGTCTCAAATTTTATATTTATATGCTTCTAGGGAACTCAGCAACATTACTTACAAGTGTTGTTTGGTACACATAAATCTTTCTTCTGCTCTTTCCAGTTAAAGTAGGTCCTGATTTATGAGTGATCTGTAAAATCTTATTAGCATAGGGTTTGGGTGTCAAAGTGTAAGGGAGTCACTTGTTATTTATTGTCAGTGCAAAAATCAATGGAGATTTTTGAAGTTCACTTGTAGCAGGGACTCGTAGCAATGTTCTCTTGCAATGCTTTAGGGATAGGGGAACAGCATAGCTATGTAGATTTGTTTTGTGCCACTACGGCACACACAATTGCTTTTTCAGGGTTTAGCTCCAAGGTTGTACACGCCTGATATAAAGCTATATTAAAGGGGCACTGAAATAACCAGTTGTGCTCTGCTTTATTGGTTAGAGCGGGGGTCTGTAACATTTTATATATAAAAAAAAAGAAACTATGACAAACTTTAAAACAAAAGGCAATTTGCATGTGTGAGAATATAACATTGTTAATAATTGATTTAGTGCTCTAGAAGAGGCAGGTAGTATAAAATGAAGAGGACAGATGCATTTAAGAAAATATAACTTACTTAAAAGACCAACAGGAACATTCCCTGGTAGTTGTCATCCTCTGCAATGGAGCTCTTTGTTAAAATCCAAGTGTTATCTTAATTTGCTGGCTAGCCAAAAAGCCATATATTAATCTGTACTGAGCCTCTAAACGAATTACATGTACAGGATTTGATTTTCACATATTCATGTTTAATAAAATAACGTTGATTAAGAATTTGAAAGGTGAAGTCACATTGGAATAGTTTTATCTTTGATTTCAAATAATTAATACAGTTTAAGCCCACTCTTTCTCTTAGTGTTTTATCACAACCATGAACGTAAGGGGCAATAGGATTGATAGAGAGACTAAACCAACCACAGTTGATCTAATTCTGTTTAAAAAAATGACTGGATCATATTAACAATATATTATTGTCTTTCTGAAATTATTCTACAGGTAAAACATATGTTGGATTGAAAATAGTCCAGGCCCTATTAAATAATACAAAAGTCTGGAAAGAAGGAAATAGCCCAATATTAGTTGTGTGCTATACAAACCATGCCCTTGACCAGTTTCTTACAGGTAAAATTATTATTTTTTATGTAATATGCTTCAGCAATTGTATATAGAAACCTACATGTACCTTCTGGATTTTTGACCGGGTCTCACATATACTTTTACACCTTTATCTTATTTGTTATGAAGATATTTTGATGGCCCATAGTTACAATGCGAAGCCTTAGTACTTGTTGGCCCATGATTCAATTCATTTATTTTTTGAGTACTCAAGTTTGCTATGCTGGGATGAATAATTAAAATAAACAACTGTTAAATGGAGAATATGCACAAGTGATTGAGGAAGACTTAAAAAAAACACATTTTTAAAGATAATGCAAATAGGGAAACGGTTTTGATTTCCTGGTATGCACATACAGCTGTTAGACAGAAGATATGTAGCATACTGAAAAAATGCAACTACATGAAGCTTGTGAAATCTATATAGTTCTTTTGTCAAGGAAAAACCCCAATCCACATGTCACAAGCAAACCAGAAGACCCATTATAGAAACACTCATTAAACAGTGCATCCATTGCAGCTAAGGATTCTGTGTAGTGACATGCAAAGTCTTCAGACAAAGAATGCTTTTTTTATTGTATTTATAGCAGTATATTTCAACATTTCTATAAATCTGTAAAGGGAGGTGTTGTACTTCATTCTTCTGTACTAATGCCTTTGTCATTTTTACTTCCATAATTTACTTTAGGAATATATAAGGCTACAAAATGTGAAATTGTAAGAGTGGGATCAAGGAGCAACAGTGAACTTATGAAGACATTTAACTTGCGTAATAGGCATGCAATGACTCCAGTGCATTTGTTAGAAATGCGTGAAGAGGTAGGTAATAGCAAAAAAATGTACCATTCTTTTTTAACTTAATTTTTATTGAGAATGCTACAGATATATCACATATGTTTCATAAAGGTAACCAGTTCTCCATACAAAGGGCTTATCACAGAATGCAATGTATAAATGGAAATGTAATACCAATTAAGGTAAAGTACCAACTATAGCATCAACAGAGAAAACAGTTACTATCACAGTCTATCTGCTGGCTAGTACATTGAGATAAATGTACTGTATAATGTATAAAGTTTTTTTTATTTTTTTATTTTAATGTTGAATGCAGGTTATAGGGTGGGTAAGGGGCAGAGGGAAAAGAAGGAACAGGAGTGAATAGGAGGACAAATGGGGGAAGTAGTGACTACCTTAAGTACAGAAGTGAGGAGGGAGTCAAGAGCAATGGTATATTCTCAAGATAAATTATTATTATTATTATTATTACCAACAATTTATAAAGCAGAAACATTTTACTCCGCACTATACAGTTGGGTCTTAGCCAACCAATATGGAAGACTGTAAGGGCCCTTGCTCTTCTGAACAACATAAACTGAAGATTATTAGAAACCTTGATTGCTATAATTTTAGATCACACATATAGGACTAAATGCAGCATAAATTCATACACAAAGTGGTCTTAAAATGTGTGTATCACAAAGGTGAAAAAAACAGGAAAATCATTTCCAAAGTTTTATTTTAGTCCTAGGTCCCAGAATATACTTCAGAATGATTATTTTTAAATTTATATTACACTTTTTTTTATTTATTTACATAATCTAACTGTAGGAAAGTACACAAAACCTAACTATACATAAGGTTGTTACAGTGTTATGGTATAGTAAACTTTTCTCATTGATTTTGATTAACCATAAAGGCTTAATATTACATAAAAGAAAACAATAATAATATATGATTTTTTTTTTTTTTTTTTTTACTATTTAACATATCCTCCTTCACACAATATATTTGTGCTGGATGAGAGGTAATTTAGATACTTCATCTTGCAGGACATCTGCCTGCTTTGAAGTACAGAGTTCTTATCTTAGCCTATCAGACTGATACATTGCAATTTCCTTATTGCCATTATCAGCAGTGGAAGAGCTAGTGCTGAGAGGGCCCAGGTAAAAAACAAATATTTACACACATACAAATATATGTATATATATATACACAGATATTCACAAAAGTTTGCATACCCTGGCAGAAATTGTGAAATTGTGGCATTTATTTTGAAAATATGACTGATCATGCAAAAAAAAATTTTTATTTTATTGAAGGATAGTAATTGTATGAAGACATTTATTATCACATAGTTGTTTGGTTCCTTTTTAAATCATAATGATAACAGAAATCACCTAAATGGCCCTGATCAAAAGTTGACACAACCTTAGTTCTTAATACTGTGTATTGCCCCTTTTAGCATTAATGCAGGTGGTATAGCTGCCCATTCGTCTTGGCAAAATGCCTCCAGGTCATGCAATGTCTTTGGTTGTCTTGCATGAACCGCATGTTGGAGAGCTCGTCAGAGTGGCTTGATGATATTACGGTCAGGAGACTGTGATGGCCACTCTACAACTTTCACCTTTTTCTGCTGTAACCACTGGAGGGTCAACTTGGCTTTGTGCTTGGGGTCATTGTCATGCTGGAAAGTCCAAGAGCGTCCCATGCGCAGCCTTCATGCAGAAGAATGCAAATTGTCTGCCAGTATTTTCTGATAACATGCTGCATTCATCTTGCCATCAATTTTCACAAGATTCCCTGAGCCTTTAGAGCTCATGCACCCTCAAACATCAGTGAACCACCACCATGCTTAACAGTGGGGATGGTATTCTTTTCACTATAGGCCTTGTGACCATGATTGTGACCATAAAGCTCTATTTTGGTCTTGTCACTCCAAATTACAGTGTCATAAGCTGTGAGATGTGTCAAGGTGTTGTCTGGCATATTTTTGTGGCATTGGTGCAGTAAAGGCTCCTTTCTGGCATCTCCACCATGCAACTCATTTTTTTTTTTGCATTCAGATCAATTCTTCTGGCAGTTGTGGCTGAAATCTTTCTTGGTCTACCTGACATTGGCTTGGTATCAAGAGATCCCCAAATGTTCCACTTCTTAGTAAGTGATTAAACAGTATTGACTTACAATTTCAAGGTTTTGGATATATTTTTATATCCTTTTCCATCTTAATAAAATTCCATGACTTTGTTACGCAGGTCTTTTGACAGTTCTTTTCTGCTTCCCATGGCTCAGTATCTAGCCTGCTCAGTGCATCCACATGAGAGCTAACAAACTCATTGACTATTTATATACAGACACTAATTCCAATTTAAAAAGCCACAGGTGTGGGAAATTAACCTTTAATTGCTATTTGTAACCTTTGTGTGTTACCTTGTGTCTGTAACAAGGCCAAACATTCAAGGTTATGTAAACATTTGATCATGGTCATTTATGTGATTTCTGTTATCATTATGATTTAATAAGGAACCAAACAACTATGTGATAATAAATGGCTTCATATGATCACTGTCCTTCAATAAAAGGCATTTTTTTTTTTTGCATGATCAGTCATATTTTCAAAATAAATGCCAAACGTTCCCAATTTCTGCCAGGATAAGCAAACCTTTGATAACAACTGTGTATAAAATAAGTTGGCATATATACAGTGCCTTGCAAAAGTATTCACCCCCCTTGACTTTTTACCTGTTTTGCTACATTACAGTCTTAAGTTCAATGTTTTGTTTATCTGAATCTTATGTGATGGATCAGAACACAATAGTCTAAGTTGGTGAAGTGAAATGAGAAAAATATATACATAAAACAATTTTTTAGAAATAGAAAACAGAAAATTGGCATGTGCGCATGTATTCACCCCCTTTGTTATGAAGCCCATAAAAAGCTCTGGTGCAACCAATTACTTTCAGAAGTCACATAATTAGTTAAATGATGTCTACCTGTGTGTAATATAATGTCACATGATCTGTAATTACATATACACACCTTTTTTGAAAGGCCCCAGAGGCTGCAACACCTAAGCAAGAGGCACCACTAACCAAACACTGCCATGAAGACCAAGGAACTTTCCAAACAAGTAAGGAACAATGTTGTTGAGAAGTACAAGTCAGGGTTAGGTTATAAAAAATATCCAAATCTTTGATGATCCCCAGGAGCACAATCAAATCTATCGTAACCAAATGGTAAGAACATGGCACAACAGCAAACCTGCCAAGAGACAGCCGCCCCCAAAAACTCATGGACTGGGCAAGGAGTGCATTAATCAGAAAGGCAGCACAGAGACCTAAGGTAACCCTGGAGGAGCTGCAGAGTTTCACAGCAGAGACTGGACTATCTGTACATAGGACAACAATAAGCCGTATGCTCCATAGAGTTGGGCTTTATGGCAGAGTGGCCAGAAGAAAGCCATTACTTTCAGCAAAAAACAAAATGGCACGTTTTGAGTTTGCGAAAAGGCATGTGGGAGACTCCTAAAATGTATGGAGGAAGGTGCTCTGGGTTGATGAGACAAAAATTTTACTTTTCGGCCATCAAAGAAAACGCTATGTCTGGCGCAAATCCAACATATCACATCACCCAAAGAACACCATCCAGCTGGGGCTGGGAAACTGGTCAGAGTCGAGGGAAAGATGGGTGGTGCTAAATACAGGGATATTCTTGAGCAAAACCTGTACCACTGTGCATGATTTGAGGCTAGGACGGAGGTTCACCTTTCAGCAGGACAATGACCCCTAACACACTGCTAAAGCAACACTTGAGTGGCTTAATGGTGAACATGTAAATATGTTGGAATGGCCTAGTCAAAGCCCAGTCCTCAATCCAATAGAAAATCTGTGGTCAGACTTAAAGATTGCTGTTCAAAAGCGCAAACCATTCAACTTGAAGGAGCTGGAGCAGTTTTGCAAGGAGGAATGGGCAAACATCCCAGTGGTAAGATGTGGCAAGCTCATAGAGACTTATCCAAAGCAACTTGGAGCTGTGATTGCCGCAAAGGGTGGCTCTACAAAGTATTGACTTTAGTGGGGTGAATAGTTATGCACATTGACTTTTTCTGTTATTTTGTCCTATTTGTTATTTGCTTCACAATAAAAAAAAAAAAAAAAACATCTTCAAAATTGGGCATGTTCTGTAAATTAAATTATGCAAATCCTCAAACAATCCATGTTAATTCCAGGTTGTGAGGCAACAAAAGGGCGGTGAATACTTTTGCAAGGCATTGTATGTTAGATGACGTGAGCTGCTGAAGAACTCAAACATTAATGGCATATTTAATGGATTATAAATGCATATGATAGAAGAGCATCAATCGTGTATGAAAAAATGTTTTGTAAGAAAAAATCCCAAAATAAAAATGAATAAATGTACTCTGATGTTTGTAAATTTCTGCACTTTTTTGGCAGTTGATTTTGAGAAGGAATGCCCCTTGAAAATCCAAATTAAATTACGATAAAATGTGTAATTCCTTTTTGGCCAATCATAGGCAGCTAGAACATGGTTGCAATATCTGTGAAGTCAGTCTCTGCAGCAAAGCATCATGGGATGTATAGTCTTGTTTCTTGTACTGCTGTTGGCTTAAAGGTTGGTATAGGGTTAAAACGCACATGAATGCAGTGTTTCTATTGTTAGGTACCAGCAGCCTTATTAAATTGCAGTTCAGACAATTTAATAGGGCTCTATATAAGCACATAGCATATTTTTTACAGAAGTTTTTAGTTGGTGAACTTCTATCCAAAAGCAAGGTCTATCTAAAAACTTCTGAAAAAAATATGCTCTGTGCTTATATAGAGCCCTTTTCAATTGGCCGAATCGCAATTTACTAAGGCTGCAGGTGCCTATGTTAGCCACTCTGTGGGTGTGTAAACCATTTTTTTTAAATAAAATAAATCTGTATGCATATAGAATGGCTCAATGTAATATATGTTTCTGATAGAAGCAGTATGTGTTAGATTAGGAAAAGTAAAACATATATACATTTAATGTAACTGGCACAGCGTATAACTGCAGCTGATGACAAATATAGACGTGCTAAACTTTATCCTTCATTTTGTTACTGGGTTAAGAAAACAACTCATCAACTTTTCATTCTGGTCAATTGAGATGGTTATCCATTTTAGATACCATGCTGGTGAAAAAAGGGGAATGAGCTTTAGCACATCGATATAAAGAAAATAAATTAAATTACAAACATTAAAAAAAAAAATTTCTTCCAATATATACAGCTGGCAAGCGAAAGATATGAAATGCAGGAAAAAATTAATGACATGTCATCGTCTATGCAAAATGCTTTTAAAGGAATCCTGCATGAAAATGTTTTGAAAAAGCACATCAACCCATATGATTTTCAGTGCCTCGTCTCTGGAAAGGTAATGTATTTATTCTGTGTGGTGTGTGTTTCTTTTTAAATAAAACTAATCATTTAACATGTTTACACTAGTTGTGAGAGCAGTGACAGAATTATTAAAATATTAAACTGAAATGAAAAAAACATTCTTGTCTAGAGCATAGTGACTGTTGTCTCTGCTTTGTGTGGGCCCATGAGACCCAAGCCTAGGGCAAGCCATTTTCAGGCTGCCTGAATTTGTCGATGCAGTGCAATGGATTATGCACAGAAATGTCTTTAGTTATATAAGCATAACTGACACTGACATATTACATTATATTACTCCTGGCCCCTGCTCTCTCCTCTGACCTATGAAGGAGAGGAGGAGCCGACAGGAGGGGCTAACAGTGGCAGGAGCCACTACGAAGGTGAGGGAAGAGGGGGAGAAAACAAGGGGGAAGTGAAAAAAGGGGGAGAGAGAGAAAAAAGGGGGGAGAGTGAAAGGAACATGAGAGCGAGTGAAGGGAGGGGGGATAGAGAGAAGGAAAGAGAATGAAGGGGGTGTGAGAGAAAGGAGACAGAGAGGGGAGAAAGAGTGAGTGAGGAGGGAGATTGAAGGTGAGAGAGGGGGAGGAAGAGAGGGAGATTGAAGGTGAGAGAGGGAGATGAGAGAGTGAGAAGAAGGAGAGAGGTGGGAGAGGAGAAAGTGAAAGGAATGAGAGAGAAAGAGGGGGGGAGAGGAGGGAAAGTGAGAGGGGAGGAAGATGGAGTGGGGAGAGAGGAGGGGGGAGAGGGGGGAGGGAGAGATAGGGGACAAAAGAGGGAGAGAGGGAGAGAAAGAGGAGGGAGGGTGAGGCACAGAGAGTGAGAAGGGGAGGGAGAGAGAAAGGAGAGAGAGAGGTGGAGAAAGAGAGAGGAAGAGAGAGAATAGAATGGGGAGGGAAAGAGAGATGGGAGAGAGTGAGAGGAGGGAGAGAGAGAGAGGAGGGAGAGAGGAGAGGAAGAGAGATAGGAGTGAGTGAGACAAAAGTAGAGAGAGAAAGTAGTGAGAGAGAGAAGGTGAAGAAAGAGAGAAGGGGAGGGAGAATAGAGGAAGAGAGAGGAAAAAGATAGAGAGAGAGTGCTTATGTGTGAGAGAGAAAATGGAGGGGAGAGAGAAAGATGAAGAGAGAGAATTTGGAGGGAGCAAAAGTGAGAGAGAGAAGGGGGAGAATAGAAGGGGAGGAAGAAAGAGAGAGTGAGAGAAGGGGAAGTGAGAGAGAGAAGGGAGAGTGAGAGAGAGATAGGAAAGGTAGTACATTAAAAACGGGCCATTTAATGTACCATTTAATATACTTTGAGAATGATAGTAAAATTGCAAATTGCATAGATCAGCATTTTTAAAAGATTTTCTGCTTCCATAAACTTTATCTGCTCACTGCCCTTTGTACTTCAGAAGGTCCTCCATGGGGTCTTCTAGCTTTTCAATGGTGATTCAGGCCCAATTTGGTGCTTGTTACGTAATTTCAAGAGGTGGATGATGGGGGGTGTTTGTAGAAATCACTGGAAGAAGAGGTGGGGAAGGAGAGAAAAGGCAGAAGCCAGGAGACTACAGTTTTCCAGAAAAGCAAACTGCTTGCTTCAGAAAATGCAACTACAGCTCTCCAGAAATTTAAATGCCCCCTCACACTCACAACTTCCACCAATGTATTCATGGATGCTACTTTTATGATTTGTTCCTGCTTAATTATGCTCTTAGTCAGATATATATTTGTTGCAGTTGTCCTTTTAAAAGGTGTCTGTAAAGTTCCCCAAATTGAATACGCAAACGCACTTGAAACACTCTTAAACCTACCTTACATGAGTGGCTGCTTCTGCAACTCCCTCCTAGTTCTCTTTACTGTATGAGATGGGAGTCTCACTGTCAAGGTGTGGAAAAGCATTTGGATTGGATTTCCTGCAACATCTTAAACCTGTTTGGTTTTGATCTGTTACATGGGTTCAACTATTTTTATTGTTTTGATTGTTCCATGGGGTGAAATTAAGCAATACCAGGGGCAGATATATAGGTGGTGCAAGGGCCAATGCGTCTGGTAAATAAATAGTACATTTGTGCTCACCCTTGAACGTCTAAAATAAATTAAGAAAACATATTTCCTTCTCAAAATTCCAAGAAATACAGTTATTACACTGAATTCTGGGAACTTGGGCAAATGTGCCCACAAGGGCTCTGCTCCTTAATCCCATACCATTTAAAACATGGCTCCTTTTAAGCATATGCCTGCAGTATTGCACAGCTTTAAGCAAAGCCCAGGATTAATTTTACATAAGCTAGGAAACCTACCCATGGACAGCTGTTTTGAGGTTACTGCCTCTCATTAGCAAGGGGCTGGTTCCTAGCTTGTGTAGTAGATTTTGTGGGGAGTTGTCTGCTGATGTATTTCTACAAGTGGAAGGTGAATTTGAATGTAAAGTTCAGTGGGCTAAATTATATTGTGGGAATATTTTGTGTTTGCAATGGAAGTTGTAGAAATATATTCAGTCTACAAACCCCTCCCAGTGGAGGTGCTCAAACAAGATAAATGCTGTCCACAGTAAAGAATGTGGACCCCATTTAAATATTTTACGTAAGGAGTCACTGTGTAAATTGCGATGTAATTTAGTAATCTGACAATCCAAAGCACTCTTATTTTCAGGGTGCTGTATGATCTGTATATTTTTAGCATTATACAAACATAAAATACTTTTGTTTTTTTTAGGAAGTGAAAGACATATTTGACGTAAGTAAATCTTTGTTTGAGAAAAGTGGTTTCTTGAAACAGGTATAGTAGTCTCTTTTTTCCCCTTTTTGCTACAAACAGACTTAATTTTAATGTCTAAACATTTTTGTAAAAGTTAAAAAAAAAAATAAGGTCCTTGAATGCTGGAAGAAACACATTTAAATAAGCAAAGTATTGATATTAATAGAAGTAAAGTTTTATGAATATGTTTAACATAATTGTGTGTTTAATGGTGTGATGAAAATATTATAGGCAAGTGATGGATGTGCATAAAAACAAGTGAAGTAAACAGTGTTACAATTACTGTACGTCAAACAGTCTGTCAGCTTCCGTACCGCTCACTTTCTGATTATTACCATGCATCCTGTCATCTTTCACATATGCATTACAGTATGTGAGCTAAGGGAGGGGGAATGGGAGGGGAAGAGAGAGAGGGAGAGATGTAGGGAGGAAGCAAGAGAGAGAGGAGGCAGAGAGAGAGGGAGGGGGAGAGAGAGGGAGGTGGAGAGAGGAAAGTGGAGAGAGGGAGTGAGAGATAGAGGAGGCAGAGAGAGAAAAAGTGAGGGAGAGAGAGAGAGGGAGAAAGACAGAAAACACACAGAGCGCAGAGAGAGAGTACAGAGAGAGAGAAACAGAGGGCACAGAGTGAGACAGAGGGCAGAGAGAGAGAGAGACAGTGGACACAGAGAGAGATAGGGTGAACAGAAAGAAAGACAGGGAGCATAGTGAGAGACAGAGGGTGCACAGAGAAAAATGGTGCACAGAGAGAGACAGCACAGACAATTAAACATAACATATGATACCATCATTTATGACAAGCAAGTTACTAGTAAATGAATAATATAGAAAATATGGAATGTGATCTCACCTGAATATATTTTTAAACAGTCTATTTTATGAGTTAAAATGATTTGACTTACTCTCGATGTATAGTCTATTATGTGTTGGATTTGTAAAATGCTTGTTGTCCTCAAAAATATGTAATTAATGAGTTTTACTCTGATTCTAAATATATTTTGTAGAGACACATTAGATAATTCAGTTTTATAGTTAATATTCTGGCAACAGATTCCCATGTTTTAGGAATGCAAGTAAATTCAGATTCACAAAGGTTGTGAAAGTTGCAGTGTCTGTTTCTTATGGAGAAAATGTGCACTGCAGCCTAAGTGAAACACTTTGTATATTTTGTATAGTTCAATGAATATATTTCATTATTCTTTTTACAGACTACCAGTGTCATGGCACAATGGTTGGGAGTATCGGCACTCTTTAGTAGAAAAGACCAGATAAGAGACGACCTTTCAGCAGAGACAGGTACTGCACTTTTTGTATATCTATCCATGATGCCAATATGTTTTTTAATTCTTCTTGCTCCATAAATAAAACTTTTTTGCAGTCTGAATTACAGCATCTATTTTTCAATATGTTATTATTGTATTACAAGTGTTAATTTATCCCACGTCAAGTTAAATTAAACACTGTAAGTGATAAAGCTGGCAAAGGTGTTGTTTGTTGTAACATTTGTGGATAAAAAGATCATATATATATTGTCTAGTTTTTATGATTGTCTGTTGATTTTGTTGTTACCAATGTAAACACATCCATACTTATTGTGTGCACATTTTCCAGATGAGGGGTTAATTCATTTTTCTTGTATGTCAATATTTCTGAGCCTACTAAATGTTTTATATAGCGGGACATGAGCCAGGGCCAAATAATTTAAAAAGCCTTGAGAAAGGAACATTGAAATGTTTCAATAAAGATAATGGCTAAACTTATGAACATGTATTCAATTTCTCATTGATTTAACCACACACTATCTACGCAGCTGCATGATAACCCACAATGGGCAATTCAATAACCCAAAGTATGTGGCCGAAATATCTAGACCAAAGGTTACACCTATTCCATAATAATTCATTTTAAAACATAAAATGTGACTTCTCTCTTCTGGGTAAAAAGCCAAACACGATTCTATCATATAAACTGTATACATTATAATTATACATGTACATACAACAGGGAAGGAGGTTATTGCAATTGGTGGAAACCAACCCTGTGATGGGGAGTGGGTGAAAAGGAAAGTGTTTATCTATTAGGACAAAAAGAGGTTGTGGGCTTTTTTCTGTCTGGCGCTCTCTGACATACACTCTGTCATTTTCTCTTTACTCTGTCATTTTCACTATATCTATCTATAATACAAATTCCTTCTAATAAGAATACCAAAGAGGGGTTACTTCTAAAAAAAGTAATGAGCATTCCTGTCCAACAAGAGTCTCCCTGCTAATTTATACATACTGGGCAATGTATAGTTACAAGTCTCTATTATTATATTTTATGATAGAATTGAAATAGTCCAGATACAATCTTTATGTGACAATTGATAAGGTGGCTACAAATTGAAATAAGGTTTTGTGGGTCATGGTCCGGATATGAGCCCCAAACCATTACTGTTTGTTTTTTCTACTTGGGTCCATTATATCAAAACAGACTGATTGCTTTGATAAATTAAGTTTAATCAATTCTGTTATAAAATCCTTTATGGTATAAACTAATACCTATATAAGAATTATATTTAGCTACATTACACCTAAGTAGATATATTTAATACTGGATATTTCTATATTCTGGCTGCCCTATAGGTTTTAATATCTGATTTTTCTATTTAATACTTTCATAGAGTAATATACCATATCACTGAATATTAATACCAAATATAGTTTATGTAATAGACATCTGATTGTTTATCCACATTTAATAATATTTTATACACTTCTTATTGATTTCTATATTGAACTAACAAAATATAGAATGCTTTAAAATAGATTGTCATCCAATCATTTAAATATGTTTTGATACATAAAATTGATAATTCTTGGTTTTGCTACGCTGTTCTGCATAAAGCGTATACTTGTCTATAAATTGATAATTGAACTCAAGAAAATGTATGAATCCATACATTGTAATATTTATGTCATATCCAAATTGCATGACATGTTATGCAGGAAAATTTGTGCTTCAAGTCAGTGGCGCTGGTGACTTTCCAAGTTGGTGTGGCAGAAGACAGAGACCTGGCCCCTCCCCTTACATTGACTCCACACAACAGTATAAAGCCCTCCCCTTCACAACATGTTACCTGTATAGGCCCTGCCCAGTGACACAGACTCCATCCACTTACTTGATTTTTTTCCCTGTCACTTTAGTTAGACATGACTGAAGGACAGACCAACAACAACAACAAGACACAGGGAGATTTATTTGTTAGAAAGAGACACTAACAGAAGGTGAGAGTGTCCTGACAGTGATACAAAGAGGGATATGGACTCACAAGCTTGATGTGTAGATTGCACAAATGTATTAACTTCTGTGGGACAGTGAGAGGGCCTGTCCCTGCAGGATCCGGGACTTTTCCCTCCTAGCCTTTATGATTGGGTGATGCTGCGTGTGAAAGACAGACTCAGTACTATATTTTAGAGCACTGTTCTGGAAAAGACAGCATTTTAACAGTTTTTTTTTTTAATTCTTACATGTACCCTGATCTGTAGTACTAGACAAGTCTCCAGCAGGGGGGCTAGATGTGATAAGTCAGTGTGTGTTGTACAAAGGGTTTTAAAATTTTAAATGACAGCAGCAGATATAAAAAAAAATAAAAGATTGAACATGATATAATTATTTTTCTATTTTTTTAATGTAAATTAAACAAGTAAGTGACAGGGAAATTACGTCAGTGCATTAATTTTGGGAGGGCGGTTTCCCATTTGCCCCTATGCACCAGCCGCTCCTTCTTCAAGTTTTAAAATATGCTTTAATCAATGTATAACTCGATGCTGGAAAAGATTGAATGCACACAAAGAAGGGGATGGCAGAGGCAGAGCTGGATAGATTAGATAATTGAAGCAATGAACATAAGCTTGATGATGCTTAGAGGCGCAGTGACTGACAGGTGTGCCTGGCGTGCTGCAGTCCCTAAGGTCATAGAGAATCAGACACAACTGAATGATTGAACAACAACAAATATAGATATATATATGTATATAGCTTACATTATGTGAGAACTCAGATACAGTCTGATTGGCGCTGGAGCGTTTGAACCTTTGATCCAGTCAGCAAATAGCAGCCTCCGCTCTCCACAAACATGGAGAAGCAACTGACAGACTAGGCAAGCTCCATAACTTTTAGATACATAGTTAATCTTCTCTAAGAGTGATCTTTAATATAAAAGAAACATATTTTTAGATGGAGGTTGCACTTTAAGACTGCTTATGGCTGTATTTTCCATCTCAGGCCAGTCACCGGGGTAAATGGAGAAACTGAAATCCTAGGATGGTTGCGGTGTCATTGAATTCTCACTGAAAAAATAATTGTCAGGAGATGTAGTATGTATTTGGACATGGTGTGCCAAATTAGAGTAAATTAGAGTAAATCTACAATTTAAAAAATATTTTATTATGGCCAAATTACTATTTTTCAGATGTTACTGCTGATTCCTTGGTGAAAGAAAATGCAGAGTCCCTTCAAAACAGGGTGTTATTGTAATGAAATAGAGGAACTGAAATAGCTTGGCATCTATTACTGAAATATTCTTTACCGGTCCCCATTATAGTGAGCTCATGAATGTTTTTGAAAGGATATGGAAGGTGTCTGGATTTTACTAGATATGTAATATCACTTCTATTTATGTTCTTGGATGTACTTTACTTTATTAAGAAGTGCCTAAAAGCTCTTTTTTTAAGTAGTCCCCGTATGGGTCTGCCTCTACAGCATATGGAGACACAGTGTAGTGTCCTAGCCTATCATGGACATCATCTCATAAAACATGCTGTTACATACTGCTAAGATGGGGTCACTGACAGACTTGGATACTACATTGCACATCCTGCCCTACAGAGTCTGTATCTGTATATTCCGCAGTGCTCAGGCGCATACAGGGATTATTTAAACAGTACAAAAAGAGCTTTTAACCACTTCTTTTTTTTAAATAGTTTTTTTATTGTAAGAATGAAAACAAGGTATATGTCGACTAGTAACATACAGAAAAAAATAAGAACATAAAACTTGTTATATTGATACTACATGTCTTTACATAAACATCTTGTTTTCAATTACATATATATACATATATATATATATATATATATATATATATATATATATACACACACATGTACGCATGCACACACATATATATATATATATATATATATATATATATATATATATATATATATATGTATATATATACATACACACATTTTTTTTATTTATTTAAGATTAACTATGTTCTCTCATATCTTTTTTAAGACGACATGACGACCTTTAATAGCAACTATTCAAAAAGAGTAAGACAGAAAAAAAAAAAAAGTGGAAAATAAAGAGGGAGAGGGAAGCATTCCAAGGGAATGGGTTCAAACCAACATGACCTGTCGGCTCTAAGAGTCCAAATGTCCCAACATGACGCCCATCGTCTACATCTCCTGTTAATTTCGTCCGAAAAGACGATGATTGAGTGAATTAAATTGATTTTGAGTATTACCGATTTATATGTGGGGGTAGTTCATTTCCAGTGCTTAGCAATTATGCTTCTGGCTGCCAGGATTATTTGATTTGATAAGAACTGGGCAGTTTTTGGTAGCCCTGAAAATGGTAAACCTAGCAATGCCTCCTCTGGCTTTTGGGGGATATTCATGTCCCACAGTGTCTCTAATGTATTATAGGTTGCAGACCAAATGTGTTTCATTTTGGGGCAGTCCCACAGCATATGCTTTAGAGTTCCTATTGTGTTGCATCCTCTGAAACAGTTTCCATCTGCTGTGTGGTTCACAAGTTTAAGTCTAGCTGGTGTAAGATACCATCTCATGGCGGTTTTATACGCATTTTCCTTCAGTGTGATATTTAAAGAGGAGTTTGCTGCATTTGTATTAATTTGTCCCCGTTGTCTATCATCCAAGGCCATATTGAGTTCCGCTTCCCCAGATGATCTGTATGGCAGTGTGTTGGGAGTGACCTCATTGATTACAAAGTTGTAGAGCATTGTGATATTTTTCCTACCTTTTGAATTGTGCAAGCAACAGTATTCAAAGGGCATTTTCCTAGCTGACTTGTTGTCTTTTGTAATTTGACCTATCCTGGTACTAATTATCATCAAATTAAGCCATTCTTTATGTGGCAAGAGATGACTTGTCCTAAAGTTCTCTGGGGACCAATTTTGACAATCCAGCAGTACATATGCAATGATTGTAACTTTATTCCTAAACCACCATGCTAGTTGGGAATGTTTATTGACTGATGGGTCTCTATGAGATAACCATAACAGTGCTAGCCATGAGCCATCCTATAGCAATCTGGTTCTTTTGTTTATCTGCTTCCACAATGTAATGGAGTGATTTATACACGATGATAATGATTTCAAATTAATTGTATGATGTACGTGGAGCCATAATATCTGATTCTGTATGAAGTTTTGTTCCTGAAGCACTTGTCGTTCTATTTCAACCCACACTGGTGGGGAGACTCTTATAAAACATTTGGTCATTTGGGCTAATCTTGCTGCTTCATAATATCTCAGTAAGTCGGGCATAGCTAAACCTCCTCTCGTCTTTGATGCTTTCATGATAGCTTTATTTATCCTAGGTTTCTTGTTTCCCCAAATGAAACTAGAGATTGCCTTTTGTAAGGCATCTATGTCTTTTAATTTAATTGCTGTTGGGATAGTTCAATAAAGATATAATAGTTTAGGGAGCGTGTTCATCTTAACTGCATGTATTTTACCAAACCACAATATTTTGAGAGAAGACCAAATATGGAGTTCCTTATACATTTCCTTGAAAATATTGTGGTAGTTGGTGTCATATATGTATTTAGAGGTTCTGGGGATATGAATTCCCAAGTATTTGATCTGATTCTGGGACCATTTAAAAGAAAAAATGATGGCCACTCCCAGGAAGTGCTGAGTGAGCACTAATGAGGGAGCTGAGTGCGCCCATTGCAGGAGTGTGTAAGCACTCTCTGTATTCAGTCTAATGAGCCCTAGAAGAACCAGAGGTGGAGGAGCTTGAGGCCGGTCATGCCAGTGAAGAGGCAGTGAGGAGGTAGCAGCATTTGTAGTTCTTCCTCAGTCAAGCCTGCAGACTTGCACTGTATGAAGGATACAAAGAAGCAAGGAGCAGGTGTGATACAGCAGAGGGCAGTTTCAAGGACGGCTGCAGCTAGCAGTTTGCAGGTCCTGTGTGTGTTCAGAAGGTGTTCCAACAGGAAAACTGTAAGTTCTGCTTAATAGTGATATGGCTCACTGATGCACGTTGCTGCTATTGTAAGAGATTGCTCAGTGTATGGACATCAGCTAGACATCTAATTAAGTCTAGTTAGATTGATGGCTTATAAGTCCTATAAGGAACTGCTTGCAGGCGGGGGATATTAAGAATTGCCCTGTGAAAAAGCCTGTGAAAAAGCCTTGCGAAAATTTAAAGTGATAGTCAATTAAATGAGCCATTTCTAGCCAGCAAGCCTGCCTTTATATTTGGACACTGTATGCTTGTACATTTTTGGTTACACTGCCAGTTTGGAGACCGGTGTATCACACAGTGTGTTTAAAAGATATCTACAGAGAAGAACAGTAAACAGCCATAAGGAACTGCTTGCAGGCGGGGGCTTATTAAGAATTGCCCTGTGATAAAGTTTTGTGAAAATTTAAAGTGACAGTCAATTAAATGAGCCATTCCTAGCCAGCAAGCTTGCCTTTATATTTGGACCCTGTGTGCTTGTACATTTTTGGTTACACTGCCAGTCTGAAAACCTGTGTATCACACAGTGTGTTTAAAACATATTTACAGAGAAGAGCTGTAAACAGCCATAAGGAACTGCCTGCAGGCAGGGGCTTATTAAGAAGTGGCCAGGGATAAAGTCTTGCAAAAAATTTAAAGGGACAGTCAATTAAATGAGCCATTTCTAGCCAGCAAGCCTGCCTTTATATTTGGACATTGTATGCTTGTACATTTTTGGTTACACTGCCAGTCTGGAGACCTGTGTATCACACAGTGTGTTTAAAAGATATCTACAGAGAAGAACAGTAAACAGCCATAAGGAACTTCTTGCAGGCGGGGGCTTATTAAGAATTGACCTGTGATAAAGTTTTGCGAAAATTTAAAGTGACAGTCAATTAAATGAGCCATTCCTAGCCAGCAAGCCTGCCTTTATATTTGGACACTGTATGCTTGTACATTTTTGGTTACACTGCCAGTCTGAAAATCTGTGTATCACACAGTGTGTTTAAAAGATATTTACAGAGAAGAGCTGTAAACAGCCATAAGGAACTGCCTGCAGGCAGAGGCTTATTAAGAAGTGCCCTGGGATAAAGTCTTGCGAAAATTTAAAGGGACAGTCAATTAAATGAGCCATTCCTAGCCAGCAAGCCTGCCTTTATATTTGGACACTGTATGCTTGTACAGTTTTGGCTATACTGCCAGTCTGGAGACCGGTGTATCACATAGTGCGTTCAAAATGATATCTACAGAGAAGAGCATTAAATAGCCATAAGGAACTGCTTGCAGGCGGGGGCTTATTAAGAAATGCCCTGTGATAAAGACATAATACTCAAAGAAACCGTTTAAAGGACTGGCTCTGTGGTTTTGGGACTAGGGGCAACAGGGATGTTTATATCCGGCTAGTAAAGTTACTCAGCTTGCTGACCCTCCGGCGACCATCCAGCTGGCTGTTTCAGTTTCAATGGGGCTGTTCCTGTCAAGCTTGTAATTCTGATTTCAGCCACTAGATTTGAATCTGACTGTTGCTTTAAATTGGTCAGCTGCCAATAAAGTGTCAATAAGGCAGCAGTGGATACTATTAAACTTAGGCTGCTGCGGCAGATAAGAAAGAAAAAAAAAAAGACTCTAGTTAATTGAAGTAAATAAAGCCGTGTGGTTCCAGGGGACTGCTGCTGTAAAATACATCAAAAATTATGATTGTTTGATTGTAACATCTGCTATTCCTTTTTTTCTATTATTATGTGTACTTGTAGCATTGTATAATGTTTCCATTTGTCTGCAACCCTTAAATAACATACCTGTATATTCTGTGTTAAGAGAAGAGAGAAAAGGGGAAGGGGAAAAAGAAAGAAGAAAGGAAAGGGAAAAAAAAGAGAGGACAAGGTGCTTGCCAAAAAGGGAAAACTCACAGGGGGTGTAGTTAAAACGTCATCAGTGTTGGGTAACTGAAGCGGGACAAATAAGCAAAAATGATAAGGAAGGATGTGTCAGTGGTAAGAAGTAAAAACAAGGGCAGAGATACCAAATTGCAGGGTGCTATCTCAAAAAGCCCACTAACAACTAGAGAAACAGTGAAAAGGAAAAAAGTAAATTTATCTAGCTCTCAATCGAATATATCCCAAACAGGCACAGAAAACAGTGAACACGTTAATATATCAGAGATAGTAGACCTCCCCGATAGATTGAACACAGGTCAACCAGAAGCATTAACTGTAGAGGCAATGGAAAGGTTGTTTTATAACTTTGAAAACAGAATCAGGAAAGATATACTATTAGAGCTTACAGAGAATACAAAAGCAGTGAATGCGTTACTAGAGAGAATTGGCCAGCTGGAAGGCAAACAAGAAAAGCTTGTGGAGGATCATCAGAGATTAGAGACCAAAGTTGGGAGGCTTGAGGATGAAGTTGTAAGTCTCAAGAACAAATTATGTAGAATTGAAGATTTCTCTAGACGGAATAATTTAAGGCTGAGGGGGATTTCAGGGAAAGTCCTGGACAATGAGTTAGGCGAGTACATGAATGAGTTTTTTAAATCTATCACAGGGAATGATAACACTCTGGAAGGTACATTTGAGAAGATACACAGGCTCCCACTACCTAGGAGACTGATAGGGCGAAGAGAGCAGGATGTAATAGTAAAATTACAAAATTACTCCTTCAAAGAACGTATAATTAAATGTAGTAGAGAAAAAAGACAGTTTAAGTGCCCTTATGAAAAGGTAGAAATTTACCAAGACTATTCAAGCGAAACTTTAGCTAAAAGAAGAGAATTAAGTTCTATCACTAAAGTGCTCAGAAGAGAAAAGGTATTATATAAATGGGGGTTCCCTGTTAAACTAATTATAACTAAAGGTAACCAAACTGAGGTGATCAACTCCGTCGCAAAAGGTGTGCATTGCTTGGAAAAGTGGGGTTTCGAAATAGAAAAAGAAGACACGAGAAGGGATGGGAAAGGCCCCAACTTCGATGGAGGCGGTAAAACGGGAAAGTGAAAGTGAAGTACGTAGGTGAATAAAGAGAAAGGAAAAAAAAAAAAAATGGAAAAGAAAATGTATAAAATATACTACTTATCCGAGACAATTTTGGGAAATGTTTCAATATTTTATTGTAGAGTCAATTAAAAGTTTTGGACGTGAAGGAAACACTTAATGTATAGTTGAGTGCTTCTAGGAGTAGGGTGAGGGGGCAATGGGCGCACTCCCAAGGTTCTGCCGGGGTCTTTTTTTTTTCTCTCTTTTTTGAAGTTTTTTCTCCACCCCGGAGGACCAGACATCTTAAAAGATGGCACAAGGTTTTTCTTGCCATCGGCTGGAAACGGTATGTGTGGTGTTTGTATGCTGTTGGAAGGGGAGGGGAAGTGAAGGCAATAAAAATTGTATGATAGGGAAGGAGGGGACTCAGAGGTTATCAAGTAAGTCACTTTGATGTTAAAAGTGATATCGCAAAATGCTAGAGGCTTAAATTCACCCGGCAAACGGCACTGTGCCTTCCGTCAATTTATAAAAGAAGAATTGGATGTTATTTGTCTACAAGAAACCCACTGGGTAAAGGGGAAAGAACCTAGAATAAGATATAAACAGTTTGAGTTGGGTTTCTCGTCTAGCTTCAGGAAAAAGGCTAGAGGGGTTGCTATTTTGTTTCATGATAAGAATGTGATTGTAACGGATCATGTAGAATATGATGAAGGGAGATTTATCATTTGGTTAGGACAGGTAAATGGTCAGTCATTTACAATTGCAAATATATATTCTCCGAATGCGAATCAAATAAGCTTTTTGAGTAAGTGTTTAAAAATTATTTCCAAACTAAAAGTGGGTAAGCTTATTATATGTGGGGATCTGAATATGGTCCTGGACATAAAAATTGATAGGAGCTTAAGGACGAGCGATTTGGCTCTGGAAAGATTGTCTAGAAGATTTAATGAGATGTTGTTGAAATACAAACTATAGGACTTTTGGAGGCTAAAAAATCCTGAGGTCCGGGACTATACTTATTATTCTCAGAGACATAGTATATACACAAGGATTGATTTCATACTGGTTGACATAGAGACATGGAGAGAAGTGGATGATGTGGAGGTAGGGGTTATATCATGGTCAAACCACGCCCTGGTAAAAATAGTACTGCAAGGTCGGGGGACTAGCAATGGAAAAAAAAGAGAAAATATTAACTCAGAAGTATTTTATACAATAGAAGAAAAAAAAGAAATTAAGGAAGTAATTGAAGAGTTCTTTAGAGTTAACAGTGGCTCTATAACCTCAGATTTAAGTATTTGGAATGCGCACAAAGCGTATATGAGGGGTATTCTGAAAACAAGAATGATTAAGAAGAGGAGGGCCAGGGGGAAATCGCTGCATGATTTATATTTAGAACTCTACAAGTTATCATATGCCAACAAAAAAAGCCAGGATAACATGTTGACGGAACAGATCTATAAGATACAAGCACAGATAAATATGATCTTACAAAGTCAAATAGATAAGAAGTTAAAGGAGCTAAAAATAAAAAATTATCATCTAGGTAATAAAGCAAATAAATCACTAGTGGATCTTATTGGGAAAAAGCGAAGCAACAAAAGGATAGTGAAATTCCTCGGTGCCAAAGGAATTATGAAAAAGGATCCTATTGAAATAGGTAGAATTGCGGCGGAGTATTATAGCGCCTTGTATAATCTGGAAAAGAAAGCAGGGTGGGTTAAACCTGATAAAGGGCAAATACAGGATTTGTTTAAAAAGTTGAATCTAAAAAATATTTCCGAGGAGCAAAAGGAACTACTAAATGGGAAGATTTTAGTGGAGGAAATCGAGAATTGTGTGTCCGGTTTAAATGTCCAAAAATCCCCAGGACCAGATGGGTTCCCGATACTGTATTATAAACAATTCTTACCAGAATTGGGGGCTCATATGGTAAAAGCATTTAACAAAATTAAAGACGTAGGATGGGCTCCTAAGGAGACATTAGAAGCAGCAATAATTATGATACCGAAGGAGGGAAAAGATCTGGCAAATTGTGCTAACTACAGGCCCATCTCTTTACTCAACATCGATATCAAAATATATTCAAAGATACTAGCACAAAGATTAAATCCTCTTTTAGACCAGTTAATTGAGTCAGATCAAACAGGTTTTGTTAAAGGCCGACAAGGGACAGATAATCTGCGAAAGCTTATCGATATATTGGCACATGCTAAAGATAATAAAATCCCGATGGTGGCAGTAGAGTTAGATGCGGAAAAAGCCTTTGATAGGCTCAACTGGGAGTTTATCAAGTGTACTTTAGAAGAAATTGGATTGGGTAAATTCGGGTCAAGTGCGATTATGGCGCTATACTCTAACCCTTCAGTCTTCATAAAAGGTACAGACTTTCCGTCGGAATCTTTGAGATTAGCAATGGGACGAGACAAGGATGCCCGCTATCACCAATGATCTTCAATTTGTGTATAGAAGTGCTGGCTCAAATGATAAGGAAGAATGATAGGATAAGAGGAATCATATGTGGAGCTATAGAATCGAAGATCACTCTATTCGCAGACGATGCAGTTGTAGTCTTATCAGAGCCACTAGAATCATTGGTGTATCTCATGAAGGAATTAAAAACCTTTGGTTGCCTATCATATTATAAAATTAATTCTTCCAAATCAGAGGTTATCTGGCTAAATGTGAACTTAGAAACTAAAACCTTGTTACGAGAGAAATTCCCATTTAGATGGGAGCAGAATAAAATAGAACATTTGGGAATAGAGTTGACTCCGTGTGTTGCTTCCATGTTAAAGAATAACTTGGAAATAACTTTTGTTTCAGTGTGCAAACTACTCAAGTCATGCGAGAGGCTAAACCTAACCTGGTCAGGCAGAATCGTATGTGGAAAGATGTTCATTTTACCAAAACTTACTTATGTTTTAAGAGCAATCCCTCTATTTATATCCAGAGGAAGTATTACTAAATTTCAGAAAGTGGTAGATCATTTTATATATAAAGGAAATAGGGTTAGAGTCATTAAAGACCAAGTAAATAAAAAGTATATAGAAGGTGGATTAGGGGCAATCAACCTCTGGAAGTATGCAGAGGCTATAAAATTGTACCACTTTCTGAGATGGACAGAAGGAGTGTAAGGACCCAAGTTTGTCCAGTTAGAAGAAGCATTAAGCCCCAAAATAGTTCTGCAGCAAGCTCTATGGTATAAGAAATCGTCCAACTTTAAGACTCAGATAGAGTTCAGAATAGGGAAACAATGTTGGGCTAGTTGGCTCAAAATGAACTCAAAATTGAAGTTGCTCCCTTTTCAATCTCCATTAACACCACTGGAAGTAATTTATGATATTCACCCCGAAATAGATGAGGTAGAGTGGGGGAAATGGGGTATTGACAAAATTAAGGATTTAATCAGAAATGAGGGCTTTATTAAATTTAAGGAACTGAGGAGAGTGAAAGAGGTCCCAATGTCAATGTGGCTGCAATTTCTGACCCTTAAGAAGATATTAACAAAAGAAGGTTTTGATGTAAGATCAGTCAGGGATTTGACACCTCTCGAAAAATTCCTGTCCTTAAGAACAAGTAATAAGAGTTCAGTGTCGAAATGCTTAAACATTTTAGACGAGTACAGAAGTTCTGGAAAATCTGTAACCATGGAAAGCTGGGAAACTGATTTTAGAATTAAGAAAAATTTGGAGGACTGGGGAAAAGCGTATCAGCTAACAAAAGATAACTTGATTTGTACAACTTACAGAGAAATCCACTTTAAAATTACACAAAAATGGTACATAGTTCCAGAGCTTCTGTCTAAAATAGATCCAAGCAAATATAGTGAGCTGTGTTGGAGAGGGTGCTCGGAAATAGGCACCCAAAGCCACATGTGGTGGAAATGTGTTGAGATCAAAGGGCTTTGGGAAAGGTGTGTCACCAAGTTGGTGGGTATGGGATGTAAGGAAGTTACCTTAAACCCAGAAGCTTTTCTATTACATATCTTTCCAAGGGAATGGTCTAGTGAAACAATTGGGATAGTGGTGCAGGTTCTCATGGCAATTAAATGGTGGATTGTACGGAGATGGAGAAGTGGGGAATTGCCTAAATGGAAAGGAATAAACAGTATGAAATGGAATATTTAAGTTTTGATTCCAAGTTAAGATTATCAGTGGTTAAGAAATGGGCAAGATGGGATGAAGAACTGTTTGCCGGGCCTTTCTGTCAATAGATATTTTTTTTTGTTGTTGTTGTATTTGTTGCCTTTAGCGAAGTTACTTTAATTATATAATAGGTTTCGGGTATTGCCTCCTTCTGTAAATAATGAGAATATTGCCAAGGGGTGGGTGGGGGGTTTGTAGGTGGGTGATTGTGTATGATTTAGATGTAAGTATTGTTTTACTGTATGTATTTTATTTTTGTTGTCTGTTTCTAAAAACAAGAAAAAAATTAAAATATAAAAAAAAAGAAAAAAAAATTGTGATAACAGGTTTTCAAGCTGTTTGGGTAAGGAAATATTGAGTGCCTCACTTTTACTGGTATTCGCCTTAAAGCCCAAAATTTGTCCAAATGTATTCAATATCTTAAACAGCTTGGGAAGGCTGTGATGGCGAGTAAGATGTCATCTGCGAAGTGGCTCAATTTGTATTCCTAACCCCCTAATTGAATTCCGTTAATGTCTGATGATTCTCTTAATGCTATTGCCAAGGGCTCAAGACAAAGTGCGAAAAGTAAAGGGGATAATGGGCATCCCTGTCTAGTACCTCTAGCTATATTGAGTAATTGCGATCTAAAACCCTGGTATGAGACATATGCTGTTGGAGTTGAGTACAGTGTCATAATACTATTAAAAAAAATTAGCTTATGCCAAATCTAAGTAATACCTCTTTCATGTAGATCCAATCAATTCTATCAAATGCTTTTTCGGCACCTAAAGATAACAACATGAGGGGTAACTTTTTATCGGAAGCTATGTCCATCAGGTTCAAGATTCTCCTTGTATTGTCAGGTGCCTCTCTACCTGTTATAGCGCCTACCTGGGCCGGATGAATCACAGATGGCAGCAAGCATGCAAGTCTATTTGCTAGAATTTTGGAGTACAGTTTAATGTTATTATTGATTAAAGAAATCGGTCTATAACTATTGCACTGCATAGGGTCTTTATTTTACTTTTACAACACAATGATCTTTGCTTCCAGAAATTCTCTCTTCATGATAGAGAGAAGATCATTGAATAGAAGTTAAAGATGGGGTAGCAAAGTCTCTATGTACTGCTTGTAGTAGTAATTTGTGAAGCCATCTGGACCAGGGGCTTTGTGGGACTTAGTGTCCTTAATTGCTAATCTAATTTCCTCTGCTGAAATTGGGGCTGTTAGTGATTCTATGTCTGCTGATTCAAGCTGGGTGAATTCAATAGATGCCAAGAAATCATTAATACGGGATTTATGATTCTGCGTCCCTGAATGAGCGGGAGATGAGTATAACTCATAGTAAAATTGTTGGAAGGTCTGTGCAATTTGATCTGGTTGGTGTACGATATCATTATCTTTAGTCAATGGTTTAGCGATAAATGAGTTGGTCCTCTGCTGTTGTAGTCTCCTAGCTAGCATTGTGTCTGCCTTATTAGAATGCCTAAAGAATTTAGATTCCATACGCTGCAAAATCGGCACCATTTTCTTTCTCAGGATCTCATTTAAGTCATGTTTGCCACACAGAATCTCTTCTTGGATTTGATGTGATTGCTTGGTAGTAAACTGTTTATGAAGATCTGAAATTTTCTTGTTCAACCTATCTATCTGACTTTGATCTGATTTCTTTGCCGCTGCTCCTAGTTTGATACAGACCCCTCTTATTACTGCCTTATGTGCTGCCCAGACTCCCATCTACCTCACTACCTCTATTCAGTGAGAAGTATTCCACTAGGGCTTGATGAATTTTCTCTTTAGCCACTGGGTCATTGAGAAGTGCCGGATTTAATGACCATGAATAGGATCGACCCTTTGGTAGTAAGTCACATAATGATAGGCTTACTACATCATGGTCACACCACGAAATAGAATGAATTGACGCATCAATTAGGTTGGAGGCCATTTGTTGCTGTAGAAGTATGTAATCAATGCGTGAGTGGGATTTATGTCTGGCTGAGTAGAAGGTGTAATCCCTCCCCTTTGGATGCATATCCCTCCATGTATCAAATAGAGAATTATTTTTTTGCAGCGTTTTAAAAGTTTTTGTGGCCGTGGGGACTAGAGATGTAATAGAGGGCCCAGTCTTATCTTGGGTCTTGGGTCTAAAACTGCATTCATGTCACCCCTATAATCCATATAGATTTTTGCCAATGGGAGGCTAAACTTGAGATTCAGGAAAAGAAAATGGATTGATCTACGTTTGGTGCGTATACGTTGAGCAATGACACTGGTCTATCATTAATGGTTCCTTGTACCGCTAAATAGCTACCCTCTTTATCTTTTTGAGTAGAAGTGTGTTGGAAATTTAGCCTATTGGGAATCAGAATAGAGACACCCCTCTGTTTACCTGATGCAGTAGCATGGAATGTTTGCAAGTATTTTTCCCCCCAATATTTGGGTATGGAATTTTTTTTTTAAATGAGTTTCTTGTAACAATACTATGTTTTCCCCTAAAGAATATATTCTTAACTGGCTCATTTAAGCCTTGGGTGTTGTGCGAAATTATTTTGATGTCCATGACAGAGGGAAGATTGATAACAGACGTCTAGGCCTTTTTGGAAAATGGGTCAAAAAGATAATCTATATGAGATATATTATGCGCGTCCTTGGAGCCTGAGAGCTGAGGGCTGTAGGTTGGGGGAAGTGAAAAACAGAGAAGAAATGTGAGATAGAACAAAGCAATTGATTCAATAAACCCTTAGCACACTCTATATTGTATATATTTAACAGTTCTGTTAACACTTCCCAGCAGTTAGATATAACTTGTAATCTATATGAGCACAAATAGGTGTCACCAGTACACCTTGACTTAAAATATAACCTATTTTTAATAAAAATAACTTAAAGTAACTTAAGTCACTTAGAGGAGAGTCAAAAACTGTCCTCTCAAATTTCAATGGTGAGCCACCTAGTATCCTAACCAGTGGATACTGAGGGGGTTCCACTGTTTAACAAAATATAACTTAGTCCCGTAGGGGGACATTTATTACATATTATAACGTAACAAGTTACTCAGTAAGTATATACCTTTTTGTAAACAAATAAAGTAAATTGAAATTATTATTATTATTATTATAGTTTATTTATAACTCGCCGACATATTATGTATCGCTGTACATAAATTAGGTTCAGACAATGATAAATACAGATTAACATTTAGCAAAGGAAGGACGGTCCTGTCTTTAGGCTAGGAATCCAATGTCCATGGTGAATTCCCAAAGTACTTAGGATAGAAACTCGCAGACTTACAATCTAAGGGATAGTGAGTGGTAAGAGAGAGTGAGGTGATAAGTGTGTTAGGGTGGAAGGTGATATGCTTCTTTAAAGAGATGCATTTTAAGTGAGGCTTTAAATGTTTTGAGGCAAGAGGATAATCTGGTGGAGCGAGGCAAGGAGTTCCAGAGACTAGGGGAAGCAGGAGAAAAGTCCTGGAGGCAAGAGTGAGAGGAGGTGACAAGAGTTGTAGAAAGAAGAAGGTCATTAGCAGAACGAAGAGGGCGGGTGGGGGAGTATTTGGAGATGAGAGCAGAGATGTAAGGGGAAGCATTATTGTTGAGGGCTTTGTAAGTTAGGGTATGATATATCCTCATTCCAGGAAAGTTTTCTCAAATCCGAGGACAATAACGTATGAATAAAGTCCAGATGAATCCTGTAGAAAATAACAGATAGAACAGTAGCAGCACGAGCTGTACTCAAGTTGCTGTAACGAATTGCCTTGTCTGGTCTCAACGTTGCCGTGGGTCTGGCTCATGTTCTGAATGTACATTGTCTGGCAGTTGTATATTCCAAGAAGTAAGTAAGGCAATTCCTTCTTCTAGGGATCAAACAAAACACGTTTTCCCCTTTTTTGGAAATATTCAGTCGGAAAGGAAAACCCCATGTATATTTCCAACCATGGGAAAGAATGACTTCTAGAATGGGTTTTAGTGTTTTCCGTTTGAATAATGTTGTGGAAGATAAGTCCGAAAAGATGCTTGGTTGGTGTTCCAGCCCTTGCCGCTCTCATGAACTTATCATTAGTAGTGAAGTAGTGAAACGTTGCAATTACATCTCTTGGGCGGTCAGAAGTGGGTGAGCGACCACCAAGTGCTCTATGTATTCTGTCCAATTTAAAGTCCTCTGCCCTCATGTCTGGTAAGAGGAGCTCGCAGAGTTCTGTTAGATATTGCGATACGTTTCGCACTGATTCAGGGAGATTTCCAATGCAAATATTTGATCTCCTGGACCTGTTTTCCAAGTCTTCCTGAGCAGACTGCAGATACGCTTGTTCCTCTTTCAAAAGAGCCACTTCTTCCTCTAACCGTTTGTGTGTCTGAAGTAAGTAATTGTAGTTACCTTCCAGCACTGCCGTTTTGGAATCTACCATTTTTATTTCCTTAGAAAGTTCTGTCACCACTTTATGAATTTCCGTTGTAATCTCAGACCGAAAGGAGGATATCAAGTATTTCAAGTCTTGTATGTCCGCCTTTGTGCTTGGTACGGAAGGCTCCATAATGGATTTAGGTGTGCTATTTGTCGGTGTAGATGTTTGTTGAGAGGCTTGTGAGGTGTGTCCTTGTGGAAAAACCTGCCATCTCCTTCTTTTGTCCTAAATATAGAATTTCAATTTTACTTTATTGACTTGTCACTTGGTTGGGGTGATTTACATAATAATAATAACCTTTGAGCCTTTACTCCAGAATAGCCATGGACACGTGCTGAGGCAGATATCTGTAAGCGTGTAAGACCAAGCAAAAAAAATTTTTTCAGAGTCAGAATTGCTTGTATTCTTTTTTGCTCCCAGTGAGCCGTGCTTATTGCTACAGATTTTGTTTTAATTACAGATATGATATCTCTGAATTCTGTAGAAGATTAAAGCGTTTCCTTGTTATTTCCAGATAGCTGAACTTCTTTTTAGAACCACAGTGTGGTAGTATAAAGACATTTTATTACAGTCAATCTGAGCAGAAGAATATTGACTTTTGGCCACTTGATGGGGTTAATTAGACAGACATTTTTTTTTCTACAATGCAATTTGGCCACAGGGTGGCAGTATTATGCTGCTTTCAAAGACAGTTCTGATATCAGTATGCCTGTACAAAACAACCCGGCAAAGCCTGTAGTCTGGGGATCACCACACTGATTTGCTGTGGGTCACCACCCACAATACATGAAAGCCCTTCCACAGTCCTTGTGAGGCTGACCTTTTGGGCCTTTATTCTCTGCACCCTCTTTCAAAACCTTTAAGCTCTGGAATTAAGGATTTTGGGTGTTCACATGTAATACACCCCACTGTGCCTTTTCACATTCAGTCATTGGTTTATTTATGTTGGGATAGTCAGCCCTGAGGTTGTATCCCCGTTGTGGAGTGGTATGATGTAGCGTGAGATGAAATAAAATGGGAACTGTCTTTGAGGAAGAGTGACTTGGGCCCTCGATCACCCACCTCTTTTGCAGCAAACTGGGCCTTCCAAGGGATATGACCCTACTCTCTCCTCACCTTGGCTTTTTCCCCTCGGTTTCCAGTCCTCTAGCTGCTGGTTAGATCCGCCAGCGTGTCTGTCGGGCTGCAGAGGCTGCGGTTCTAAAATTGCATGCTTCCAAGATGGCGCCCGCTCTGGTTGTGGGGAGTTTTCTGTCTCACAAGCACATCGCCCTCTCTCACCCCCCGTTCTGGGTCTGTCGCGGGCTCCAAGGGACTCCCGTCCTCTCTCCAATGGGGGTCAGCATCTCCCTCTCCTCTACAGCCGGTTAGTCTGGTCTGATGGCAATTCAGGGAGATTTGGGTGGGTAAGGCCCCGTCTAGGCCTCGTCCGCTTGGGCTTAATAAACCCACACTTCCTGGGGAACAAATTATTTGCGTTGAGGAGGGGAATCCTCTGCAGTGCTGTAGATCCAATTATCCTTTTAAACAATTCTTAATAAAACAATGTACATTAAATAATACAAATACATAGGTATATTACATATCTAGTAACATTCAGAAACCTTCCATATTCCTTTTATCTGGTATTTTTCCTCTTGCCACTCAAGCCCCCTAATGTATAAGCATTGACATCATTAAAGCCTTCATAATGCTGTCCTGGCACTGTGCCCCTCTCTGATGGGACTATGTGCCTCTGTTTCTGCATATATAGATCATTGGTTGCTCTTCTTGAATATTGGTATTAATTCACCTTTTTATATTTTGTAAATTAAAAACAAGAGAAAATCTTATATTTAAATGACGGAATATACTATGGAGTCTCATTTTGCCATTGACTAGTATTGTTAATGGCAAAATAAAGGGAACGTTTTGTAAGATAAGTCAATACAGAATCTTATTAAGATCTACTGTTCCTCCCACTCCTCCAAAATGTCTAATTCTTTTACAAAGACTATGGGCCTCATTCTATTATCGGCCGTAGGAGATGCGGGGCCGCAAGGACCGGCCGCAAGCTATTCGGCTATTCTATTCCCTTCCGGCCGGGGATTCCGGCAGGCTTGCGGCCGGCGCCTTGCTATCCCTTGCGGCCGCTCGCGCCGGAGGAAAGCCTTTGATCTAAAACGGCCGCAAAAGTTTCGGCCGCAACAAAAGCCCGGTTGCTATTCTATTGCTCCTGGAACCCTCTCTGCAAGGCTAAAAACGAGCCGCAGCTTACTTGCAGGAAAAAGGTCCCGCTAGCACCAATTAAGCACATTATAAAGCCGAAATAAAGCCATCCTGCACTGAGGAGACTATAAAGTGATTGTAGGTGTTAGCAAAAATAGCACAACATTCCCCTATACTCAAATCCGTAAATAAATTATTTTTTAATTTATGTCAAAAATCCATGTAAAAAGTCCAGAGGGCTTGGAGCACCTCAGACCCGCCCAGGCTGCGGCCGGAAAATAAACAGTTAATGTAAACTCGGATTTGGGCTGATGTGCAAGCTTGAGAGGGGGTTGCTATTAATCCTTATGTCCCCCAATATGATCCCTAGCATTTACAAAGCTGTACAGTGCCGTCTTGAATTTATTTTTGCGTTTTAAGTTTTCTGAGCTTACGGCCGGTTGCAAGATATACGGCCGGCCATAAGAGGAGATCCTTGCGGGGCCGTATAATTGAATTGCAAGATAACGGAACCCCCGCAAGGAATCGCAGCCTTGCGGCCGTTTTACGGCCGATAATAGAATGAGGCCCCAAGTGCCCAACATTACTAACTGAATACAGAAGTTAAAAATTAAGGGCTATAATGCATTTTAAACAGTGTACACACATTTGTGTTCATATGTCAAGTTCTTAAAAAGAGAAAACTATAACTGCAGTGGTCCTTTAAAGTTCTTTTTATTGTTTTGTTTTTACATTTAAATGAAAAATAATATAAAAAACTGTATTTATGCAAGGTTGCAGACTCTTTTTTGGGATTCAGATATTGTTTCCTTTGTTGTAATCTACATGTCTTTCATATGTTACTTGTTTTTTTTTCTAAACAGATGTCACACTTTGGACAAAAGATGTTATGCCAGAGGAAAATGGTAAGCTTCCTTTAAGTTTTGGTTATTATGCCATCTCCATCACAGTTACAGATGTAACCAAGAACAATTTATTGTTTTACTCATTTTAGCAAAAAAGAATAGTAGAATGGGAGGGAAGTTACTTCTAAAGACAAGTTGCTCTTATATGAAAGAGTTCAGTTATAAAAGTTAAAAATAATGGGCCCTATGTAAATCTGAGGTGTAAACTGAGGTATAGCTGTATATCTCCTACGGGAGCTTTTTTCTCTTTTGTTACATGTTTATGTTAATCCTTTGCTCCCCACACCTGTAAATCCTTCCTTTTCTGCCTAGGCTCGCAGTGCAATGAGCGCTCATTGCAGCCTAAGTCGTGTGTGCGTCTATATAATATATATATATATATATATTGTGCTGTGGATCTGCCTCTGCGAGAGGAAGAAGATGGAGTGAGAGAGAAAGATGTAATATATATATATACAGGGAGTGCAGAATTATTAGGCAAATGAGTATTTTGACCACATCATCCTCTTTATGCATGTTGTCTTACTCCAAGCTGTATAGGCTCGAAAGCCTACTACCAATTAAGCATATTAGGTGATGTGCATCTCTGTAATGAGAAGGGGTGTGGTCTAATGACATCAACACCTTATATCAGGTGTGCATAATTATTAGGCAACTTCCTTTCCTTTGTCAAAATGGGTCAAAAGAAGGACTTGACAGGCTCAGAAAAGTCAAAAATAGTGAGATATCTTGCAGAGGGATGCAGCACTCTTAAAATTGCAAAGCTTCTGAAGCGTGATCATCGAACAATCAAGCGTTTCATTCAAAATAGTCGACAGGGTCGCAAGAAGCGTGTGGAAAAACCAAGGCGCAAAATAACTGCCCATGAACTGAGAAAAGTCAAGCGTGCAGCTGCCACGATGCCACTTGCCACCAGTTTGGCCATATTTCAGAGCTGCAACATCACTGGGGTGCCCAAAAGCACAAGGTGTGCAATACTCAGAGACATGGCCAAGGTAAGAAAGGCTGAAAGACGACCACCACTGAACAAGACATACAAGCTGAAACGTCAACACTGGGCCAAGAAATATCTCAAGACTGATTTTTCTACGGTTTTATGGACTGATGAAATGAGAGTGAGTCTTGATGGGCCAGATGGATGGGCCCGTGGCTGGATTGGTAAAGGGCAGAGAGCTCCAGTCCGACTCAGACGCCAGCAAGGTGGAGGTGGAGTACTGGTTTGGGCTGGTATCATCAAAGATGAGCTTGTGGGGCCTTTTCGGGTTGAGGATGGAGTCAAGCTCAACTCCCAGTCCTACTGCCAGTTCCTGGAAGACACCTTCTTCAAGCAGTGGTACATGAAGAAGTCTGCATATTTCAAGAAAAACATGATTTTCATGCAGGACAATGCTCCATCACACGCGTCCAAGAACTCCACAGCATGGCAGGCAAGAAAGGGTATAAAAGAAGAAAATCTAATGACATGGCCTCCTTGTTCACCTGATCTGAACCCCATTGAGAACCTGTGGTCCATCATCAAATGTGAGATTTACAAGGAGGGAAAACAGTACACCTCTCTGAACAGTGTCTGGGAGGCTGTGGTTACTGCTGCACGCAATGTTGATGGTGAACAGATCAAAATACTGACAGAATCCATTGATGGCAGGCTTTTGAGTGTCCTTGCAAAGAAAGGTGGCTATATTGGTCACTGATTTGTTTTTGTTTTGTTTTTGAATGTCAGAAATGTATATTTGTGAATGTTGAGATGTTATATTGGTTTCACTGGTAAAAATAAATAATTGAAATGGGTATATATTTGTTTTTTGTTAAGTTGCCTAATAATTATGCACAGTAATAGTCACCTGCACACACAGATATCCCCCTAAAATAGCTAAAACTAAAAAAAAACTAAAAACTACTTCCAAAAATATTCAGCTTTGATATTAATGAGTTTTTTGGGTTCATTGAGAACATGGTTGTTGTTCAATAATAAAATTAATCCTCAAAAATACAACTTGCCTAATAATTCTGCACTCCCTGTATATAATATATATATATATATATATATATATATATATATATATATATATATATATATATATATAATTTCGGATTCCCGGTTCCTGTCATACCAAGTGCCGGCAGGCGTCATACCACGTACCATATTTGGAACCTCCACTTTGTCCCTTTAACCAGATATATATCGGAAACTTCCATCTTAACTGCCAGCACCTCATCTCTCCTTCCTCTGTAGAAAACAATACCATCTGACATTATATATTGGTGCAACATTTAAACCTGTTTAAGGGCATTTGTTTGATTCCCATATTGCATCATCGGGAAGTTTTGTGAAGTAAGCCTAGGTCCATGAAGTGATGTGGCCACATGTAGAGCATTATTGAAACTTAATTTTTTGCCTTCCTGAAATAACTAACCTGAAACACTATATTGCAGCCGATGCTGGACATAAATGCTTACTTTAAATATTGTATTACCATATTCTGAAATAATTTAAGTCTATTGTGCAACCTAATGGAGACCCTTACAAAAGTCCTGGAAAAGATCCTAAATGAACATTTCATGAAAATCCATTTTCTCCTTCAAGACACTTTTTACTAGCTGCCACAATCATCAAGTTTTTACCTCCTGACTCAAAATAGAGCACTTCACTTACAGAGCATATTGGGTTTCACTAAATCAATGTCAGACCAGGTGGATAGAAAGAAACTTGCCCCTGATCAAATACCCAGAATCAATTACCTATCACCTGCTTGCCCTTCTGCCACACTGAGGCCTCCATTCAATTGCAACAATTACAGAGGGATTCAGTTGATGAAGCCCACAAGTACACGGCTGAAAGCTTAAACTGTAAACCATGCACCCGTAAGTAGCATTTCAGAGCATGATCATGATCAATTAAGCAAGGCCTTAACTAACAATGTAGAAACAGCCAATAGTAAATGAGACCGTCGTTATGACATCAGCAAAATATGGAGGTTAAATGTCAATCAATTAGCATTTAGAAGTTTGATGTGCCATCAGACTCTCAATCTGGCAATGTACAAAATAATAAAACTGAATGACGATACTGTTCTAGTCCATGTGGGTGGCCTGATATGTATTAACTCCTTGATATAACACGGAAATAAAACGTTAAAAATTCAAATTTTTCATTGCAGACTTGTGAGCTTGAGACTGTTGTACAATTAATTCTAATGTCTTTTATCACTTTCCCGAACATGCATTGATTTTTTATTTGTATTTATAGTGCCACAATCAGGTGTTTAACTCCCTTGCGAATCCTGTCTGGTACCCGTAGGATTTTCTTCTCCATTTGCCATTTACGGGTGTGAAAACATTTGCGGGCTCGAGGAATTGTAGCAATTGAATAGCGATTTGCGTTTGTAACATTTATGGTCAGGAAAGATCAAAAGCTTAGATGGGTTGGATTTTAACGATTTTTACGATTTTAACAACCGCAGGGATTTTCTGCCTGTAACCCGCAAATCACTTGTGGGTAGCTAAAAGTCGCCAATTAAATAGCAAATTAGTTTACAGGCTACATTACGGGCTCCAGTAACTAACAATTTCTCAATTGGATAGTGGCCTAAGTGTATCAAACAACTTGCTTGAAGGTCAGGAGACTTATTGGCAGGATGAAACAAATCTGCCTTCAGCAACAGACGTGAGCTTGCCTCACTCAACCGATATCTACAATCCCATATACAGTTATTATCTTTTATTTGTATTGCGCCAACATATTCCATAGCGCTGTAGAGGGTAGAAGAACAAGGAAATATACAAAATATATATACAATAATAACAACAAGCAGAAAATGGAGGGCCCTGTTTTGAGCTTCAAGTCTTGTAAGAAGTGCTTTTTCCCAAAGTACCCCACAAGAATAGTCACTCGCCCACTTACAATCTAAAGGTAATGGAAGAGGCAGAGTAGCTAAGGAATAGCAAGGTTAGGAAGGAAACGGTATATAGGAGGGAAGTTGTGAAAATAAAGAGGTTAGGTTATCTATTAGTTAGAGAGGGAAAATATGTGCTATAAAGTGATTGGCACTATTATGTAATATGGTATCTGTCCCTAGTGGACAGATAATGCAGTTCGTATAATAGCCTACCTGTGGAGCCTGTACAACATTTGTAAATGCCATCCGCTATTCACCAAGGCTAATAAGGCCAAGCAATCCTCATGGCCACTGGATCTCTCAGAGACACTTACCATTGATATAATAAGAAAGACATTGTAGACACATTTTTACAAGAGGGTCAATATTCTTAACTTGCATTACATAATGCATGCTCTGCTGAGGAAATGGTTAATTCACCACAAACAACTGAACCTCTCTCGTCATTGGTGTCTCTTGTTAAGGACAAAGAAAAATATCAGCATGACAGGCTACCTGGCATTGCCACATTCTTTAGACTATGTGCATGGAGTTCTATTTCTAAACCATACTATCAGTCACTTGTGGCGGCATACAGCTCCACATATGAGATGAAACTGCTATTCAGCAATAACCAGCGAGACACACCATCTACATACTTGCAGCGCAAGAGCATCAAGACCCTGGCATGATACTGGATGATTCTGGTAGTACTAGATGAGCCATATTCCCTGAGCATTTTAGTATAATTGAATGCATAGAGAAAATAATGTCATAACAGACACTGTTATGTATAGGTAAATACAAAGAACATATATTGTTTATATGTAGTGTTTTAAACCTAAATTTTGCTATTGTTGTACACAATGCTGTCTCTTCTCTCATTCTTTAATCATGTGTCAATAAATATTAAGTTAAGAAAGCAGTGCTATATCATTGGGTTTCTTGTATCACTTAACTTGCATCACTTCCATATTACACAAGTTATAGTATTCACCTCACCATAACAGTGTATTAGTTATAGTATTCACTTTTACTAACAGTGTCATGACTGACTTATGAGGGACCAGGAGTATTTACCCCATAAATCAATGTTCGTAATGTATGAAAAGGGTATCTAAAAAAGTTGATAAAATTAACTTTGACTTCCAGGACTCAACAGATCAGTGGTTCTCAATATCCAGTGCAAGGACCTTGCTGTACCCATACACCTTATCTGCCGGTCCTCAGAAATAAAGAGGCATGAGAAAAGACTAACACTATAAACATACACTGCCATAAGTCATAGTTATAGATAAATTACTGATAAGGTATCTACAGTTAAAGGATACGCTACACAAATCAGTGCAAAACAAAATGAAAATGTAGAATGTCACATATAGGATCACCTGTTAAAAACATTTAGGATAACAAAAAGCAGTATCCAGATTGGAAGATAACCAGCCAGAAAAGGTTGAGAGCTAGTACTCTAGATAACCTGTCAAGTCTAACATTAGCCGGCTGCATGCATGTTCTCTTGTGGTTATTGTCTGGTAAAGTGAAAAAACACTTATGATTAGGTGAACAGTTACCTTAATTATTTTTAATTTAAAATCCTAATTGTTCCTTTTTTCAGATGAACCTTCTGTTTCAGAAAAAAAAGTTGAAGAACCCTCCATTGAAGTGGTGGAGGAGCCAGAAAGAGCCAGGTTTGAACGCATGACTGAAGATTTTTCTGATATCAAAGAGGAACTTAGCATTGTGAATCAAAAAGCTGAAAGAAGAAAGAAAAATATTTTAGCATTTGAGCTCACGCAAGAGGTTTATGATAATCAGAAAGAAAATCCATATCAGGTAAATTTCAGTCTTGTATACAAGATACAACCCCAATATCAGATTTCTTTTTATTTTACATATTTTACTGTTCTTAATTTGTATGTCTGTTTATGTGATTTCAGATAAGTATGACAATGGTGAATCGACTGAAAAATAGGATAAAAAATGAGCTGCAGAAGGAAACTTTTATGGATGAAGAGGAATATGAGAACATAACAGATTTTTGGGACCTTCCAATCTTGAAACGCTGGGAGATTTACAGGTGTTTTAATAATTACTTTCTGAATGATAATAAGGTATATTTACTTCTGTTGAAAATAATTTTTAATTTCCTTATGCAGTCTTTTTTTCAAATATGGGGGTGTTACAAAGATTCTCCAATTTGAAAGATCCTGTAGAGACCGAAGAGGTCTCTTCTCTAATCTAGCTGATTATCTAGTATGGCCTTTATTGGTGTGAGATTTATTTATGTGATATACAAAACATTATTTTTAGGGTAAAGTGAGCTGTATTATGAATGCATCTGGTAGAGGAGAATTATTAATGTATAAAAAAAATGTTTGCATGAAGTAAGTTTTATTGTTTAAAAAAAAAAAGTGTTGGGGGTGATGTTGGCACCCCCAGAAATTATTGCTGCGGTAAAGCGAACCCTTTGCAGCCAATCAGCAGTGAGCGGTGACGTCACTGCCGCCTCCGAGTACCGACGAACAGAGCTCAGAGGTTTCTGAAGGCAGTAGGGTAGGTGAGGGGTTTGTCGCGCATGTGTCTTTTTGAGTGCATATGTGTGTGTGTCTGTCAGTGAGTGTGTGTGTATATCTGTCAGTGAGTGTGTGTTTGTCTGAGTGACTGTGTGTCTTGGTGGGTTTGTGTGTGTCTGAGAGTGTGAGTGTCTGAGAGTGCTTGTGAGTGAGTGTATGAGTGAATGTGTGAGTGTGTAAGCGTGCGAGTGAGTGTCTGAGAGTATGTGCGTGTGTGTCTGTGAGTATCTGAGAGTGTGTGTGTGTCAGAGTGTGAGAGTGTGTCTGATAGTGTGTGTGTGCAAGAGTGTGTCTGAGAGTGTGTAAGAGTGTGTCTGATAGTGTGTGTGTGTGTGTGTAAGTGTGTGTCTGAGAGTGTGTGTGTCTGACAGCGTGTCTGAGAGTGTGAGTGTCTGAGAGTGTGTGTGTGTCTGATAGAGTGTGTGTGTCTGACAGTGAGTGTGTGTGTCAGAGTGTGTCTGAGAGTGTGTGTGTCTGAGACTGTGAGCGTGAGAGTGTCTGAGAGTGTGAGTGTGTGTATGATTATGTGTGAGAGTGTGTGTGTCTGAGAGTGTGTGAGTGTGTCTGAGAGTGTGTGAGTGTGTCTGAGAGTGTGAGTGTGTGTATGATTATGTGTGAGTGTGTGTCTGAGAATGTGAGTGTGTGTTTGTCTGACAGTGTGTGTGTCTGAGAATGTGAATGTCTCTAGTGTCTGAGTGTGTGAGTGTCTGAGTGTGTGTTTGTGTCTGACAGTGTGTGTGTCTGACAGTGTGTCTGAGAGTGTATGTGTCTGAGAGTGTATGTGTCTGAGAGTGTGTGTGTCTGAGAGTGTGTGTGTCTGAGAATGTGAATGTCTCTAGTGTCTGAGAATGTGAATGTCTCTAGTGTCTGAGAGTGTGAATGTCTAAGTGTGTGAATGTCTGAGTGTGTGAGTGTCTGAGTGTGTGAGTGTCTGAGTGTGTGTTTGTGTCTGACAGTGTGTGTGTGTGTGAGTGTGTGTGTGAGAGTGTGTCTGAGAGTGTATGTGTCTGAGAGTGTATGTGTCTGAGAGTGTGTGTGTCTGAGAGTGTGTGTGTCTGAGAATGTGAATGTCTCTAGTGTCTGAGAGTGTGAATGTCTAAGTGTGTGAATGTCTGAGTGTGTGTTTGTGTCTGACAGTGTGTGTTTGTGTCTGACAGTGTGTGTTTGTGTCTGAGAGTGTGTGTGTCTGAGAGTGTGTGTGTCTGAGAGTGTGTGTGTGTCTGAGAGTGTGAGTGTCTCTAGTGTCTGAGAGTGTGAGTGTCTGAGAGTGTGTGTGTCTGAGAGTGTGTGTGTCTGAGAGTGTGTGTGTCTCTAGTGTCTGAGAGTGTGAGTGTCTGAGAGTTTGTGTGTCTGACAGTGTGAGTGTCTGAGAGTGTGAGTGTCTGACAGTGGGAGTGTCTGAGAGTGTGTGTGTGTGTGGGAGAGTGTGTCTGAGAGTGTGTGTGTCTTAGAGTGTGAGTGTCTCTAGTGTGTGAGTGTTTGAGAGTGTAAGTGTGTATGTGACTGTGTTAGTGTATGACTGTGTGAGTGTGTTTGTGAGCATAGGTGTGAGTGTCTGACAGTGTGACTGTGTGTCTGAGAGTGAGTGTGTGAGAGTCTGAATGTGTGTGGGTGTGAGTGTTAGAGTGTGAGAGCATGTGTCTGTGAGTGTGTATGCCTGTGTGAGTGTTTCTGTCTCTGTGTGAGTGTGTGTCTGTGTGCGTTTGTCTGTGTGTCTGAGTGAGTGTCTGAGAGTGAGGTGATAGGGCAATTCACTGGGGCTGGGGGAGGTGATGGGGCAATTCACTGGGGCTGTAAGAGGTCACGGGGCAAATCACTGGGGCTGGGGGAGGCGATGGGGCAATTCACTGGGGGTGGGTTAGATCAAAGGGGCAATTCACTGCGGCTGGGGCAGGTGATGGGGCAATTCACTTGGGCTGGGGGAGGTCACGGGGCAATTCACTGGAGCAGGTGATGGGGCAATTCACTGGGGCTGGGGGAGGTCATGAGCAATTCACTGGGGCTGGAGGAGATCACAGGGCAAATCACTGGGGCTGGGGGAGGTCACGGGGCAATTCACTGGGGCTGGAGGGCAATTCACTGGGGTTGGGGCTAGTGATGGGGCAATTCACTGGGGCTGGGGCAGGTGATGGGGCAATTCACTGGGGCTGGGAGGTTACAAAAAACAATTCAGTGGGGCTGGGGGAAATCACGGGGCAATTCATTGGGGCTGGGGGGGGGTTTCAGGGGCAAATCACTGGGGCTGGGGAAAGTATCACCTGGGAAGTCGATAAAAAAAATCCAGTGAATGAAGGTTTACAGACCTAGTTCTGGGTGTTACACAAATCTAAAGGAAAGCTGCAGCTCAATTCACAGGCCAAAAAGATACAATGTATTATGTATGCTAATTTTTGCTGGGATTTTCAGGTAGTGTCGACATTGATAGAAAACAGTTTACAAATACAAGAAATTCATCAAATTTCAGTGGTTTAAATGTTACTTTTGGTATTTTTTTATGCAATTTTTTTTTTCATACACTCCTAATTCTCCTCTATCAGATGCATTAATAACCCAGCTCACTTGCATATACCTTTAAATAACTAAACATTGTAGTGGCTAAAATGGTTTTAGAAGTCAAATAAATATTTATATGCCATTATATTTTACTTTACTTTCTAAGCATGTTGCCCTTGTAAACTAATGACCTTACCATTAGTTCTGTTGTCATCACATATTTAGTTGTCGTACTGCGAGTTGTCATCTCGCTTTGTGAGCCTCGCAAAGCGAGGCGAGCCCTCGACCACGATCCTCGCGAGGAGAGCAGTTGAGGCACCTGGACTTAGCGACGGACGCAGAATTACGGCCCGTATGACTTAGGACACAATGCACGTAGATGGACTGCTGGGCTCGCAAAAATACGACTTTAATGGCCAAACCACCAAACTGGAAAAATGTACTTACACACTCACACACAGAGCCAGGGAGCATGTGAGTGACGTTGCAAATTAATTTGAGGCATATTTTGTCTTTTTTAACAATCGAAAATCGCAGAAGCAAGAAAAAAAATGGCTGCGGAAAAAATGTAAACAAGACAAAACCGAGGCCGAAGGACGTAAATAGAAGCCAAAAGCACTAAGACATAACGCAAACTAGTAAAACTTAATACAAGGCAGTAACATTTAACTAAAGCCAGTAACACTTAACCCACGGCAGTAACACTTAACCCAAGGCAGTAGGCCCCTAAACTACACAGGCCTATAAAGTCCACAGGAGGAGAGGCTCGCAATGAGCGCCGAAGGGGATCATTGCAAAGCAGGAAAGGTACGGCTTGGCAAAAACTGCAATGAGACGGCGGAAAAGGCTTGCAATGAGCGCCAAAGGTGCCCAGAGGAGCCATATCCTTTCATTTTGTGGCAATCAGCATTTCCAGGATTCAAATTTTATTGCTGTCATATTTGACGGGCAAGTCTCTAGTTCTATTATAATCAATGTGGTAGTTTCGCACCATGTCCTAATCTCAGTTGATTTCAAATTATATTATCCTATGATTTCCAGTGAACTGGAAATCTCAAATTTATCTATATGATTCTGATGAATTTAAAGTTATATTTTAAACCACTGATGATGTACATTTAATGAGGGAAGCTTCAAAAGCTGTGCATCTTGTAAGAAAGCAGAAACTAAAAACCAATTGGATCTTTTGAATAAAGATCATACTAAAGAAATTGCACAAACCAAATGAATCTATACAAATTATATTGTTTTAATTGGGTTAATAAATCGGGAAAATTGCATGGTAACTTGATATACACAGCACAGAGGAAAAAGCATTATGTCAAACATATTACAACAACATCATGATTTCATATTACAGAATGGCACCAAATTTGACTTAACTTTAACTTCAATTCAAGAAGCATTTTCAAACTCTGCTCATTTTACTAATATCCCATTAAGTACTAATTTTATGCAAAAGGCAGGTTTAAAAAAAAATACCAATACATGAACAATACTGGGATAAGAGATTTTAAAAACAATAAAATGATTAACAAATCTGAAAACACCTGGTGTTTTGATGGGTTTAGTACAGAATATAATAAAATATTAGCTCAGTATATAATCCCTATCTAACTAATCTTTGCAATATTCCAGAAGGTAACTCTCCACCTTGAGACTTTAATAATGTCAGAATTACAGTTTTTTCCCAAATCTGAAAATTATTTGACCTTACCAACATCAGATATATGAATTAATACATGACAGACATTCAGTGCATAACTTACATAAATTAGTTGGCGCAATAACTGAGACATGCTTGAAAAAACAAAGACAAAATATAATTGTAAGTTTTGATGCAGACAAGGCCTTTGATTGGATTGGCTTTTTAAATTCTAAAGATTGGACCTAAAATGAACATGCTTCGAGCAATATGTAACAGTCCTACATCTTTTCTTACCATAAATTACTTAGCGGTACATTCTGAATCCTTACATTTAGAAAAAGGGACACGACAAGGATGTCCACTATCTACATTACTTTTAATATTGTAGTGGATCCATTATTAAAACATCTAGAGAATCAGCAAATTATCAAAGGTAAAGACATAGGCAAAGAAACAATATCTACTGCTGCTTCTATGGATAACTTATTGTTTATTGCTAACCCTAAAATTGCTATTCCTGCTCATATAACTGTATTAGAAACCATAAACATTATTTGGGTTTCAAAGTTACTTATTACAAAACAGAAGTTTTACCAATATACCCTGACGTTAAACATTGGTGGCAAAGAACCATTCCTTTCAAATGACCTTTCTCATACATTAAATTGAGCAATTGTTGTTTACTGGAGCCGGTAATGTAGCCTGTAAACAAATTTGCTATTCAATTGGTGTCTTTTAGAAAGCCGCAAATGATCTGCGGGTTACAGACTGAAAATCCCTGAGGTTGTAAAAACCGTAACTTGCAATCCCTCTAAGCCTTTGATCTTTCAAGCCCACAAAAGTTACAATCGCTAAAATCGCAAATCTCATATTCATTTACTACATGGCAAATGTAGAAGAAAATCCTATGGGTACCAGGTAGGACTTGCAAGAGGGTTTACCGCCTGGTCGTAGCACTGTAAATGCAAATAAAAAATCAATACTGCACTTTAAAAGACAGGGAAAGCGATGAAGGGCATTCAAATTGATTGCACAACAAGCTTGCAAATCTGCAATAGGAAAATATATTTTTTTAATGTTTTATTTCAATGTCATATCAATCTTGAGAATCAAGGACTGAAAGAGTATCACCATTCATTTTTATTATTTTGCACATTGCCGAATTGCGAGTCTGATTGACGTGTAACCTCCATATTTTGCTGACATAATGATAACATTAAAACCACATATCTTAATATGGTCAACCTATAAAGCAGAGCATATTGTCATTAAATTACAATTCAGTTTCACATTTCAATATTTTTACCACTAACCAGTGAAGGGGCTTATGTACTTCAATGAAGCTGTGAGCTATACCATGTAGGGTCCCCGAAGTGGATCAGGAACTGGCAACCCACTCCAGTACCTGCTAAGATAACTTTATGGATAAGCACAACAAGACACAAGATGTGCCTGACGTATTGTGGTTCATAGAGTCACAGAGAGTCAGACACAACTGAATGACTAAACCGCAAAAAACTATTTGTAAATAATATTCACTAAGAGCTTAATATATCATATATTTTAACTATCATAGATAAATGAGCTTTCGAGAGATGAACCTCGCTTTATCAAGTCAAAAGTATTGATTTTGACATAATAAAGAGAGGTTCAGCTCTCAAAGGCTCATCACTATAATTTTAAATAAGTTTGTCCAATAAAAAAGGCAACACTATATCCTGCAATACTCTGATTATTCATCTAGATTTATTGACACTCACGGGTACCTCAATCTTTATATATATACAGTTCATGGTAGGAGCCAAATCAACACCTGAGAGTCATATCTGTCTACATACCATTTATCCACTTTGATTTTTATGTTAAACTTTTATATTAAACTAGTGACTTGCCCGTCATAAATGATGGCATAATATTATATTAAAATGTGTGTGTCCTGTCTCTCTCTCTCTCTCTCTCTGCGCCCTCTCTCTCTCTCTGTGCTTGCTCTCTCCCTCTCCCTCTCCTTCTCTCTCTCTCCCTCTCTCTGTGCACGCTCATTTCCTCTCCTTCTTTCTCTCTCCCTCTCTCTCTTTCTCTTGCTCCCTCGTTCTATCTCTCCATCCCTCCATCCTTCTCTCTCTTTTCTTCTCTCCCTCCATTCTTCTCTCTCTCTCCTTCCTTCTCTCTCTTATTCTCTCTTTATTTCCTTCTCACTCTTTATTTCCTTCTCTCTCTCCCTCCCTCTCTTTCTCTCCTCTCTCTCTCCATTCTTCTCTCTCCCTCCTTCTCTCTCCCTCCTTCTCTCTCCCTCCTTCTCTCTCTCTCTCTCTCTCTCTCCCTCCCTCCTACTTTCTTTCTTTCTCTGTCCTTATCTCTCTCTCCCTTCCTCTCTCACTCCCTCCTTCTCTCTCCTCTCTCTCTCCCTTCTTCTCTCTCTCTCTCTCCCCTTCTCTCTCTCTCTCTCCCTCTCCCTCCCTCCTTCTCTCTTTCTCTTTCCTTCTCTCTCTCTCCCTCTCTCACTCACTCCCTCCTTCTCTCTCTCTCTTTCCACCTCTCTATCCTTCCGCCTTCTCTCACTCTCTCTCTATCTCCCTCTACTTCTCTCTCTCCTTCCTTCTCTGTCTCTTCCCCTCCCTCTCTTTTCCTTTCTCCTCTTCCTCCCCCTTCCACTTTCTCCCCAACCCCTTCCGAGGCTCACAATGCACATTCGCGGCTTGTAGTGCGCATTGCGCATGTGCAGCTTGAGATGTGCCTTGTGCATGGGCATTGCACTTAGCGTTACACACCTTGGCTTTTAAAACATTTCTTGATGGTATTATATTTTTCTTATGGATATACCTCATAAACATGCATGTCTAATTTTGTTAAAACTGGAAATTTTAAATGTATTAATTGCTTGCACTATTTTCTTTTGAAGCATGAATGTCTTTAGTATATTGCATGATGACATGGGAAGAGGGGAATTTATCCCGATTTTTTTCAGAAGTTTTCTTTGTAATTATTTTTCAGTGGCAGTTTGGATAAGACCCTTCTTAGTTTGAGAGTTTAGAAAAAAAGTAAATTTATATGGTATGGGTTTAGCAGATCCTCTTCTTTTTCTGGCAGGTTGTGGAGAAATATATTTATGAAGGAAATTCGACTCCATATCTTTGAACTGGAGAATAAATATCAACTACTGATCAACAGACTGACTGAACTGAAAAATCAGGAAGATTTTTTAAAATTGAAAAAAGCTGACATCATTGGCATGACCACAACAGGTAATCTAGATGCACAAGACAATGTTGTATTACCTGTGGCAACAGTGGCCAACATTTACTAAAGGGCAAGATGACCGAGAAATGGTGGTGCTTTGTAGGCATATTTTTATGTAAACTATTCTCTGCTCAAAAAGTTGAATGTTGACAGTGAGCCTAGCACAATCATCTTGCCAGGTAACTATAAAGCTAATAATTTAAAATAGAGTATTATGCCTCTAAGCGGACTATATGTTACCAAACCTAAGATGTTTTTTATGACACAAATTAAATTGCATGAATCACTATGAGTGTTACGCATGGGACCCACTCACTGCAAAGTCAGGGGTGAGGCTGATTGTTTTAGTAATGTAAAGAGATTAATTTCTAAATATTATTTTCATTTATACCAAACATCTTTTTGTTACTATTTAAACAATATTAAAAAACTTTTTTTCATAGGTAAATGCTTTTTGTGTGATACAGTAAGGTGTGGCTCTGTTATGATAATGTGTGACTATGTTGTGCTTACATTTTATCTGCAGAGGAAACTTTGATCTACCCAAATGTATTCATGCAGTTAGATGCTTGTCTGTACTTAAGCACTCTTAAACATTATCATGTTAGAGCCACACACTTGCATACAGGAGGAATACAAACAACAAGTTATATATATATATATATATATATATATATATATATATATATATATATATATATAACAATTATATTATATATATTACATTATTTTTGTGTGTGGAAATTGGCTAGTAAATGTATAAGCATTTTACTGCTCTTTAAAAAGAGCCTAACATTTTGTTGGGTGGCACGGCATTTTAATATGTAATCCATTATATTTACTGTGTAGTGTGAGTTAGCTTAGAATAATACTAGCATATTTTACTAAAACGGCATTATATGTACAAAATGCTTTATTGTAAGATTGTGCATATTAACATCATAATGAAAACCTGTTCCTGAAAAACTACTTGCACAAAAACATAGAATACTGTTTGTCAAACAAATTTAGCAATTAAACCCCTAGTACAAGATACCTTTTTTTGGATATCACAACAACTCTACAAGAAACCAGCTTTCCTCCCTGTACACATTCCCCAAAGAGCAAAGATAAATCTTTGGTATCATTTTGGGTCCTTTCCCTCTTCACCATCGCAAAATCTGAAAGCTGCAGTTCCGGCCGACAGATGGCGCTGCTGATTTTAGCATATAAGGAGCGCCGACAGAAGAGGCCTTGAGCTATGAGAGGTGCGTCCGAAGCCCTGAAGGGCCCGAGTGCCCTAGCCAAACATAGCGATGGCCTCGCTGTCGCTTCAGCGCCATAGAGTTGCGCCACGTTGGAGGGGAGAATAGTTCTTTGCTTTCCCTGGAGCTTGATGGTGGCCGAAAACTCACAGTGCCCTCTGGCGGATGGCACCTGTAACTGCAGCTGTCAGTGCTGCAGAAGAAATGCACAGGCAAAGAGGGATAGATCCTCATTTTGTATTGGAATCCCTGTTGAGTCTAAATGGACCCCCACTATTAAATAGAACACATTTTAGGAGAAATTAGCATGTTTTTTTGATAACTGATAACTTTATAAATGTATTGCATCATAAAAAATATTTTGGTCCTTTCCCTCTTCACCTTCACAAAATCTGACAGCTGCAATCCTGCCGCCAACCAACAGATGGCGCTGCCGATTTTCATATAAGGCGTGCCGACAGAAGAGGCCTTGAGCTATGCGAGGTGCGCCCGAGGCCCTGGGGGCCGAGTGCCTGCATCGAACATAGCGTTGGCCTCACTGTCGACTCAGATTAATGCATATAATATCATTTAGAAAAGTTTACAAAACCACTAGTATAATTCAACAATTTTTTTACTGATTCCAGGAGAAAGAAGCTACAAAATATTATTCAAATCTATTCAAATCTAATCGCTATACTGTATTATTAATAGGTGCTGCCAAATGCAGAAGCATACTCCAGAATGTTCGCCCCAGGATTGTTGTTGTGGAAGAGGCAGCTGAAGTGTTGGAGGCGCACATCATTACATCCCTGAGTCCCAGCTGCCAGCATCTCATTTTGATTGGTGATCATCAGCAGGTATGTGTCCAATTGCATATTGACCATATGAAAAAGCTCAATCAAGTCAGCATATTTAAAGGGATGTCAGTAAGTTTTGAAAGTAACTGAGATAAGAGCGTTCATGCCTATGTAGCAGATCAAGAGTGAGGAAGAGAGGATATAAAATAATCTATAAAATAATATAACCACCATTTGTATGCAGTTATGCTTCCGTGGAACCTATCGTTTTAGTTTCCACTTCCTTAAATGTTAGGATAATTTTCATGCACAAGAATTTGATATTTGATAATGGAAATGTGGCAGGTGAAACCGCTAGTGCTTTCATTTAGACTAATTAAAAGCTTATTTATTTACAAGGACACACCCTCCTGAGATAGAAGCTGCAGGAAGCCTGGTGTAAAGAATATGTGTAAAAGGCAATAAAAACATTCTGTCTTTTAGAAAGTTTTAATAATCAAAGAAAACATGCAACCACTGTGGTCCTTTAATAACCATTAATGCATTGTTACATGAGCCTAGATTCATCAAATTGTATAACTTTTATTTAATAAGTAAATATTGACTATTCTATAGCATTGGTTAATTGTTAGTTTTTTCCGATGCTGCAAAATCAAGTGCAGACCAAAAGGCTCCCAGGCAAGCAGTATCCTTTGATGCTACCATTTTTTGCAGTACCTGGTATATGTATATGTAACCATTGTAGAACAACCTCTTTCTTATATGAGAAGATAGTGAAAGGGCAACTAAGTATGAATAACTGGCATTGCAATACAAAGTTTATAGTATTCAACATAATTGCAAGCAATGCTATTTCTCTCCATCTTATAGCTACGCCCAACCACTATGGTTTATGAACTAGCAAAGAAGTTTAATCTGGAAGTATCCATGTTTGAGAGACTGATCAGGATGGAAATGCCATATGTTCGTCTTGACTATCAAGTAAGTTCTTATGAAGCTTTTAATTGCGCCAGTTTTATAAAGGGCCACTGAATGCATTTGTTTCAAGAACTACACTTGAAAACATTTATATAATGTAACAAAAAAAGAGCCTCAACTTTATTACCTTTTATTTCTAAGTATGCTGCTGAGAAATTTGCCATATTGGTTTGGTATTCCTGAAGTGGGAGGATACTTTGAATGCAGAGCAAGCTTCTATCTGTACAATATGAATGCGGTTGCTAGTACTGCCAGTGCTTTCAATGGGACTTATGTAAAGCTCACTTGTTTACAAAGTAGAAGACAGAATCAGATGAAAAATAAATGTAGCCACACTTTAAAGAATAATTGAACATAGAAGATAAAGTATTTAGCAAGTTTAGAAACTCATTGTTCATAGTGGTCCTTTACATAGGTGATCCTCTTTAAAACCCAAGTTCAACATAAAGTTAAGTTTATTTTATGATAAAGGTTTTTCTTATGGAAGATGAATTATCTATGCAAACGTTATGGAACCTGCCTAGTTTAACAGTTACTCCTGTTTGTGGGGAGAGGAATCTGATGTTTTAAAATTGATTTTTCACTGAGCTCTGTCACAAGAAAGCTCAAGATCTAATAAGTCTGCAGCTGAGTTCTACATTATTGTAGTGATAGTCATTGTTCTCTATTCCTCAGCAGCTCACATAGCATAGATTTTTTGTAGCAAGTTCCACAACTATTTTACATATATTTGAACTTCTGTAGGTGAAAACTATCCTTTAAATTAATTTATACATTATTTTGTTTCTGGGCACTAGTTAAAAAATTGAGACTTAATGTTTTTTGTTTTGTCTGAAGAAATATGTGCTTTTTTTCTTGGTTAGAAAAAGTACATACAGTTCCTAACTGTAAATTTTGTGATTTACCTAATTCTTGCCTTTTTCAAAATGTATTATTGATGTATTCTTTCCACTTTGTACAAAATAAATATTTTAGAATTAACCATGTGCCAACCCTTGAGATTAAAAAAAGGGGACTTTGTCTTAAAGGAACGTGGAAGGTTTCTGGATTTCACTAGGAATATAATTTACATATATATTCTTTACTTTTATGTACTTTATTTTATAAAGAAGTGCTTAAAAGAGCTGTTTGTTTTGCCTACAATCTTACAGATAGTTCCTAGTTTGTTTCTCTCTTTTGTAGCTCATGAAGACGTGTACTTCTAAGTACAGGACTTGCACTGTCTCATAGTATCAGTGTCAACATTCTGCAGCATGCTACATTAGAGAGATTACTGATTGGCTAATTTGAAGCACTGCATGGTCTTTGGGTTCGTGAGCTGCATGAGCTACAGATGGCAGACTTAAACAGATACAAATTGTATGATATTAGGCAGAAAACATTTTTTTTCAACTTTTTATTAAATAATGTACATAAAAGTAAATAAATACATAGGCATATTGGTCCTTTCCCTCTACACCATCGCAAAATCTGACAGCTTCAGTTCCGTCTCTGGCCGACAAATGGCGCTGCTGATTTTCGCCTATATGCCACACTGACAGAAGAGGCCTTGAGCTATGAGAGGCACGCTGAGTGCCCATGCCGAACATAGCGATGGCCTCGCTATCGATTCAGCGCCGTCGAGTTGCGCCACGTCGGAGGGGAGAATAGTTCTTTACCTTCCCTGGAACTAGATGGTGCGCAGGCAAAGAGGGACAGATCTGGCATATTTTATTTCTAGTAAAATCCAGAAACTTTCACATCCCTTTATGCAACAGGCCTACGTCTTTCATTAAAAAAACTTCCTCGGTGCTTACCAGTCAGTAGTAGGAGTGACATATTTACACTTGATAACTTGATATCTCTAAACCCCCTATATGGGTATGCTTTCAGTTATCACATTCATCCATAACTGAATTAATTGCTCTTGAAAATATCTAATGAACTTGTGTAGGTATAGTCTATATATGCGTTTCTTCCTATGTTTAGTTTTAATGCCTCCATTAAATCACTTTTTTTTATAGTTCATATAACTGTTTCCATTTCAGCATCGTATGAGGCCCGAAATAGCACAGTTATTAACGCCTCATATTTATGATAAGCTGGAGAACCATGAATCTGTGTACAAATATGACAATATCAAGGTAATTCCTATGAAGCTCTTATATTTATTCGTTTTTTTTTCTTCCATTACAATGTCTATGATTGATATCTGCTGTACACAAGTGTTATGCTGTAATAATATAACATAATTATATGGTGTAAAATGATATTTAAAAAAAAGATAAATAGTTTGTTTTTTACATTTCCACAGTAAGAGTAGTTTATTGTGATACCTTTTATTAGAAAAATATTCAGTTGCAGTCATATACTATCAGTCAATAATTTTATACATTAACTCGAGCAAAGAAGAAGATTTACACCTGAGAGGCCCCTAGGCATGGCTGCTCAAGTACCCCCCCCCCCCCATGACATACACATACGTAACACTAACTAACTATGTATATGCCATAGCATTTGTATATATAGTTTAGTGCTTGTTTGTGTATATAACTATGTTACTGCCCAAAACTTCCAAAGTGCAGTGAAAATGTTGAGATTCCTTCTTAATAAATATGTACATATCCATAAAGATGATAGTTAGATTCCTGTATGAAGCATAAATGCTAATTATGTTAACCATAATAAGAATACAAACAGAAAATAAAAGTTTAAAAAAGGACAGACACATTTATAAGTATGTATTTTTGCCCTATAGTGGAATATTTCACCATTCACAATACACCTAGGCTACCACGAACAAGCCCATATGTTTATGTCTAGACATATCAGTACGAAAAAAGCAATAACAAATATTTGAAAACAAAGAGAACCAAATTAAATGTTGATAATGTGTCAGAAATCACAACACTTTTTATTAACTCCTGTATTGTTGGTGCTGAAAATGTGATCTTTATGTCAATTGTTTTTTCACTTGTTATTTTTGAATTCAAGTATTTTGATTTTAAGGATTTTCTTTGTCATTCTCCACTCCTCCACTTAGTTCACATTGTTTATTATTTACTTTTGTATACAGGGGCATATATAGATGTTCTGCTGCCCTAAGTCCATTCAGATATGTGTGCCCACCAATGACAATCCTTTTCTCTTGCTATATCCCAATCAAAACTTTACCGCACACCCATATAGAAAACCATAAATGTATATGTGTCTGGGTAAGTGTATAATAAGTCAGAAAGTGCCAGGTACACTTACAGAGAGAAGCTTCAAACAGCCTGCTGCCATGGAAAATGGGCTTAGGCTGAAACACACCCATGGCTCTATACAGAATTTCCTTACATTTACAGGACTAGTGAATAACATTTTATATTTTTTTATACTTTTTAGGGTGTGTTAAGTAACCTATTTTTTGTGGATCACAATCATCTTGAAGAGCACATCAAAGAAGGCAAAAGCCACCAGAATTCTCATGAAGCTGCTTTTGTGAGATCTCTCTGCCTCTACCTTATACAACAAGGCTACAGCCCATCTGAGATCACCATCCTTACTACCTACACTGGGCAACTCCACTGTATACAAAAGATGATGCCCAAGTCTATCTTTGAGGGTGTCAGAATATGTGTGGTTGACAAATATCAAGGAGAAGAAAATGAAATCATAATCCTGTCATTAGTAAGGAGCAATTTAGAGGGAAATGTAGGTTTCCTTAAAATACCAAATCGAGTCTGTGTTGCTTTGTCCAGGGCCAAGAAAGGATTATTTTGTATAGGGAACATGCAACTCCTCTCCAGTGTTCCTCTTTGGAGTAAAATCATTGATGTGTTAAGAATAAACAACCAAATAGGGAATGAGCTGAAACTTCAATGTCAAAATCACCCAAACACTATATCGTGTGTGTCAACAGCACACACATTTGTTTCTGTTCCAGAAGGTGGGTGCATGATTCCTTGTGAGTCCCGGCTGGGCTGTGGCCATGTTTGTACACTTATGTGTCACCCTTATGATCCAGAGCATAACAGATTCAAGTGTATGAAGCCATGTCCTAAATTAAGTTGTGCAGATGGCCACAAGTGCAAGAAGGTTTGCAGTGATCCATGTGGACAGTGTGAAGTACTAGTACCCAAGAAAATCCCTCTTTGTGAACATATTCAAAATATTCCATGTTCAATGCATCCATCTAAATGGGTGTGCAAAGAGCCATGTACTAAAATCTTGAAATGTGGTCATAAATGTAATAAATCATGTGGTGAGAATTGCAGTTGCACCACAAAAGTAACAGTTACACTGGAATGTGGTCACATTACTGAAACACAATGCCGTTTTAAGACTGTTTCAGCAAATTATGGTTTTGGTGTGAAATGTAATAAACATATTACTTTTTGTGGTCACCCTTGCCCTGGATACTCAAGTGACTCATATAAGTGCCAAGGCCCATGTGCATGGAATTGTACGCATGAGAAGTGCACACAACTTTGCTGTAAGCCTTGTGACAGAAAGGCCTGTGACGAACCCTGTCAGAAAACACTAAAATGTGGCCACTTGTGTATTGGCCTATGTGGGGAACACTGTCCCCAGAAATGCAAAATATGTGATGCTGATGAAGTGACGAAACAATTTTTTGGCAAAGAAGCTGATCCGAATGCACGCTTTGTCCAGCTGATGGATTGTCCACATTTTTTTGAAGTGACAGAATTTACAAAGTGGCTAAAACCGGAGGAAAAAAGCAAGGAAAACAAATTAATATCATGCCCTAAATGCTCAACAAATATCAGGCACAGTTTTAGGTATGGCAATGTAATCAAGCAAATAAATGCAAATAAACAAAAGGAAATGTTAAAATCAAAGATCTTTAGTAAGAGATACAACCTTTGATTGTGTATGAAGAGTTGGGCCTATTTGTCTAAAGCAAGGTTAATGAAATGTTAGGACAGCCTTATGCTTGTCCCAGGCATGCTTAAATTCCTCAAATATGTTTAAATGTATGACTGGAAAGCTGTTACTCTTACTTGCTGCACTTACTGTAAAGCAATATTCTAAGATTTAACAGTTTTTAGTCTCACTACAAGATAAATTATGTATTTATATTATTTTTAGATATTAAGTCTGTGTATTGCTGAAATTAGATACTGCAGATCTGTTATGGATGGAGAGCAATGTTACTTTTAGCTTTCTTTATGAAATTAATAATACATTAGTAATGTCACTCATACCACATGGTTAAATGTTATTTGCTATTGTATTAAATACTTGCACTGAAGATATGTAGTACTCTAGTAAATAAGAAAATCATAGGCTATGAAGATGATGTGTGTCTCATTTTACCAGAGACTCCATAATGTTTATCCTAATTAGTTTTATTTTTTTTGCTGCACTCACCAACTCATTTATAGTACTGCCACAATCTCTGACTAAGGTTGTATAGGAAACCTAAATATACTGTGAGGTTTTCAGAGCAAACTTTTTCAAGCTGGTTATCTACTGTGTTAATGTGTTACTGTGTTAATGAAACATATTGGCTTATATTCATCATTGTTGCAAGTATATGTATCCAGCTTATCAGCCTTATTAAATTGTGATTCGGCCAATTGAATAGGGCTCTATATAAGCACAGAGCATATTATTTTTACAGAAGTTTTTAGTTAGTGAAGACCTTGTTTTTGGATAGAAGTTCACTAACTAAAAACTTCTGTAAAAAAATATGCTCTGTGCTTACATAGAGCCGTATTCAATTGTCCAAATCACAATTTAATAAGGCTATATATCTTTAAATCATGCATTGTACATATATATATATATATATATATATATATATATATATATATATATATATATATATATATTTAATAATACTTTAATAAAAGTATGAAATCTGCAAATGAGTACGTACTTGTTTATTTTAATTTATGGTGTGCAGGTTCAAAGTTACTGCAAGAAACACAACCAGGAATAAAATATCTATTACTCCAGGTTCTAATTATTAAACATGAAATGACATGCCCATGTGCAGGTCTGACCTTTTATCTCACTGATTACAACTGATTACAACTTATTAAACAGGCCAGGATAGGGTCAGCAACATTTGGCTCTAGAGTTATTCTTTTAGTTCAGACCAAGATATGGCTCTTTTGGCTTCACAATACAGCATTGTGGTGTAACACTGGTCGTTGCACCTCTGAAGGAGATTAGGAATCGGCCTATGCTCACTTAAGAAGGGGATTTTTCTGGGATTATTGTGAGATACAGGAGGCATTTATCTGTGGCAACCAAATTTACTTCTGCAACTGTTTATGATGTCAGGACTATTAGGAGGTGATATTTCCATTGCTCCACGTTAAGTGCTAGACCTCAACTATTCTTGATTTCAAGACTATTGCACACAGTAACCAAGCTGTTCTGTCTAGGAGTATCTGTGAGCCATAATCATCAATATTTTGTTAGGCCTATTTAATCATGTCCCTTCTGTTCATGGGTTCAGTACAACATTTTGCTTGTAGTGGAATCTTTGTTGGTCTTTGTCCTCTGCCTGTTTAACCTCCCTTTCCCTGTCTTTGAACATACCCTGTTTAACTACCCTTGCTGTTCAACACTCCTGACAGTCAGACAATACATGCCTGCTCTGTATCCTGGACCTCTGAGCATCACTGTCCACTGCTTTTGTTTGATCCTGCTTTGCCTGACCATGAACCAAGCCTCCAGTCCTGTCTATACTTATGGTATGGATCCTCAGCAGGTCTCAGATTCCTCTCTGTCTATACGTAAGCTTTGCAGAATTGTTTTCGACTGTTACTTAAAACCATACCAAAGATGACAGGCGCCACTCTACCTTTCTCTCTGGTCATACCTCCCTTCCTCACCATTCCTTTCTACTACTCTTCTTCTCTTACCACATATCTTTGTTTTCCACCCATACAATCTTCTTTGTCACTTCCTATACATCTCTCTACATCTTGTCATCCTTACCTACATCTTTTTACACTTTTCTTCTGAGTAAGAGAAATGTTACATTAAGCAAGAGAGGTAAAAGAAGATAACAAGAACAATAAACAGACCGCAAGTGAATGAGAAAAGCAAATCAAGCAAGATAGTGAGAGAAACTGGACATCAAGTGAAAAACATAAGTTAAGGGATATATATATACCAGCTATTGCCCGTCAAAAATTACAGCATTAAAATTTAAAGGCTGTCAATGCTGTTTGCCACACAATGTGAGCACCTTCGCTGCTCATTGCAGGCCTTGGCAACACGCAACTTTCGTGGTTCTCAATGATCACCTTCGGCACTCATCGTGAGCCACTCCCCAGTCTCTGACCCGGTGTTTGTTTTCCCCTCTCTCCCTGCCCTATGTCTTTTTTTGTTTTTTCTTATTTCCCCCCTCTGTGTCTCTTTTTTCGTCCGTCTCTCAGCCCTGTGTCTCTTTCTACCCTCTCCCTGTGTCTTTCTCCTCTGTTTCTGTGCTGCAGTTTTGCATGGCCCGCAATGCCATTGCTTGCGTTGTTCGGCAAAGTGTTACTGGCTTTGTGATCGTGTTTACTGTCTTGCGTTGTGTTACTGTCTTCAGGGTCGTTTTTACTGCCTTCGGCCTCGTTTCATTTGTTTACGTTTTTTCGGACGCCATTTTTTTTCTCACTTAGCCGATTCTCGATCGCCAAAAAAAGCCAAATGTGCCTCAAATTAAATTGCAACCTCACTCACAGGCTCCCTGGCTCTCCCCCTCGGCGTTCATTGCAGCCACGCAACTGCGGGCTTCGCTTTGCGAGGGCCACAGTTGCGTGACCAACATTACAAACGTGACCAACATTTGTTAGATCCACAACTATATATGTGATCTACTGCATGTGTGTGTGTCAAATGCATATATGTATATCTAAATGTACACACAGAAGCTGGAAGGAGCCCCCAAATAGTTTTGCACCAGATTGCTCAATTCACATGTTCTGCCACTGTAATAAATGCAGTAATTTGATATTTTTTTCTTTCAAAAAGAATATATGACTTGGCTGGTTTTGTTTTCTTCCGAGAATACCTAACCTTCATGCAAAAGTGGTTGTAGGTATTTTGGAAACTACAAGATCCTCCAGTAGATGGACCCAGTGTTCTTTTTCAACAACTTTCCTATCACCACATTTATCCTATGTTCCTTTCTGAACCACCACCTCCTATACTCACCGTTGATGGTGAGGATTAGTTTGACGTTTTGAAGATCCTTGACTTTGATAGCCTATGTGCACATCTGAAAAGAATGCTTCTTAGATTTGTGACAAAAAAAAAATATATTTAATTGTGGCTCCCAATATTAAGTTTGACTAATACAGGCAAAAGACCACTGCAAAACTTTTCCTTTTTTTTTTATTTCTATTTCATAAATGGCTAGCATATGCTCAACATTGCTGCCATTTTATAAATGAAGAAAAGGGAGCAGTTTAAGCTATTATTTATATTATTATTACTATTACACAACATGTCATTTATCAAACATATTTACTTTGTTATAGATTTCTTTAAGGATAGCATCAACATAAATGTACCCGAAGAAAAACAATTTTGATCACACTTTTGTCCCAAGAAGACTAGACCATCTGTTTTCCCAAAGAAGTACTCCATAAGCAATGTTTTCATAACAGCTTAGGTTTCTGGCTAGTGGAATGCTAGTAAGGATATTATGTATATTATGTATTGTATAGGTGTATGTGCACCTCTATACTGTAGCTCTCATTTGGTCTTTAGAACATAACCTTCAGGTGTAGTGCCTGGAACCCACTCATACAGCCACATTAAATTCCCCTAATGTGCAAAATCGTACCTCGTAATGTAGCTCGCAAGACTTAAGGCTATTAAATTGGCCTGTTAAACCAGCCCGCCGACGACTTGCAGGGCAGTTTGAATTCGCCTTGCGAGCTCGCAAATCCTTTGATCTGTCAAGCCCGTAAGGACCCGCAAGGGAGGTAAAGTCCGAACTGTAGCACTTTAATTGCACATATACACACACTACTGTACTCTTATGAACAGGGAAAGTGATGTTAGGTATTGAAGTAAATAGCACAACATTCTTTATTTTATGTTTATTTTCTGTGTTATAACATAGGTACATAGCTACATAGTAATTTAAGTTGAAAAAAAAGACTTTAGTCCATCAAATTCAACCTTTTTTAAAGGTTAAAGGCAATCAATGTGTTAATACATATAATGGAACTTGCATTAAAAAACGCACAAAAGACACATGCCCCAATTCTCAATGAACATTCAAGCAGGATGAGACGATACTGAGTGTGCCAGAGGGACAAATGCTAGTTGTGATGCCCTATAGTAGAGTTTAAAATTAGGGCATCCTAGTCCCCCTTTTGTTTTGTGCCTATACATGATTGATTTAGGGACCCTGGAGGAGCCACCTTGCCAGTAAAACTGAAATACTAACCTTTCAAAACTCGACAATTCTCTCATATTAATAGTTATGGATAATGTTGTAAAGAGGTATATCAGCCTAGGTAAGATATTCATCTTTACTGTGTTAATTCTGCCCAACCAGGAAATGTGTGCTTTAGACCATCTACTCAGGTCTCTTTTAAGTAAGCTGTAAAGAGGTTTATAGATGGCGTTATATAAGTCTATTATTAAAATTTAATTTATCCCTAAGTATTTAATATGTTTTGTGGCCCAGATTAATTTATACCGTTGTGTTAAAATATCCTTTTCAGCTGTTGTCATGTCCAATGCAAGAGCTTCTGTTTTTTCTATATTAATATTTAAATCCAATATGGCTCCAAATTGATCTAATATTTGCATCAAGCCTGGGACTGACCTCCCTGGATCCGAGATAGAACATAAGAAATCATCTGCGAAAAGAGAGACTTTAAACTGTTGTAGTCCTATCTGAATACCTTTAATTTCTGACGTTGCTCTTATCATCTGTGCAAGTGCGGCCCGGATTTTTAAATTAGCTTTAGGAGCCTTATAATAGTTTTGGATAAGATTAATAAATTGTCCTTTAAAAACAAATTTTGCAAGTGATGCTAAAAGATAGGGCCATTCAAATGCTTTCTCCACATCCAGCGCGAGCAAATAGCAGTTTGTTATGTTTCACATGGTGCATCAGATTCAGAATCTTGCCGATATTATCCCCCGCCTGCCTGCCCGGTATGAACCCCACTTGATCATTATGAAACCATTCATGAACCCATCAGGGCCCAGGGCTTTGTCCACTTTAGAGCTAAGAATGGAGTTTCGAACTTCATCTAAGGTAATTGCCTTATTTTAATGTGTCATATTCCCCTCTGTCAGGCGTGGAAGATCTAGTGAGCCTAAAACCCCATTTATTCCCTGGGAATCTACAGTTTTTGATGACGCATAAAAATTTTCATAAAAGGCATAGAATATCTCTTGTATTTTAGATGGGCTAGATGTGATTATCCCCTGAGGGGATTTTAATTGGTGCACCCTAGATTGTGATTGTTTAGATTTGAGCATCTTAGCTAAAAGTGAATCAGGCTTGTTTGCCTTATGGTAAAATTTATGCTGCGTCCAAAGGAGAGCTTTTTCAGTTTTTTTCAGAGAGTAAGATGCCTAATTCCGCTCTCAACTTATCGATCCTGGTCCTATTTGAAGGTGTGGGGTGCTGTTGATTATCCCGTTCTAACCTCTTCAATTCCGCATTAATGTTAGATTCTTGCAATTTACGCTTTTTCTTATATTCTGAAGCTAATTTTATACAGACCCCCCTAATATAGGCTTTATGCGCCGCCCACAACCATCCTATCCCTGTGTCCTGATCCAGGTTAATTTCGAAGTACAATTGCAATTCTTGCAATAGCCGGTCCCTCATTGATGGGTTGGCCAACAACATTTAATTTATATGCCAGGAATATGGGGGCTTATTTTCAATCCTTAAATCAAGCACCGTTTTCACAATTGAGTGATCTGACCAAGAACAAGGGATTATCTCACTGTTTTTTGATTGTTCTAGTAAGGAGGAGTCAACGAAGATATAATCTATCCTAGTGTATGACTCATGAGGGTAGGAATAAAAAGAATATTCTCGGTCTTTGGGGTGTTGCTCCCTCCATGTTTCTACTAAATTTAAAGTGGCAAGATGGCTCTTGATTTGTTTTAGTTTATTTGCGAACTGGAACGATCTACCTCCTTAAGTTCCGGGTCCAAAATTAGGTTAAGATACACCACCTAAAATAATTTTTCCACACTCCCGTTGTTCCAGAGTTTTTTATTATGGGGATTTTTGGTTGGGACATAGATAGAGGCTAAGGTTAGCTTGGTTTCTAGGATTTTCCCTGTCAATCACATCTATAGTTGTGAGCATGGAGCTGTTGCTAATGCTTGCGGGCTTGCGCAGCAAGGGCCGCAGTTCCTGGCATGGAACGCCGAAGGCGCTCCTTGTCAACAACTACGGACCTTGCAAAATTTACGTAGTTACGAAAGGAAAATACGAGACACGTTACAACCCATTACGACCTCGCTAAAAACGCCTGAAACCCGCGCACATGAAAACATTAAAAATACAATAAATACACACAACAAATACATAAAAAGCTTACCTACAGCAAGAGGAGGCAGCCAGGACCTCGAAAACTAAAGTTACACCTCAATTTAACTCAAAATAAAAGAGTTTAGACACTCAAAAATGCTCTAAGCGAGAGAAAAAATGGCAGACGAAAAAAACGAAAACGAGCCTACAGCAGTCTAAAGACACAAAACACTACCAAACACCTACGGATTTCCCGAAAAAGACGTACGAGATTTGAATACAAGAACGCGACCCCAAAAACATCACAAACACAATAAATACAAACAACAAACACATAAAAAGCTTACCCACAGAAAGGGGGGGGCACAGAGGACCTCTGCAAGTGAAGTTACACCTCGTTTAAGTACAAATTTCGGAGTTTAGACACCCGAAAAAATGGCCGCCGAACAAAACAAAAACGAGGCTAAAGGACACTAAACACGCAAAACACCACCAAACCGATACGGATATTCCGAAAAAGTCGGATGACATCTGAAACGAAGGATGCTAAATCAGCCACAGCCGCATACCACACATTAGCCAACATTTTAGAACAATAACTTAAGTACACAGCTACGCTAACGGATTTGCCTCGCGCACACACACTATTACACTCCACACATTCATCACGCTTATACAGCAGCTCTACAGCACTAATGCTGCAGCAACATCAAAACAGATTGCCAGCTCTTCAACACAATGCTTCCTCCATATATTACTTCAAAATAGGTAAAGTATATTACTTTATTAATGTATTATTTATTTTATTATCATACACCAAACAGCATTAGCTCACTTACAATTTAATTGCCGTAATTTTTTGACGGGCAATATTCTAGTATAATATAATTACCATTTGAATCTATTTTTTTCTCTTCTACGATAAAAGGAAAGTCCTTATGTAAGAGAATTGCCGCCCCTTCCCTCTTAGTACCTTGGCCCGTGGCATATACCGTTGGATAATGTTTATGAAAATATTTTGGGATCCTGTTACGCACTGTTGATCCTGCTTTCTGCATAAAAATGACAGATGGCCGTTGGACTCTATATGTGATAAATGCCTTGCGACTCTTGTGCGGGGAATTGAAACCCTTAACATTATGTGTAACTAGGACAAACTCAGAGTCATTAATTGGGAAAGGGACCATAAGTATTATAACTTACTTCGACCTTAACATTTGAAAGAACCATATATGGAGACCTACGGACCGGTGAGGGGGACAATCCTAGGGAGACCCATGAAGAGGGCAAGCCCTCTGCCTGATATTTTATAACCCTGGAAAAGAGAGAATGCACTTTAATGACCTGATGACATAGAATATAAAAAACTAACATATAAATTGTAATACAAATTAACATATTCTGACCTATCCTCACAAGTAAACTTAGCGCACGTAAGTGCCTAGGGGGGTAAAGAATCCTTGTCCATTACTGAATGACCCCTAGAATGAGGAAGACTATAAAAAGCAATTTAGCAATATTTAACAGAACTCTAGATATTCTTAAAGGACCTATATCCCTGGGGCCCTAGCCCCCCACAAGAAGAAGGATACATTCACCTAACAATATGCATAGTAACAGTATATCAGCTTACAGGATACAGGGTAAAAGTAATTCTTGGATGTTAAGGTAGTTCACCGACTCCATCGCTGGGTGATGTAACAGACCACACGGGGGATCTCTCCCCTCTTTCCAAGTCCCTCATAATGAAGGCTCACTTCGCATCTTGCCAGTCACACCCCCTGTGACCGTTATGGAGCTTTTGCAGTCCTGGTAAAGAGTCCTCAATTGCCCGCTGTCAAATCCAGAGGATCAGTCGTGTCCTTACGCCTTTTAGGGGTGGGCACCCTAGTCTATTGTTTTACTGGTCTGCTTCTGGTGCTTGGATCTAAGGGTTGTAGTTGTACTCCCTCCTATATGAGGGAAAGCGAGCAGAGAATAGATTGGCATTCTTCTAAGTCGTGTGCTACATAGCTGTTTCCTTTAGCAGAGAATTGGAGACTAAATGGAAATCCCTATATATATGGCATATTGTGCTGAATAGGAATTTCCAAAGCAGGCCTCATCTCTCTGCGCTTTGACAATGTAGAAGTAGACAGGTCTGCATATACTTGTATAACAGCCCCATCTGGGCCTTGAATTCTATTTAGGCTTCTCGAGGCAAATAATAGTTTGTCCCTTGTTTGTTGCCTCAGGAAGCGCACAATAATGTATTTTGGGACGTTGGGCTTTGCGGTAGCCCCTAGTGCTCTGTGCGCCCTTTCAATAACTACATCGGTTTCTGGGGTATCGGGCATGATGGTCTTAATGACCGATGTCAGATAGGGCATAAATCCGTTATAGCTTGCGAAATTCCCCTGAATCTGACATTATATCTCCGGGACCTGTTTCCAATGTCTTCTAGCTTTAATTCAAGGGCTGCCATTTTCTGAGCATTAGAGTCTATGTCTGTTCTATCATGGGCATGTGATTCCACGACTTCATCCATGGTTTTTTCTAGCAGATGTGTCCTTTGGCCTAGGTCATGCATATCTTTTTGAAGTACATTAACCGCTTGGGAGTGCTGAGCTTTCAGTACAGATTCAAACCATACTTTAGAGTCTTGGGAGATATTAGTGTCTTTAAGTTTGCCTTGTTGCAGGCCCTCAGTGTCTGAAATATCTGATGTTCCTGACATAGACTCAGGGGGAGGGGAGAGTCTAGCAGTTGTGGGAAAATGTTTCGTCATACTGCGGGTGCCCTCCTTTCTCTTTGTTTTGCCCATGATATGAAAAATCTATAGATGAGCTATTGTCGGCTAAAAGGGGTCTCCCAGTGTAGAAATTTCGGGTAGTCTTCGGGGAGTTGATGTATACTTTTACCCTAGGATGCTATATAGCTCACATTAGCATATTAAGATGATATGTTCAAAGAGCTCTCCCTGTAGGGCCTGGGCCCCCTGGCCAGGTCCTTCTCAAGATTTTAGTTTCATTTGGGAGGGGGGGGGGTGTGAGTGGATTGAGAATTTCACAGGAATCATGTCTAATATAGGGCTGAGTTATGCACTCTGGCAGCTAAGGCTTTAAGTATCCTGTTGCAGCATCAAAACCCGCCACCAGGTGGAGCAGGGAAGCGGGGGAACCACCCCAGACTGTGGTGCAGGCCTGACGTGTATTGAGGACAGATGGGCCTCTTGCAGCCTATAAGTGATAAACACCATGGATACAATATTTGTAGTCCAATAAATGTCTATAGGAAATCAACCCCTGTATGTCTGAATGTCTCAAGTAGGCAATTCACCCCATCTGTGCAAACTGAATAAGTCTGGTGCAATTTTGTGCTCTTTTACCAACTCAATGTATAATGAAGAATATAGTGGGTTGGGTTTGCTCCTGGTGGAAGGGAATTTGTAGATCTTACAGTTATCCTCTCACAGAGCACTCAGATAATGTTGAATAGGGTTATAGTTATTTTGTAGGTGGACTGCGAGGTATAGCATTAGTGTTGCAAGTCTGAGCTCACAGACTTTAATTATGCCCACAAGATGGTGCAATTAGCCAAGCTAAATGAGCTGCTTCTGCCAAGTTGTTTGGGCGTGTCACCCCTATCTGGGCCAGATGCCCCACTACAAGCCTTTCAGCACTTAGAGAATTTTTCAACAGACTCTGTTTGATAAAAGACAGTTCTGGTAGCAGTGTGCTGTAGGAAGTGCTGATTTCTGATGCAAGGACCCTGACCGATACAGAAGCCAGATATCAGGGTGCTGGTGCTGAGATTTCCAAGAACCCCACGGTCCTTGTGGGTAGTTAACCCGTAGTCTGTAGTTGTATAGCCCCTACACTTGGATCGTCACACCCCTGTACTTGCTAACACTAAGGACTTCCTCATTTTTGAAATCTAAGTAAAAATATATCGTCAGAAATTGTTAATCCTAGTCAAACTAGAAAAACTAGGACTCTGAAATGTAAATGTTTCCTTCCTGATATGTGTAGCGCCTGAGCATTGAAGTTTATGTAGATCAGTGCAAAATGTCCATTAAAACAAATGAATAATAGGAGTATTGCAGTAATATCTTTTTATTGGACAAATATACTATTTGGAGTAATAAGCTTCCATGAAATGTAACATTTTAGTCCTGAATGCATATTGAATACATATTCCATTTTATTTGTACTTATTTGAAATTGTACTGGAACTTGAAATAGTATTATGTAGTACACTACACCGTATAATAGAGGTTTAGAAACTGTGGTCTGCTTGCCATCAGTATTATGCGAGTATCATTTAGGTGGTTCACATCATTGTATTTAAGAAATTAAACTAATCTTTCATGTCTTTTAGTTTCTAACATTTTTGTATGAGTGACAGAATAGAATATGAAAAAATCATCTTATTATTACAGCTGCCCATGTGATTGGTGATTCATTGTTTAACTTATTTTATGGCTCTACTTATAATTTTAAAAAAGTTTCACTTCCTGCTGTGGCTCTTATAAGCAATGAAAACCTCATTCAGGTGTTCTGCCTATAACAATATATACTCCTCTTTATTTACTGCAAATCATACTGTACATACACTTTACAGCAAATAAAAACAGAAAATAATTTGGATTATATTATTTATTATATATTTTCTTACACTCCTTTGCATATAGCAGACATAAAAGTGTATATTATAAATTATTCTGCATATTATACACAGTTCTTCATATATCAGACATACAGTATGTCTCTCCTTTGTGCCAGGAGTCTATGCATCTGTTCCTGATTACTTCCGTGTATATATTTAAAGGGCCATTTATCTCCCATAAGTGACAACAGCCATTGTAGCTCCGGTGCAGAGAATGAGTTATATGTTTTTTTGGCATTAAGGAATCCCACAGCCCAGTAGTTAACCCACAAATAACTTATTTCAAAGATTCTAACACTCCTTTCTATGCACAGATGAAATTATAAAGGGTTAACTGGAGTTTTCATCCGCTCTGGAGCTTGCTGTCGGTCTGTTTGGCCGCTTGTCGTAAACATACATTTAATCAATAAACATCACAGTGAAAAAAGAACGGATTTCAAAATGGCGTGCTCCACATTGTAAGAAGTTTGTTTTCCAGAGTCTAATATTAGGGTGGTCTTCCTATAATATTATTGTACCCCAATAGGTATTCTTAAATAGATTAATTATGTATTACTGTAAACCTAGAGATAGTATGTGTGACAAACTTTCAACAATGACTTGAACAAAAGAACACTTATAACACTACCTGATATCCCTAACAGAGAATTATATGTTATAAAGACATAGACAGAATAGCATAAAAATTCTTATTTTATTTGGACATTTTAAAATCAAAAATAAGATCAACAGCATTGAATTAAATACTAAAACTATTTACTGTCCCCACCGTTGACGCAGATACATGCCTTCAAAAAGCACTAATAAATATATTAATCACAATATCGTTGTATAATATTCTCGCATTGACCAGTATTGATTCACTTAAAAAATAAAAAACCTACAGAAGATGAGGAAAAGCACATTTACCTGATAAAAGAGAATTGTTCTCTGAGTTATATCAATACAAAATATATATGAGTCAATAATGCTATTAACTCTCAGAATAAAGTGCAACTGTGCCAAATTAACATAATCTGAATTTTACAAAATTTACTATAACCACAAACTCTATAATATATTATATCATTAAATTATTATATATATAATAATCAAAAAAGTGCCAGGTGCAAAATAAGATAATTATAGTTCAAACAAATTGCATGGTATGAATACAAATGTACACAATATCATTTAGTACAAAACTACAAGTACATGGTAATAGATAAATACAAACCTTCCCATGGATCCTAATCTGAGTCCCTACAAAATACTGTTTTGGTGGTACTGGGAGCCCACCATCGACTCCTTAAGCCCTATTATAAAGGATGACTACTACTCTATCTATCCTCTCAAAGTCTACTGTTATCTCTGCTATGTCATGGTGGTACTTGGGATCTACCAATTACCCCTTAAAAGTCAATCATAGATTCTGCACTCACCTCCTAAGGCTAATAGTGTGATTGCAAATAAAATTATATAATGTCAACACAATATGCAATAGAGTGGGATAAGTGCATCAAAGTTGTAAAATGTCAAAGTGATACACAATAAAGTTGAATAGATACAATATGTAACTTCATGACATCACCACAGTCTAATTGGCATCCTACGTAATCAAGAGAAGACAGTCTCAGCTTTCCAGGACCTGATGCACTTCTTCCCGAGGCCATATTGGTGAAGGAAAGGAGGATCTTGACATATGCTAAGTACTTGTTTAACCCCATTATATCTTTATCTTTTTATTTCTTAGAGATCATTCAAATGGCGCTTGATATGGAATTCCAGATTGCTGGGAATAATAAGAACAGACAACATCTCTCAATTAACAATGTGTTTAGTGTGTTACTTAGCACTTCACCCTCTTAAATTATTAGCTATATCACAATACTCAATTAAACTGCATAGACTTTCTAACTCATAAGCCCTGAAGTTACAAAATTCATCATTATATATAGAGTGCAGTAATAGACAGACAATCCATCTATGACAGTTATAGTGACCTAAAAGAGACTTATTTGATCAAAGAGATCACACTTTAACATTGTACAGTGGATATAAAAAGTCTACACACCCTTGTTAAAATGTCAGGTTTCTGTGCTGTAAAAAAATGAGACAAAGATAAATAATTTCAGAACTTTTTCCACCTTTAATGTGACCTATAAACTGTACAACCCAATTGAAAAACAAACAGAAATCTTTTAGGTGGAGGGAAGAAAAGAAAAAAGAAAAATAATGTGGTTGCATAAGTCTGCACACCCTCTTATAACTGGGGATGTAGCTGTGTTCAGAATTAAGCAATCACATTCCAAATTATGTTAAATAGGAGTCAGCATACACCTGCCATCATTTAAAGTGCCTCTGATTAACCCCAAATAAAGTTCAGCTGATCTAGTTGGCCTTTTTCTGAAATTTTCTTAGTCGCATCCCACAGCAAAAGCCATGGTCCACAGAGAGCTTCCAAAGCATCAGAGGGATCTCATTGTTAAAAGGTATCAGTCAGGAGAAGGGTACAAAAGAATTTCCAAGGCATTAGATATACCATGGAACACAGTGAAGACAGTCATCATCAAGTGGAGAAAATATGGCACAACAGTGACATTACCAAGAACTGGAGCCCTCCAAAATTGATGAAAAGACAAGAAGAAAACTGGTCTGGGAGGCTACCAAGAGGCCTACAGCAACATTAAAGGAGCTGCAGGAATATCTGGCAAGTACTGGCTGTGTGGTACTTGTGACAACAATCTCCTGTATTCTTCATATGTCTGGGCTATAGGGTAGAGAGGCAAAACGAAAGCCTTTTCTTACGAAGAAAAACATCGAAGCTACATTTTGCAAAAACACATCTGAAGTCTCCCAAAAGCATGTGGGAAAAGGTGTTATGGTCTGATGAAACCAAGATTAAACTTTTTGGCCATAATTCCAAAAGATATGTTTGGCGCAAAAACAACACTGCACATCACCAAAAGAACACCATACCCACAGTGAAGCATGGTGGTGGAAGCATCATGCTTTGGGGCTGTTTTTCTTCAGCTGGAACTGGGGACTTAGTTAAGATAGAGGGAATTATAAAGAGTTCCAAATACCAGTCAATATTGGCACAAAACCTTCAGGCGTCTGCTAGAAAGCTGAACATGAAGAGGAACTTCATCTTTCAGCATGACAAAGACCCAAAACATACATCCAAATCAACAAAGGAATGGCTTCAACAGAAGTTTTGGAATGGCCCAGCCAGAGCCCAGACCTGAATCCGATTGAAAATCTGTGGGGTGATCTGAAGAGGGATGGGCACAGGAGATGCCCTCGCAATCTTACAGATTTGGAGTGTTTTTGCAAAGAAGAGTGGGCAAATCTTGCCAAGTCAAAATATGCCATGCTGATAGACTCATACCCCAAAAGACTGAGTGCTGTAATACAATCAAAAGGTGCTTCAATAAAGTATTAGTTTAAGGGTGTGCATACTTATGCAACCATATTATTTTATTTTTATATTTTTTCTTCCCTCTACCTAAAAGATTTCAGTTTGTTTTTCAATTGAGTTGTGCAACTTATAGGTCACATTAAAGGTGGAAAAAGTTCTGAAATGATTTATCTTTGTCTCATTTTTTTACAGCACAGAAACCTGACATTTTAACAGGGGTGTGTAGACTTTTTATATCCACTGTATATGCATATAGTTTTAACCAATAACATTCAAGATACTCCAATCCTATTTATATCTACCAGTTACATCCAAAATGATTTAATTACTATTACCAATTTTTTGTATATCAACTCATAAGTATCATATGATTGTCCATTCAGATAAGTGACACTGCCTATATTACAGCCCATATATCACAAGGCATAATATCAAATGTCCTAGATAGATTCCTTTAGATGCATGTACTTATATATGCTGTAAAGTTGTAATTCTTATTTAGGCCATTTGGGGTAACTGTGTTAAGCATGATAATACATCTGGTTTTCTTTTTTTTTTTTTTTTAACCATCAGTTTTTATTAGGCAATGGTACATCACATTATGAACATTAAACATTCATATCCAGTAAATACAAAGTACATATATACAGTTTCCTGTTGCATTTTATATCTATTGTCCTGGCTTTGTACCACAATCTTCTCCGGGAGTTATATTCTTATTTTTATTTTTATTAGTTCCCTCGCCGGAAAGCCTTCTACCATTGCCCTTTTTTTTTTTATTTAACAAAAATAAAACATAAAACATAAAATTATATACAGTTCCTTCATCTTTTAACCAGCCTGAGAGCAGTTCTTTTCATCATCCGCCTCCTCCAGTGCCACCTTTTTCCCCTTTTCCCATCCATGAATTTATAGTTTAGTTAGGGTTCTAGTGAGATGCTATCAGGCTCCATTAGCCAGGGAGCCCATATATCCATACATTTTGGAATTGAGTCTTCTAGAAGGTGTGTTATTTGTTTGTTAATTAAAATAAAATTGATTTTGTTCTTTACTGCCCGAAGACTCAAATCCGGGGACTTCCACTGTCGAGCAATATGGCTTTTTGTAGCCAGCATCATGAATTGTAATAGCCTGTTTGGGTGGGACGTTAAAAGTGTATGTGAAAGGCCTAGTAGGCTGACTTCAATAGATTTGTGTATTTTAATTTTGAAAATTTTTGAAGCTAGCTCAAATATTTTTGACCAAAGTCCCTTCGCTTCGGGACATACCCACCATATATGTAGGAATGTACCTGGGTCTCTGCATCCTCTAAAGCATTTTGTGTCTTGGGTTAGCCCCCATTTAAAGAGTTTAGCTGGTGTGTGGTAGATTCTATGTGGAACCTTTATTGACGTCTCTAGTACGCTATAGTTTAATGACCCTCTAGTTAAGTTGCGCCAGCTTTGTTCCCAAATTGATTGGTCCATAGTGTATCCTAGGTCTTTTTCCCATTTTTGTATGTATTTAATTTTTTGTGACCTCGGTGGTTCGTTAAATGCATTATATAGTACGCTTATAATATTGCTCGACAGTGGAATATCCCTACAGATTCTAACTAGCCAGTTAGTTACTGGGGCTCCTAGAGATGTTATAGTGGAGCTGACAAAATGTCGAATTCTACATTAAGTATTATGTTCTATTAAAGGTAAGTTTTATTTCTTCTTAATATATTCATATGTGATTATTGTCCCTTCCTGGTACCATGCCCCAAACCTCAACAAACCCCTGGAATTCCACCAGTGATTAAATGTGGGGGATAATTGTATTGTCAGAAGGGGGTTAGGGATTATCAGGGAGATACTAGCTAACTTAGGTGCTATATTATGATGTCGGATCACCCATATCCATATCCCCAGTGAGTGCTTAGTTATTGGGTTCCTTCGTTTTCCCCAGCATATTATTTAGCTTGGGTGACCATATTATGGTATCCCATGTGTATGGGGACATTTGTAGGTTTTCAATAAAAGCCCACAAGGGTTGGTGTTGAGAGGAGTGTGCCAGGGGGATGAACGAAAGCTGCGCTGCTTTATAATACTGTTTAAAGTTGGGGCAAGAAAGACCCCCTTTAGTTTTTGTTATATACATGGTAGATCTAGAGATCCTTGCGGATTTGTGGTTCCAGATACATTTAAAAACGTGATTTTGAAACCTCTCGAGGTCTTTATAGATTATTGGGATCGGAAGTGTGCAGAATAAGTATAGAAGTCGTGGAAGGATATTCATTTTACCTGCGTGAATTCTGCCTAGCCAGGAGATTTTACCTCTCGACCATCTCTGGAGGTCTAATATCAATTATCGGTATAGGGGTGCATAATTAGTCTTATATAGATCCGTTATTATTTTAGTGATGGATACTCCTAAATATTTGATATGTGAACTAGGCCATGAGAAATAATAGTTTTGTTTAAGATATTGAATCTCTGTTTGCGTGAGAGCTATACTTAACGCTTTCGACTTTGTTACATTAATTGTAAGTCCTGAGAGGTTTCCAAAGAGGTTGAGAGTATGTAGTAGCTCTGGAATAGAGGTGGTCGGACTTGTGAGCGAGCCTAAAAAATCATCTGCAAAAAGACTACATTTAAAATGATGGTGGCCTACCTGGATCCCTTTAATTTTTGTGTTAGCTCTTATAGATTGCGCTAGTGGCTCTATTGCCAATGCAAAAAGTAAGGGTGAGAGAGGGCATCCCTGTCTGGTTTCCCGTTGTGCCTCAATTTGCACCATAGTGTCTCCTGGTAGTTTTAATCTTGCCTTGGGAGATCTGTAGTATGTCTCGATTAGATCCATACATTTCCCACCAAAACCAAATTTGAGAAGTACCGCTTTGAGATAGGACCATTCTACGGTGTCAAAAGCCTTTTCTATGTCTAAGGCCACTAAGCAGGTTGGAGTGTGATTTTGGGATGCCCATGAAATTAGGTTTATTGTGCGTCTGATATTATCCCCTGTTTGTCTATATGGGATGAATCCCGCCTGGTCTTTATGTATAAGTCTAGGAAGGAATTGGAAGATTCTATTGGCCATCAGTTTTGCTAAGATTTTTATATCTCCATTTAGGAGCGAAATTGGGTGATAATTCTTAACTTCTAGAAAGTCCCGACCTTCTTTGGGGAAAATATCAAGTCTGCTTGGTTCAATTCTTGGGTCATTTGATGACCTTCTAAGATTTGATTAAAAAGATTTGTAAGGTGAGGGGCCAGAATGTCTATATATTTCTTATAGTATATATTGGTAAATCCATCCGGGCCCGGGGCCTTCCCACTTGTTAGGACATTAATAGTCTTTCTAACTTCAGGTTCCCCAAACTTAGCATTAAGGAGTTCTGTTTTCTCCTGGGATAGAGTAGGCAGGTCACACGACTCTAAGAAGGTAAATCTTTGTTGTTCTTGCTGCTGGCAAAGTGTTGCCCAGATGAGTATATTTTCTGGAAGTAGTCCAAGAAAGTTTTATGTATAAGATTAGGGCTGGCCGTGACCTCCCCAGCAGAAGTTTTAATCCTAAATATTTTTGATTGCGAAATCTTATTTTTAAGTTTGTTTGCTAGTAATCTATCAGGTTGGTTAGCCTTCGTATAGTATCTTTGACCCGTCCATCTCATCGCTTTTTCAGTGCGGTTTGATAACAATAGATCCAGCTCCAATCTAATTTTCTCTATTTTGTTTCGTATCTTTTTAGAAGGGTTCCGTTGATTCAATCTCTCTCGATCTCCCAAATCTCTTCCCAGGGTCTCTTCCCTTAACTTAGATTGTCTCTTGAGTTCACTTGCGATTTTTATAAAAGAGCCCCTCATGAAGGCTTTATGGGCCACCCATGTCCATCCCGTGTTTGATTCTGGTGTGGCATTAGTCGAAAAGTATAGGTCTAAATCGTCGGCTATTTGTTTCCCTACTGATGGGTTGGACAGGATGCTCTCATTAAGTCTCCAGCTGTAGGGTGGTCTACTTTTTAGGCCCATTTCTATAGAGATACTAACCTGTGCGTGGTCAGACCACTGCATGGATGGATCTGTGCCCTATCTACATTATCTGATAGTGATGAGTCTATTAGGATGGTGTCTATACGGGAATATGTGCCATGTACTGTCGAATAGAAGGTGTACCCCCTCTCACCCTTATGTAGCAATCTCCATGCATCTAGAAGATGTAAATCATTGAGTAGTACGTTAATTTGTTTCAATTTGTTGGAATATTTGTTACATCCCTCCTTGTTTGATCTATCTAGGTTTGGCTCCAGAACCAAGTTATGATCCCCCCCTAGCACAATCCTCCCAAGGTCCGCCGATTTGAGATACCTAAGAAGGTTTAGAAATGACTTATGTGGGGTGGTTGTTTGTTCATAAAATGATTCTATTGGAACTGTATAAGTGGGAAAGAACAAACATAACATGGTTAACCAAACTATGGTAACACATAAACTGTGACTTTTCCTCTGCCTATTACTTATGGAGATGCCCATTTCCCTATCTATCCCCTCAGCTGAGGAAGAAATATCTGGTAAACTAATTTTTTATGTAATTCGAAAGTCTACCACCATCTGCCCCCCCTTTGAGTCTATAACTAAAGGCCCGACCCCCAACATGAACCCTTATCTAGGAGCTTATGTAGTAACCCTCTATCTTTTATAGCTTACAATTTCTTAATTGCCTTGCTTCCGTCCCTTAAACTGTGAATTTTATGATACAACAATCACATAACTTTCTATTGGATTACCGGGTAGTTCCGGTCTACCATTTAAGAAAATATAATGGTCTAGCTGTATATTGGTATTGCATCTAATCTGATTCATGTCTCTTTTTTTATTTTTTTATTTATAGTATTTATTGTTTTTACAAAAATATAACAATGTACCATATAAATATCGTATATATCATAAATCCAGTTAATAACACAGTACATTGAAATAAACAACAGAAAAAGGAAAAACATACAATACATAAGATAAAACATTTAAAAGAGAACATTCACTCGTCATGCATACACTTTCATTTAAATGATCATGATATTAAGCTTTAAATTGACAAAGATGAAAAGTAATAAAAAAACAAAAAATAATTAGCAAAAGAAAAAAAAAACTAAAAGAAAAAGACCCGGAATCAATGAGAGAGAGACAGCAAAAATATTACTATAAGAAACCAAGCCGGGAACAGCAAGCATTTCCATTAGGCAAGAGGTAGCAGCTATTTTTGTTTACAGATTTAAGAAACCCTTTTATGTATAGAATCCCATAATTTCCACTTAAGGGAGTTATTGCGGGAAGTGCCTGTAACTTCCCAATTGGCTTGAAGATCTCTTACTCTTTGAATCATTACTAAGATTTCATTCCAAGTAGGGATTTTATTAGATTTCCATCGGGAAATAATTGATCTTTTTATTGCCATACAAATTAAAATAATGAAAGCTTTCTTATCTAAATTTAACGATTTTGGAAAAATATGCAATAAACTATACTGAGGTAGAAAGGAAAGTTTAGATTCTATAGAGCTTTCAATGAACTCAAAATCTTCAAGCCACAAGGGTTTAATTAATGGGCATTCCCAAAATGTGTGAAGAAAATCACCATATATACCACATAGTCTCCAACACATACTGTCTTGAGGATTATGTGAAAATTGATAAATTTGAGAGGGCACCATGTACCACCTATTTACAAGTTTAATGTGGAGTCCTCTATCCGAAGGGTGTTTAACGATCCTGTTTGTCCCATAGAGTGAGGGTTCCCATATCTCCCAAGGGAAAGAGATACCAAGATCTCTTTCCCAATTTTCCATACCCGATGTCTTAATAGGGGCTAAGGGTCTCCCTATAATATTATAGCATTTAGATAGTAAGCGGCTATAGTTGTTAGAGTTGATACGTTTTTCTAATGATGTCAAACAACCTTCTGCCGTGTTAGTTGAATAAAATACGGATAAAAGCGTAGATAGTTGCTTGACTTTTAGCCAACAACTAGAAGGAAGCCCATAGTTAGAAAAAAGTTTAAAGAAAGGAGTAGGCCCTCATAATAAAGATCTTTTATAAACAGTGTTACTAGTTCTCTCTCAGAACATAAACCAAACTTTTGAAATGTAAGGGCTGGGAGGTTTTGAATTAAAATGCTATTGACGGGAATTAGCTGGTATTTATTATTTATCAATCTCCACGAATTATAAATGTTCTTAACAATTTGAGAGCCATTTAAAAAAACCTTAGGTACCTTACGGTCCATAAAAAATAACAGTTTGAGGTCTATACAAGGCCCTCTCAATTTGAGACCACACATAGGACCCATTTAAATTAAGCCATTTTAAAGCATGAGTCAACATACTGGCATCTTGATATAATTGTAGCATAGGGTAAGACAATCCTCCTTGAGAGAATGCTCTAGTGAGAGTTAATCTCTTAAGTCTAATATGTTTTGAAGAATGGATGAATTTATCTATAATAATTTGAAATTTTTTCACTTGATATTGAGAAATTCTAATCGGAATACAGCTAGTGAGATAATTGAATCTAGGCAGAAGCGTCATTTTAATAATGGATATTTTACCACTAAAGGATGCTTTAACCCCTTTCCAACCACTTAAAATGTTTAACCATTTACTGTAGAGGTCGTTGTAGTTTATTTTAATCATATTTTTAAGCTCTACTGAAAAAATAATACCCAGATGCGTAAAAGAGTTGGAGTTCCAATTAAATGAGTATGATTCCCTTAAAAATTTACTGGTGTTAGAGAGAGATTTATCACTAAAGTATCTGATTTTTGTGCATTTAGTTTGTAATTTGATATTAAACTGTACTCTTTAAACAGTAACATCAAGACTTTCAAGGATTCACCAGGGCTTGTAATAGATAACACTATGTCATCAGCAAAAAGAGACATTTTGTGTTCTCTCTCGCCCAGCCTAATGCCATTAATGTCAGGATTAGATCTGATGGCTACTGCCAATGGCTCTATTAATAAAGCAAAAAGGATGGTAGAGAGAGGACACCCTTGTCGGGTTCCATTTGATATCCCAAAGGGGCGAGAGTGACAACCGAAATTAGATACTGACGCAGAAGGGTATTTATATAGAGCCCCTATAGCGTGAGAACCAAAGTTTCCCAGACCAAATTTTCTCAAAGTAAGATCCATGTAATCTCACCCTACCATATCAAAAGCTTTTTCAGTGTCTAGTGAGAGAAATAGGGTAGGAATCTTTGTCGCTTTTGAAAAACAGATCAAATTAGATAATTTCCTAACATTATCCAAACCAGATCGTCGGGAAATAAAACCCAATGTCTATCAGTTTGTGAATAATCTTTTGAAGCCTAATTGAAAAGATTTTCGAGTATAACTTAACATCTGCATTTAGTAAAGATATAGGTCTATAGCTAGAACAAAAATGAATCTTGTTTAGGTTTGGGAATCATAATTATTCTTGCATTTACCATTTCTGGAGAGATGACCCCTTCCGTCTTGATTTCATTAAACGTATTCATAGGATGAATACATAATGATGAGGAAAAGTTTTTATAAAAATAATTGCTTAATCCATCAGGGCCAGGAGTAGTATAAGATTTTAGCATAGAAATTACCTCCCTCACTTCCTGAACAGAAATGGGGGTGGTCAGTTCCTCTAATTCCTCTTGTGATACAACAGGGAGCTTAAACTGATCCGGAAAGGATTGAATTTGCAACGCTGGCGGTTTATGGAACTCATTGTCTTTAGATAAATTATACAAATTTTCATTATAATTGGCAAACAGATTGGTTATCTCCTTAGGGCACATCGTAGGTTGACCGTTGTTCATTATATAGTCAATTCTTCTCCCTAAGGATTTCTGTTTAATTTTGTAAGCCAGTAATTTACTAGTTCTATTATCTTGATGGTAATAAAGTTGTTGCATACGCCAAATCTTTTTGTCTGACACAAGTTGGTTAATTTTATTTATTTTGTTCTGGACCTTTTTAATTTCAGCCATTGTGGAATCTCTAGGGATCTTTTTATTCATGGTTTCCAATTTATTTGAGTTAATGTATAGTTTTCTAAGGGACTCTCCTCTTTGTTTTATAACCTGGGACCTGAGCTTTATCAAAACTCCCCTGATGTAAGCCTTATAAGCATTCCAAAGAACACCCTTAGAGGAGACTGTATCTTTATTTAATTCAAAAAATTTGGTTGACGCTTCGATTAAATCTGTTTTCTGAATTCCTCCTTAATCAAATAATTATCTAATTTCCACTGCGGACGACCAATTTTATACAAGTTAAAATTAACCTCCATAGAGATACAAGCATGATCTGAAAGGGTTATTGAGTCAATATTGACCTTTGTTATATTGTTCATAGTGTTGCTATCCACCAAAAACAAATCTATACGGGAATATAACTTATGAACATTAGAAAAAAAGGTGAAGTCTTGTTGATTTGGATTTGAGACGCGCCAAGCATCAAGTAAGTTGAGTCCATTAAACCAATTCGAAAATTTAAATGCTACATTCTGGATTCTATTTGCGTTTTTACAAATGGTTTGGGATTTTCTGTCTTTTTCAAAGTTGGGAATAACATTGAAATCTCCTGCCACAATCAAAGAACCATTAGAACAATTTTTGATAGAAGCCCCAAGATGTTTGAGAAAGGATAGTTGATTGTTGTTGGGGGCGTATAAGTAAACTAAAGTGACTTTATGGTCATTTATCACACCCCCCCCACAGAATATCACGACCGTGGGGGTCTAGAATACAAAATTCCTCTACTAGAGGTAAATTATTTTTAAACAAAATTGCAACACCCCGTGTTTTCTTGTTGAAGGTGGCGATATGCTTGAGACCAAAAAGGGAGTCCCCCAAGAATGGAGTTTTGGAATTAGCCCAATGGCTCTCCTGCAAAAAGACAATATCTGCTTTTTGTTTCTTACAAAATCTAAATAGCCTATGCCTCTTGCCCGGGGAATTTAAGCCGTTCACGTTAAAGCTCAATATTTTTCACGTCATAAAAAAAAAATCAAAAGATGAAGTATACTCAACTTTGTCATCACAAAACATACTTGAGGGACAACCAATCTGGTCACAAGCATACCATATCCAAGATATTTTATCCCAGTCCAAGTGCTAGGAAGAAATAAAGTTACTTTAGATCTCATACTAACAAACTGCAAACACAACCAAACAGAAACACACCTAGGTTGCCTCACAGAATAGAGGCAGCCTATATAAGCAGGGCTAATCGCCATTGTTTAGAAATGGAAGGCCTATTATAATGGGAAATATCTGCTTCCGTGGGAATATTTAAATACAAAAAAAGTAAATAAGTGCAAAAAACAATTAAACGAGAAATTGAAAAATCAAAATCAGTTGACCTAACGACTTAGCAGCCAAAACATTTTTCAGATTAAAGCACAAAAAAAAAAAAAAAAAAAACGCAACAGGGATACATTGCTAGATAAAGAAAAAAAATGTAATCAAATATCTACTTCTATTCATATTAGTTGTGAGAATTATAAAATATAAAGCACACAGTGTTGAGAAGAGAAAGGAAAAAAAAAATCCTTTCACAAAAGGTGCAAAATAATTTTTACATTAATCTTCTTATTTAGTGAAATTATTTTGTATCTTAATCAAGTAATAATAGCTAATCTACTTGTGATTAATACTTTGTCATTGGGTGTTTCTAAACAAAAAAAAACAAACAAGATAAATAAATCTGAAAAAATCGCTCCAGTAGTTCATGTGGATATAAGCCAGTTTGACAGTAGAGCAAATCCTTCTTTTGGAGAGTTAATTTTGTGACCAACAGAGTCTCTTTGGATTGATAAGCCAGTTGGAAAAGTCCATTTATAAATCAAACCTTCTTTCCTCAGGATTTGGGTTAGTTGAGCATATTCACGTCTTCTGCTTAAAGTCGCTGGAGAGAGATCTGCAAATATTTTAATGGATTCATATGGAGAGTCAAAAGATTTACCCTTATAACTGGCTTTTACAATATTCTCTTTCGTGGAAAAAAAAATAAATTTAACCATAACATCTCTTTCTCCCTTGTTTTGTAAATATGATGGAAGAGGGATACGATATATCACATCAAATTTGTTTTCCAGCTTAGCAAAAGAGGGAACCAAAGAAGCAAAAAAATTAGACACAAAATCAGATCAGAATTTTTGACTGTTTCAGGTATACCCCTTAAACGTAAATTAGAGCGTCTAGAGAGATCTTCAAGTTTAATAATTTGGTTGTTTAACTCTTTAACCTTTTCTTCTAATTTAATATTCGAAGTTGACAATGAGTGGTAGTCCAGGGTTAAATTCTCCAACTTCAACTCCAGTTCCAAGGTTCTGTTGTTAACATCTCTTATTGCTTTAGCATTGTCCATAATTTGCTGTTTAATATCTGCTAGGAGATTAACTTGAAAGTCCTGCAAAATATTCCTAATTTTTGATGGAGTCAGCAATTCATCATCATGTAATTCTGAGTCTTTGCTAGACATACTTTCTGAGAGCTTTGAATTGTTGTGTGTAAGTTTGTCTGCCTGCAAGGGAGAGTCTGCAAAAGGTGGAAGTTGGATCTTCTCTTTATGTTTAGGAGAAAAAAAATCCACAGCTTTAGTGGAATGACCTTTCTTGTCCTTAGGTTTGCCTTTACTTGGCATAATTGGACTGAATAAATAGCCTTGTTATAGGTCAAGTGCACCAATACTGCGCCCAAAAGTGATTTTTAAATGCTGGATTAAGGCTCTTTATTTGGTACAAAATCATATAGGCCGTTCAACATATATGTTAATAGTGGGTTTTTTTTCAAAATGCTCGCAATATGCTCCCTTCATTAACTTTTTTTTTTTTGCCAAACAGCTTGAGCAAAAAGTAATTTTTACATGGATTTTCAGCTCAGCATCACACTACTTAATAGTGGAATACCTTTCCCTAGTGGACTTATCGACATTAAAGACACTTCACCACTATAGGAAAAGAGGCTGAAGGTTAAAGTTGGTTATTATGCAGAAAGTGTTGCATATGTGTAAATTGAACACTATGATGTTATTTCTTGTACCTCTCTAAATGTATTAGAGTAAAATATCACTTTCTTGTAGATTCAGGTAAAACCAAAAGAAGAAGTTTAAAGGTAAATGATTCCACCAAGCTTGTCAGCTCCACAGTACAATACAGTAGTTGATAATATATTTATATTTCTTTACAGTGGACCTGTAAATACCAAAGTTGCTTCACAACATTCTTTGTTCATCTTAATATGAGTGAGAGAAGCTTTGTAAGCTTACAATTTATCCAGGAAAATTTTATAATGCTCACAGTTACTCACAGTTTTCAGGGGTACAGCGCTGGAATGATCATTGCCGCCTTAAATCCGAGTATAGCGCTCCCTCAGAACTCCTTTGTACAGACTTACACATACAACTGCTCTCACAGCAGAAAACGCTGCCAACAACACAGCCAGAGTTCCTCCATGTGTCCAGGAACGCGAGTTAGCAAGCCTCCAAACACTCCAGCTTGCTCCAGCTCCAGCTCCAGCTCCAACTCCAGCTACAGCTACAGCTCCAATTCCAACTCGCGGGGCACAGCGCGGCGTCTCTCTCGTGTTAAGAATCTATTATGAGGCTATTAATGCACAGAGCCCACAGGAGCAACATTGTCCCCATCAGCCTAGCGCCACATCACGCGGGAAACCAATCCATTTCCGGTCACGCCCCGTCCTGTCTCTTGTACACTCAGTCCCCAGAAAGTTAACATTAGTTGAAAAAGGCATGGTCTTAATGTCCCGTGCAACCTTCAAATCCAATATCACTGTAGATATCTGTAAAGGGTCTCTCTAATCATCATTTAAACGTTCATTTATGCCTTGTTGTCTCCCCAGATATATGTTGGTTGTTATAATTAAGTTTTCCCTGAGGATTCTGGAGACGAGGTGGCGGATCTTAAATTTGGGTCTATTTGCTTGTTTTGCCGTTTATTCCTTTGTATTTCCGTCCATTGTCTCGCCGGTCGGGGAGGTAAGTTCATGTCTTGGCGAGTTTCCAGGGTATCCTCTCTGGGTAAGAGATTTAGTTCGGACAGAATTGTGTTGCACTCAGATAGAGTATGGACTGTGTGGTTCATGGACCCCACTTGAAACGATAGGCTAAAGGGGAACCCCCACCTGTATTTAATGCCCTTTTGGATCAGAATCAGCAAGGCTGGTCTTAGTTGTTTTCTTTTAAAAAGCATCGAAGGAGCCAGGTCTGCATATATCTGTATTTGGGCTCCATCAGGGCCTGCAATGGACTTTGTTTTTCGTGATGCTGCCAATAACCAGTCTCTAGTTCCTTGACGGAGAAATCTAGCTATAACATCCTTTGGCTGATCTGTTGAGTTTGGGCCCCCCATGGCCCTGTGCTCTCTCTCAATTTCCCAGGTGTCTTGTGGATGGTCAGGCAACAAGCTATGGACAATCGCATTCAAATATAGTTTCCGATCTCCTATTGCTTTAGGTGTTCCTCTGAATCCTATATTATTGCGTCTGGACCTGTTTTCCAGGTCTTCTAGCTTATTTTCTAACACCTCTATATATGCGCACTATTTTGGGTTATATCCTGACGGTCTTTTTGTTGGGTATCCACAATTTGATCTGTAATTTTTTCCAGTAAGTGGGTCCTGTGCCCAAGGTTTTGCAGATCTTGCCTGATTTCCTTCACTGCCTTATCAAAATGTGATCCAAGTAGGTTGTTGAAGTCCGTCAGGGAGATATCTGACATTTTCAGAGGCTGCTTTGTGTGCAACGTATCTTCTTCCATGTCTGAGCCTTCTGATGAGCCCACTGTGGATGCATGTGGGGAGTTACTGGTTTGCTGTTGTGTTTTAAAATAGTCCTGGATGCTCTTTGATGGCAAAATCCTCTTTGATTTGCCCATTTTTGGACCTTGACCCACAATTTAGCCCAATAATCTTTAAAAGTATTACTTGGAGGTTGCAATCTCACTAGTATAGTTCAACAACAGCCAGTATTTTCTCTACAGGTGGGGTATCCCCTTCAGCCCAGGCCTATCTAATCACAGCATCCGAGGGGTCAATCGGCTAAACCTAAATACTTATCTGAGGGTTACAGATTAGCAAAATTCATTTTTGCAGTATCAGGGGGGTCAAACTGCCAAGCTTACAGACTCATCTAGGGGTTACAGATTAGAAAAATTCATTTTCAGGGGCAGCTTGCCCTCTCTGAGTTGCATTTCCTGGCATCTGGCCTGCCAAGTAAGTTCATGGGTATGTAAATCTGTTCAGCTCCTTCTTTGCTTTTACTGACATTTGCTGGTAATTTCTCTATTTATTAGTCCTTTTATAGTTGAAATATAATGATTGGGTGTTCCACTGTTAAACCATAAGTATGCCTCTCAGCCTATGTCTGTATTTGCTTCCCTCCTTTAGTGATGGGATTAGTCCTGCTGTCTCTTAAAATGGCTGCTGCTGTCAGGTTGCTAGTTTGGATATATCAATACCAAAAAAGATCAGTAGGTGGCGCTAATGGATTGAAATTGCTGTTGTACACTGTAATAAAGTATGCAAGCTGCACTTTCCAGTGATCTTTCAACTTGTAATACACTATAATGTCCTGTACTTGTAATAAATTGTTATTATATGCATTATCTTCAATGTGGGGCTTTAAAAATGCAGGCCCTTGTATGCACTGTGATTGGGCTCTGTGTATTTTTCTACAGTTTTTGGGCGGGAATCTCCGCCATTATTCTGCCCCTCTTATGGTATCTTGGCTAAGAGTCTTGCCAGTTGATCGCCCTATAGGGCACTCACCCACCGGAGCAATCCGCTCTGCCCTCTGGATCTCCTCCTGCTCTTGACCGCTCTACCCTCTGTGGGATGGAGGCCTCTGGTGTCACCTCCGCGACGTGCGGGAAAATGGCGTCCCTTTGCCTCTGAGCCGGACCCTCGTGCCTGTTGGCGCGGCCTGGTCCCACCGCCTCTTGCTGCCCGCCCACTGCTCCTCAGTCCGCTCCCGAGGTGAGTGCTGCTAGTGTGCTGGTGTCAGGGGTGCTGTCCACCCTCCGCCCGTTGCTGGGTGCACCACGCTTGCCCTCCGCTCCTCCGTGGGCTCTTGCTCACCTTCTCCTTTGCGGTTCACAGTGTCGCTGTGGGATCCCCTTCGTGGGTCCTCTCACCTTCCGGCCTCCTGTCCTGCTTCACCTCTCCACCTGTGCCGGGGAGCACAGGGAGCCACATCCACGGGAGGCAAGATGGTGTAGGCCTCAACCGCGTGGTGCTGTTATCTGGCTCAATCTGTGTGTTTTTGGTGTCTTTATGTACCTCTTTGTCCCCCGAATGAGATAAGGTTCCTTGGGGTAAAATTTTTGTAAAGTTTAAATAGCCCCTTTTTGGTAAATTTTGATGAAGAGCAGCTCTTTAGCACGTCTGCTCTCTTCTCTTGGTAAGACACTCCCCCCCATCTGGTTTTCATTTTTAATAATTCTTTCTCCAAATTACCTTTTCAAATACCAAGATTTACTTTAGGAGGATACTACATTTGATTTGTGGTTTGCCACCGTGTTTGTTCAGGAAACATCTTTACACTGTTGTCAAGGATTTGCCTCTTTCTTTATCTAGGCGAGTATTTCTTATACAGTATTACATAAATGTTCATACAATATTCTATGAATTTCCCTGGTAAGCTTACCAATGTACACGAAATTGCATGAACATTGAAGGCAGTAAATAACGCCTTTGCTGCCACAATTATTACACTTTTTAATATTTATGTTGTTGCCCAGTCTATCAACCAAATCCTTCTTGGTTGTCATGTATTTACAAGAACTGCAGTGATGACAGGAGAATGTTCCATTTGGAAGGGAGCCAAAGTTTTTTTCTTACATCTGGAAAATTGACTTTTAACCATGATATCCCTCAAGTTTTGTGATCTTTGCCATCCCATATAAATGTTATCACCTAATAGTGTATTGATAACGGGATCAGATTTCAGCACATTAACATGTTTGTTTAGAATGTGAGAGATATCCTTCCATTGGTTATTGAAAGTTCCTATGAACCTGATAGGTTCTAAGTTTTGGTGACAGTAGTTCATCTCTCTGTGTATGGAGGGCTTTATGGTATGCCTTTTTGATTGAGGTGTTACTGTATCGTCTTATTTTTATCTATCACTGAGTTCTTTAGAGCAGGATTTGAAATTGTTGATATCTGAGCATAGATATAGATATAGATCTGTAACTACCGCTCCTTGAGGGTCTTTACTTATTGAAATATCAAAAAAATCTACAGGATGGGTATCAATGTGGTGAGTTAGTCTTACATACAGATTATTCGTATTTAGAATTGAAATTAATTCTGAAATCTAACTTTTGCTACCTTCCCAGATGACAAAAATGTCATCTATATACTGTAGCCACATGGTTATGAAATCTGTGCAGTTTGATTTTTTTTCTGTAAAGACCATCTATCTCTGCCACCAACGCAAATGAAGGTTGGCGTATGTTGGGGCACATGCCAAACCTATGGCTGTTCCTCGGGTTTGCAAGTAAAACGTGCCATCAAACGTAAACATTGTACTGAATTAAGTGGCCCTTTAATGTTAATTGTATATTGTTTTTTTTTTCAATAGAAGTGAAAGTTTAGCTAATAATCAAAGCTAATTTCAAGCTTTATGATAGTCCAGCAGACAGGCAACGCTGCCCATGACACTGATGACAAAAGTAGGAGGAAATAAGCAAATCTTTTGGATGGGGAAAACAGGCAGTTTAAAAGCTAAGAATAATTTCTTAATTTATTTTCAACTGCACATTGTTTTAATAGTCTATGCCAACAAACATATAGAATAAGAGCTTCACTTTCAAATACACCAAAGGGGTCTTTTAACTATATTCTAATGCAGCTTTTTGTCAATAAATTTCTGAATTGTATTATAATATACACATATGTTTCCTGCTCTAATAGTTAAGGTTCTCTTGAATGTTGCATTATAAACTAATTTGTTTCATGAGCTTATAACCTTGTGTTGTTTTTACTAATCTGTTTGATTGGGGGGAGGGATTGGGGATCTGAATTTATTGAAACAAAAAGAGACAGAGGTGCTAATCTGAGAACAAACAACACCTAAGTAGGTGCCTCATCAGTGAGGTACAACTGTACTCCTTAAGGCACACTGAGCAATGAGTCCACATCTGGAGCCCCTATCACCCTTAAGGTAAGAAAAACTAAACAAAAAGAGTCAGAGGTGCTCATCTAATAATGAACAACACCTAAGTAGGTTTGTTTTATAGGTCTGGTTACCTATTCAGAGAGCAGCCTCTTTTAGCCACTTGTGCCCGTCACAGGGAGAATTGTTTTTGCCAACTTTCATGAAATTCTGTGAGGTCAGAAAAAAAAAAAATAGAAGCTGATACATGTTGTATTTTGGAGTGATGACATTTTTTTTTCATATAATTTTTTTGGTAGAAATGACTAAATGGATTCGAAATTTTACAGTATAATAGTGATTTCCAAAGATTACATGCCTTTTTAAAAAAACTTTTAGATAACTTAAGCCATTTCTGAGATATAATCATTTACATTGAACATGTAATGAACATGCTCAATAGAGACTTGTGTATGTGTCCTACTGTCAGATTTCATGCATTTTGATTGATCAATTCTGGTCAGGTGATGTTTTTAGTGGTTCTATATTTATGGTCCACCTACAATCATGGAGAGAGAGAGAGAGACAGAGAGAGAGAAACATCTGCTACAATCTATTAAGTAATCATGGTTGATGAAGCCTCTTGACTTCCTGTAGCCATAAGGATTTAAGAAAAGATGTTTAATCTTGGACCAAATAGAATCTGGATACCATTTTAAGGAGAAATTCAGGTACTGTATGAAGTGACACAGGAAGATAAATAAGATTCTTCAACAGAAAGGGAACACATTCTGAGACACTCCTTGACGATTAAATAGCCACTAGGAAAACTGTTTGCAAAGATAGAGGATAAGCTCAGAATATTTCTGGAGGGACAAGAGGAGAGCCTGAAAGTGAGTGTGAAACAATCCCTAACTTCCATTGAGTCACAGAATGTCTTATACGAATCCTAACTTGATAGTAGCCGTAGGGGACCTGATGATATGATTATGAAGGGCCCAATGAGTTCCTGTTAAAGCTTAAGTTGCGGTAACCTAGACTAATGATGCCCATATTGACTCCATCTTGTAGAAATATCAAAATGGTAAGAGCAAATGCTTCATATTATGCAGTTACTGGTCTTCATTCCATTGAATAAATCCCTCCCAAATTCTACAATAGGTAGAGGATGTACAAGGCTTTCTGGTTTTCATCAGTATCTATGTTACCTAATCTGAAAATCCATGACGTAAAATCTAACCTCTTTATGTCTGGATATTTGAAGGGATCCTGCAGAAGAAGGTAATCTCAATGGAGAAGACCAATAGGCTTCTCCCACCTTTATCCACCAAGATTTAGACATAGATCTACATGGACAAAATGATGACTGTAAGACATCCCGTCTTCTGTTGCAGACTGTAACTGGCTCTAAGGAGAGTGTTTTCTGAGCTGAGCTACACTATATCTGAGTACTATGGTCCCTCTCCAAGCCTAGCTACACTATTAGATATTAGAGGCTTGTTAGTTCTTCCCCATGCCACATAGGTCATAGGGTAGGTGTGACGTCAGGTCATGGCAAGCCCGATCGAACGAAGATATGAACCTATGACTTACACACATGCAATGCTTTCAACATCCGGAAATAGAAGACACAAAGAATAGTGCTCTGGAAGGACCATAGTTGAGACATATATCTATTATAACAAGATATTTAGTTTTAGACACCCGATATAAGAATAGGGTGTTATATTATAATCAGTAAGTTTTACTAATAGCAGTGAGTGTGACGAATATATTATTATGTCATTTTAGGGGGGACTGTTATGGACTAGGATCAGTACAAAATGCATAAATGTATTCGTACACCTACTTATATATCTTATCTTTGCAGTATTATCGTATAACCAAGTTTTACTAATAAATGCTGAATCATTGGGAGACTCTAAAATGGAGGATTTGACACTCCCCTTTTCTCACAAGATGGAGGCAGCACTATTTCCGGTCTGTTAAGGATGACGGGTCTTAACACACACACAGAACACGAGGAGGAGAAACACCATCTTGTCTTTGTCTTCAACTTCTTACCAATGAGAGTAAGACCCATCCTCTTGTGGGATGGGTCTTGGAGACTCCTTAATGTTTTAACCCAATGTCTGACCGGAGTCTCGTAAAAGCAGACATCTCAGAACCAATGAATTACCGAATAAACTTGATGTTTTGCTTAATGTAACTTTTTATCTGATTACTAAAAAATATATAAATGATGGCTGATTTAATAAAGGCAGTACGGAGAAAGCTTATACCAGAACTTTGTGTTGGTATATTATTTCTCTACAGTGTGCACACTATATAGATACTGATAATTTGGCCAGGGACAGATATTTCTGGTAAATACTTTGATATTTACTCTTACACTTACATAGCGAGCATCTAAATAAGATGAAAGTTCGTCATGTAAAACTGGATTGTCTTGTTCAACAGTTGCTGTATCATATCCTTTGTAGTTATATTTATACATATATTTTATGGATTTGATAGAAGTGCAAGCTGCCACATTTATGTGTGCATTGTACTTCATCAGCAAATGTGGATTGTATGGAACCACATATCAGTTATCGACCTTTTTGAAAACGGATATTAGCTGTTTGTCCTTCTCTTCTTTTATACAAAGGGTATCCATCACAATTTGCATAAGCCTGCATTTGAAATTGTTTTGGGAACTCTTTTGTGCATTTTTTATTTTCCATACATGGTGAATTTGGATCCACATGGACCATTGATCATTTTATGAGTTACAATCTCATAAAGTTTGGAATGTTTCTCTGGATGTGGCAGTTCAGCAGTAATTACTGAATCCAGGCTGTCTGCCGTATTCAATTTATCTTTTTCTTGCAAGATTTAAAGTATATGTGCATGTGGCAGGCCTCTTTTTTTAAATTAAATGGTATAAACAAAAGCCACACATTTCCCAAAGAACTCTGCTTTAGTTATATCATGAATTAATGAATTTAGTTTTATTTTGAATACTCTAGCCACCAAATCTGGTCAGGCAGAAGTATTTTGTAAAACTTTGACATTTTCTTTGACCTCTGGCCATTGTGGATTACATGTGAATGTAATGAATAAATCTGGTTTGCCAAATTTAGTCACAATAGCCATGGCATCATTGTATCTTTCTCGCATATTGCGAGAAGATCCTTGAAAAGAGGATGGCAAAATCATTGCTCTTCCAGCAGGAATGTCTCTGTTTGCAGCCAATTCAGCGACATAATCCATCAATCAACAATATTGTCCTACTCAAAGCTTGTTTTATTGAAATTTTACAAAATTTTGATTATTTGCTTCGATTTGTAGATAGGAGTCAATAATAAATTATTGTGTGAGTTTCCCCCCACATAAAATAGGATTAAAATGATCCTGAATAGCAGTCTGTGCCATTTTATATTCCAACATAGAAATATTGTTTCTAACACAAACTTTACTATTGGAATAACTTTGCAATTGTAATTTTGGTTGCCATCCTGGCTCACCATTTGGAAAGAAAATTGGATATGTCATTGGATCCAAATTACTACTTAAAATATTTATGTTTACAAAAAGGTTGGTATTCTAATATCCCTCTCAAATTGTGGTTCACCATCATCATTTTTAAAGACCATGGCAACCTCATTTGCTGTTGGTAAACTATACCGTCTTTGATCAGTATGGCAATCTCTTTTGAGAACCATATTTACTCTTGGCATTGGCAATTGATTTATTTGCGCATGTGCCTGTTGTTCTTTTTCAACCTCTGCTAATTTTTTATTTTGCCTAACCATGTGGATTGTTGGCCATAATGTTATCGAGCTGTTCAAAGCCTTTGGGTAAGCATTGTTTATTTTCAGGAAGCATAATTCATTGTTCAACAGCTTCCATTGTATCAAGGACATATAACTGCAAATTTCCTTTGCTCTCCTGATTCTGGGTGTAAATGTGAAGTCCGGTGGTAAATTTGTCCTTGTACTTTAAAACAGTAAGGACCATGTCCTGGGACATTTTCTGCTAATGGAAATTTGGGATCACTCATTATACTTTCTAAATATTCTGGAAATGTGTGTCTTTCTGGAAGTTTTACCTTTCCTTTCTGACAGCAACTAATAAATTCTCCATCAGTTGGTCTTTCCTTCAGAAAATGGTAGGCCCCACAAAACTGACAAACCACATCCATTAATACACAATAATGAGTGTCTAATGTTAGTGCTGTAAATAAAGCACTATCGTGAGCTTCCTCAACATAGATATCACTACAACTTTCTATATCTACATTGGTGTCATGTGTCATGTGTATGGTTTCATGAGGCATAATTGGGTAATTAGGCAATGTTTTACAGACATTTTTTTGTTTACTTTTTCTTTTCCTTGAAGCTCCAGCATACTCAGTTTATGCTTTCTTAGTCATTTTTCCTTTATTTAGAAGTCTCTGTCTGTCTTCTTCTCTTAAGCGTTGAGAAGCCTCAGGGGACTGTGCATCTCTCCATCTCTGTTTCCGTTTCCTTGCCATTCTTCTTTTACGTTCATTCTTGTCTTCTGCGTTGTCCGCTATTGTAATCTGTAATTGTAAAGGCAGGTATAAGATCTTTGATTTTTTTTTTATTGTACATATTGTTTTTACCTGTCATCAATGCAAAACCTAAATAGCAGTAATGAATCATTAAATTTACTTGAAATGCAGTTGCAATGTTTTCATTAAATGAATGAATTAAACAATCAAGGCGTTATTTTTAATTAGCATACATTAAAAGCTAAAGAGCTAAGCATATATATATTGATCAATAATTTCATGTTAACATATATATATTTTTTTTATGAATTATGAAGTAATTAATAATTGAATATACATTAATGAAATAATCTAAAACTGTCATCAATGGAAAACATAAGCAGGTAATCATGTGTTCCTAAAGAAGGGCCAACACAAAGAGCTATGAGCAAACTATAGATTGGCCTGAAATGGATTTGTAATGTTTTGATTAAATTAATAAATCAATAAATCAAGTTATGAAGTGTAATTGTCATTCATTAAACATCAATGTCTAACCATATATGTATTTCTAATTATGTTTTTTGTAATTATTGATTAATAATTAATTATTAAAATAATATACGTTAATTAATAAGCATGGATATATTCATAAATAAATGCACTAGAAAATATTAAATGTAGCCCGTGTCATAATATAATAAACGGATTTAAATATTTAACTGCTTTGAGACTCCTATCCCTTTCATGCAATGAGCAGCAACACAGAAATATAAGTGCACTGTAAAATGTACATATTTTTTTGGGGCAGTTTAAACTATTTGTTATTATTACTAATTAATTATTAATTAATTAATGAACAAAGCATTTTTAATGTTTGAATGCAATTAATGTATTAATCATTAGGAGTATGATGCTTAACTGGCATACATGCAAAACGTAAAGGTGTAAGCATGGATATATTCATAAATAAATGCACTATAAAATATTAAATGTAGCAGGTGCCATAATATAATAAACTGATTTCAATATGTAACTGCTTTGAGGATCCTACCCCTTTCAGGCAATGAGCAGCAACACTGAAATATAAGTGCACTGTGAAATGTACATAATTGTTAAGGCCGTTTAAACTATTTTTTTGTATTATTATTACTAATCAATTACTAATTAAGTAATTAATGAACATTAATAATAGAGCAGCAACACAGGAATATAAGTGCAGTGTAAAATGTACATAGTTTTTGAGCCAGTTTAAAACATTTTTTTTATTATTACTAATTAATTACTAAGGGCCTCATTCTATTATCGGCCGTAGGAGATGCGGGGCCGCAAGGACCGTCCGCAAGCTATTTGCCTATTCTATTCCCTTCCGGCCGGGGATTCCGGCAGGCTTGCGGCCGGCGCCTTGTTATCCCTTGCGGCCGCACGCGCCGGAGGAAAGCCTTTGATCTTAAACGGCCGCAAGAGATTCGGCCGCAAGAAAATCCTGTTTGCTATTCAATTGCTCCGGGAAACCTCTCTGCAAGGCTAAAAGCGAGCCGCAGCTTACTTGCAGCAAAAAGGTCCCGCAAGCACACAATTAAGCACATTTTAAAGCCATAAAAAAAGCCATCCTGCACTCTGAGGAGACTATAAAGTGATTGTAGGTGTTAGCATTAACAGCACAACATTCCCCTACACTCAAATCCGTAAATAAAATTATTTTTGAATTTATGTCACATATCCATGGAAAAAGTCCAGAGGGCTTAGAGCACCTCAGACCCGCCCACGCTGCGGCCCGAAAATAAACAGTTAATGTAATCTCGGATTTGGGCTGATGTGCAAGCTTGAGAGGGGGTTGCTATTAATCCTCATGTCCCCCATTATGATCCCTAGCATTTACAGAGCTTTACAGTGCTGTCTTGAATTTATTTTTGCACTAGCGACTTGCCCGTCAAAAAATGACGGCAATGTGATGTATATGTTTGTCAAGTTGTTTAGTTATTAACATATATTTTTGACACTTGTAAGTATTTTAATATGAACGTGTATTTTTGTGAAATGTTGATGTAATGGTTTTTTAAAATGTAATTTGTATCTGAAGAATTGTTAACTTTAATATACATTGAATGAATAGGAAAGCAAAAAGTAAAAAGCCTTCTTGAAACGTTGCGAAATTTTAACATGAAGTTTAAAATATATGTAAGCAATAACCTTCAAAGTATATATTTAGAAACTTTAACTTTATTTTGTATGTATGTTTAGAAGTTGACAAAACATTTGTATAATTTTGAACATTATAAAGAGGAACATAGTGAATAAATTTTGTAACCTAATTTTTTATTAAAAGTATTAACATTTGAATGTAAAAACAATTGACCTTTAAATTATTCAGTATTAACATGCAATTTCTATGACAATAATTGTTAACTTGAATATACATTGAATGTATATGAAGGCATACAGTAAAACTCTGCTTAAAACGTACGTAATTAAAGTAATTCATTACTGAGCACATAACCTGGCGATAAACATTAATGTAGTTAGTAATCTTAAGATAACAGACAATATTTACATTGTGACTTAAAAGGTGCTTGACCTCTTAACATCCACTTTGTAATCTGTTGAATGAAATAACTTTAAAATATATATTTTAAACTTGTAACATTAGAAACATTAACATAGTGACTTAACATTTTAACATAATTTTGACTAAAAATGCAAGGCAAGTATTTTGTGAGGCGAATCATTCATAAACAGTACTTTCATTAATTATGACTGAATTAAACAACCAATTGTTATGTATTTTGGAATGCTTTTAAAAAATGTTGGCATCTTTAATTTGTATCCTGCAAAGTTATAGTACTTCATAGTAGACAATGTTTTTAGTAAAAATACGTCCATCTTCTAATAAATCACCTTGACTTTCATTGTTTTCAATGTAAACTTTAATAGCCTGTGGATTTTTGCACCGTGACAATGCAACATACAATTGACCATGTGCAAAAACTGGTTCTTCCAAGTAAATACCCACAGATTTGAAAGTTTGACCTTGTGATTTATTAATGGTCATGGCAAATGCCATAATAATGGGAAATTGTCTTCTTTGAAGTATAAAAGGGAGACTACTTTCACTTGGTGCTAAATCTATTCTTGGTATGAAAACTCTCTCTCCTTTATGGGTCCCAGTTAAAATTTCAGCATCTATAAAATGGTCCTTTAATTGTTGAACAATTAATCTTGTGCCATTGCATAGGCCTTTTTTTGGGTTCATATTTCGCAGTAACATGATAATTGCACCTTTCTTTAGCTGCAAAATATGTGGTGGCATTCCAGAAGGAGTTAAAGAGTTAATGAATTCAGTTGAAAAGTTTGCCTGACTTTCATTGTCATCAGCAAGTACAGAATCAGCACTGTGATAATTTCTTTGTGGTGCATTAATTTTTTTTAAGATTTCATTATTGAGTATTAATGCATCTTTATTTTTACACGTCAGTATGACTTGGTTGGCAAGCTCAGAATATTCTTCGTTATTTATGCTCCCTTCAAATATAGCCGATATAATATCTTGTTGACAAATCATATGAGGTGGTATCTCTACAGTGTCGTCAGGTAAATGTAGTATTTTTTCTGTTCTTCCTTCTCCAATTTTAATAAGCCAATCATTGAAATCAGTTTGGCCTTCTGATCTCATATTTTGTTGCAGTTGAAGATGGGTAAAATGTTTCCATACTGTACTTGACTTTATACATGTTTCAATAATGTCTGTTCGATTTCCATGTACAACGACAGGTAATGTTTGTCTAAAATCGCCACCCAACAAAATTACCTTTCCACCAAATGGAAAAATATTATCCATGACTTCACGAAGCAAACGGTCAATACATTGGAGGGCATAGCATGACATCATTGTGGCCTCATCTATTATAATTAATTTACATTTCTTCAATTTCTTTGCTTGTAAGGATGTCATGCGAATATCTGACACAGAATTTTCCAAAATAGGCACTGGCAGTTTGAATCCACTATGAACAGTTCTTCCACCTTCTAATAAAAGTGCAGCAATTCCAGTAGTGGCAAACGCCATTGCTATTTGTCCTTGTGCTCGTACTGAACTCATTAATAAATTGTACAAATATGTTTTCCCTGATCCGCCAGGTCCATCAAGATAGAAATAACGCTCTGTCACCATGTCATCATCTATAGCATTTTTAATGGCATGAAATGCTTGCAATTGTAGTGTATTTAAAGTTGCAAGTCTTTCTTGTGTTCTTTCTGCTTGTAGTTGAATGTCATAGTCTTCAAAGTTAATGTCATCTATTAGACCTGGATCAGGCAAATTAAAACTTGCACAACTTAATCCATGAGTTAAAAAGACTTCTTGAATTTCCATTAAGGCTTTTAAGTGTGCAATGGGTTCATTGTATCGTCGCATAAAGTCTTCAGCCATATTACTTTTAAAAGTCTCCCACAAAGCTAATGCATTTGGAGCATTTGAGAAGATACAAATAAAAGCAAATTGTTCTCTCATCTGTCGTGGCATTTGACATTGTGCTGCTTCTTCTAAACATCTTTCCCACTCTGTATCATCAGCGAGTAAGTTTCTATTTCTTGCAGCTAAATGGAAGGATTCATATACAATGTCATTAACAGTTCTTAATTGTTCAAAACTTTGTGCTCCTGGAACATTTAAAAGTAATATCCGTAAGCAAAATCGTTCAACATCTCTTGGACTGACTGTGTAAATTCGTGGAATTATTTTATTGCCTCTGGTTTTTCTTGCTCTCCATAATCCATTCACAAAAACATAGTGATATGGAATTTCAATATATAAGTATTGTGTTGCTTGAGCATCAGTGGAATTTAATGCAAACCATGCAGTTAGTGTAGTGTGACGATCTTCACTTTGGGCCAATGCATTCATTTCATTTCCAGAATGGAAATAGACTAAATGTCGTTGTGGCAAATGTACTGCTAACCTATATACTGCATGTGATCTATCATGCATTTCAAATTTTAAAAGCCGCCACATAGCTTCTGGCGCACTGACATAGCGAGCATCTACATGAGATGCAAGTTCATCATGTACTAACTCACTACTTTCAGGGTTGTCTGCACTTTTGACGACTACAGTAGCTGCATCGTAACCTTTGTAAATATATTTGTAGACATATTTAATGGATTTGATGGAAGTGCAGGCTTCTACGTTGATGTGGGCGTTGTACTTCATGAGTAAATGTGGATTGTAGGGTACTACATATCTATTGTCCACTTTTTTTCCACGAATAATGGCACTATCTCCTTCTCTTCTTTTATAAAGTGGATATCCATCACAATTTGCATATGTTTTGTCTCTATAATCTTTTGGAAAATCTTTAGAACATTGATTATTTTCCATACATGGTGATTGTGGATTAAGGTCTCCACAGGGTCCATGAATCATGCGATGAGTAACAATCTCATATAGTCTACCATATAGTTCTGGATCCGGTAGTTCAGCAACTATGACTGCATCCACTTTGTCCGAAGTATCTAATTTATCTTTCTCTTGAAGTATTATGAGAAGATGTGCATGTGGAAGGCCTCTTTTTTGAAATTCAATGGTATATACATAAGCAAGACATTTGCCAAATAACTGATTTATAGTAAAGTCACGTATTAATTCATTTAATTTTATCTTAAAAACTCTGGCTACTAAATCTGGTCGATCTGAAGCACTTTGTCCAAGAAGTAGATTTTGATTAATTTCTGGCCATTGTGGATTACATGTAAATGTCACAAATAAATCTGGTTTTCCAAATTTTGTCACAATAGCCATAGCATCATTGTATCTTTCTCTCATATTTCGAGGAGATCCTTGAAAGGAAGATGGTAAAATGATGGCTTTGCCAGCTGTCATGTCTCTGCTTGTAGCCACGTCAGCAACATAGTCCATGAGTCCACAATATTGTTCTACACGTAGTTTATCTTGTTGATATTTTATAAAGTTTAAATTATTTGCCTCAACTTGCAAATATGAATCAATAATCCATTGTTGTGTTAGTTTGCCACCACATAAAATTGGATTAAATTCATCTCTAATGGCAATTTGAGCAACTTTAAATTCAAGCATAGAAACATTATTTCGGATTCTGGCTTTAGCATTTGGGTAACTGGGAAGGGTTAATTTTGGTTGCCAACCTGCTTCTCCGTGTGGGAAAAAGATGGGATATGTCATTGGATCTAAATTTGGACTTAAGATATTAATATTAATAAATGGTTGCTCCTCATTTCTGGGATATACTCTAATGTCTCTTTGAAATGGTGGTTCTCCTTCATCATTGTGAAAGACCATTGCAACCTCATTTGATGTTGGCAAGTTATAACGACGTTTATCAGTATGTCTGTCTCTTTTAAGCACCATATTAACCTTTGGCATGGGTAATTGATGTCTTTGTGCATGAAGTAGTTGTTCATTTTCTACTTCTGCCAATTTTTTGTAAGCTTTACTGTAGGGATTGTTGTCCATAATGTTATTTAGCTCTATAAAAACACTGGGTAAGCATTTTTTATTTTCTTCCATCTGCATACGTTGGTCAACAGCTTCCATTGTATCTAGGACATATAGTTGAGCGAATTTTCTTTGCTCTCCTTCCTCTGGATGTAAATGTGAAGTCCGATGATAAATTTGTCCTTGGACTTTAAAACAGTAAGGACCATGTCCTGGTACATTAGCAGCCAATGTTGCCCCCATAGATGCAAATGATATGGCACTATTGTAGGATCTTATGTTTGTCTTAAAATTGTTGTAATTTGGAAAAGTAGGTTCAGTCATAATATTTAGTAAATAGGTTGGAAATTGTTTCCTTTGTGGAAGTTTAAACTTTCCTTTTTGACAACAACTAATAAATTGTCCATCTCGGGGTCTCTCCTGTTTAAAATAATAAGCCTCACAAAATTGACATTGAGTAGTCATGTCCCCACAACTATGAACCTCTACTGCTAAAGACTTGAGTAGAGGACAATTTGCAACGCATATTGGATGTTGACTTTGATATTCATCAGATGAAAAGTCATGAAATGTTTCAACAACAGGTTCTAAATGTTTAGTTTTTTTCGTAGATTTTCTTGGTATATGTTGGACTTGTTCGGTTGAAATTTCCTGTAAGTTTTTAGTAAGAGTTTGTAAATGCTTTTTTTTTGTAGTTGTTTTTTTTGGTCTGTCTTGACTGGTATGTTGTAAAATGTCATCTGATGTTTTAGGAACAGTTTGTAAATGCTTTATAATTTTTTTATTTTTTTTGGTTGTATCTTTCATTTTTGCAGCTGATATTCTTTTATTTGCAAGTCTTTTGCGTTCTTTTTCTCTTCGAATTTCTTTCTCCTCCGGTGTCTGCTGGGCGGCCCATCTCTCTTGTCTTTCTCTAGTTTGACGTCTTTTCTTCTCTTCTTTGGTCTCGTTATCAGCCATATTAATCTATAAACGGAAAAAAATAAATGTAATTGTGTATATTTAAATTTGTAATTCCTGTTAAAGATTATTGTGCACAATTAGTGAAATAAAAGGCAAATCATGAATGTATCATTGATATTTAGTTAAATTTATAATTCCTGTCTTCAGTGGCTCAGAATTTGGCCAATGGAATACTGCTGTAAATAATCATGTAACATATTTATTTAAAATAATGGTTTTATTTATTAAAAACTTTGTTTGTGGATAGATATTTACCACTGCAAAACTTCTTTGCTGAAAAAAAAAGTTATGTGGTTATTGAGCTATGTATTGCATAGTAGCAATTTAAATAAAATAAGTGAGATAGTAAATTAATTATTTTATTTTTCTGTTGACACGGATGCAACTGAAAGCAGTTTCTTTAGTTTTATACTTTAGTACTTATTATAGTTTACCTTGGTTGAAGTGTGATTTAAATCCGAATGTTTGTTGGTCCTCGTTTTAAAATCGTTGTCCAATGGTGTGGCCCTCTGTTGGAAGTCCTCGTCCGATGGTGTGGTCCTGTGGCGATAGCCCCCGTCCGATATTGTGGTCCTGTGGCGATATCCCTCGTCCGATGTTGTGGTCCGTTGGTGAAAGTCCTCGTCCGATGGTCTGGTCCTGTGTTGAAATTCCTCGTCTGCTGGTCTGGTCCTGTGTTGAAATTCCTCGTCTGCTGGTCTGGTCCGAGTCCTCGTCCGATGGTCCGGTCCTGTGGAAAAAGTCCTCGTCCGATTGTCTTCACGCAGTATCTGTTGTAATGTAAAATAGAAAATGTTGTTTGAGTGAAATGTCTTTTAAATAAGTAAAAAATGTATGAATTTGGCTGTATTGTATCAGTTATGGTTATTTTTTTCTATATTTTTTTTTTTTTACTTTCTGTACAATCCCACTACTTTTGTTATTCTTATTTAAGGTTCTTAGTAAGGCTTGTGGATTGTGATATATTAAATAAGAATATGAATTTATTTTGCTATGTGTTTATGTTATTTTTTGTACAATCCTGTTTTGTGCGCACCGATTGTGGTATACTTATTTAACTTTTATTGGGATGGTTATAGTTAGTGAAACATGAAATAATCTAATTAATGTAGTTTGCTATGTGTTTGTGTTAGTTTTTGACAATCCTGTTTTGTGCGCACCACTTGTGCAAAAGTTATTTATTCTTGATTGTACTGGTTATAGGTTGTTAAACATTAAAGAAGAATGTTAATGTAGTTTCCTATGTGTTTGTGTGATTTTTTGTACAATGCTATTAGGTGCGCAACACTTTTGTTATTCTTATTTTTGCTTCTTTGTAAGGCTTATAGGTTGTTAAACATTGAATAAGAAATTCTGTTTTGTGTGTAGCAGTTTGTGTCTCATTCAATTGCGATTTGGCTAATTGAATCGTGCCGTAAATAAGCACATAGCATATTTTTTTAAAGAAGTTTTTAGTCAGTGAAAAACTTTATTTTGGAAAGATTTTTAGTAACTAAAAACTTCTTTTAAAAAAAATGTTATGTTGTTATTTAGAGCCCTATTCAATTTGGCAAATTGCAATTGAATTAGGGCCTTTGTGTGTACCATATGTTGCATAGTTTGCCCCTCATTCAATAGCATTTTTTACAATGTAATAGTACTGTAAGGCCGTCATTGAATTGCAATGTAGAAATTTGAATAGGGTTGTAAATAAGCACATCACATATATTTGTTAAAATAGAGTAAGGGCCTAAAAATTCTTATTTATAGCCATATTTAATTGTCCAAAATAGCAATTGAATGAGGGCCTTTGGTTACTGCATTTGTTATATTGTGAGCTCCTCATTTAATTGTGTTTTGGCCAATGGAATAGAGCTCAATATCACCACAGAGTATAGTGAACTTGTATCCAAAAGGAACGTGTTCACAAAAGAAAAATTTAGTTTAAAAAATATGCTCTGTGCTTATATAGAGCGCTATTGAAATGGGCAAATCACATTTGAGTGAGGCCCTTGGCCATTAAAGATATATAGGTCCTCATTGAATTGCAATTTTGCCAATTGAAGAGGGCTCTATATAATCACATAACATATTTATTGAGCAAAGTTTTTAGTTAGTGAAAACCTTGATTGTGGTTAGAAGTTCAGTAACTAAAAAGTTCTGTATAAAAAATATGTTATGTGCTTATATAGAGCCCTATTCAATTGAGGAAGTTGCAATTGAATAAGGCTCATGGTTATTTCTTGTTTATACTTAATACTTTACCTTGATAGAAGTTTTGAATGACAGACGGTCCCCTCCTGCGAATCTTAATCCGCCGGTCTTCTTGTAGTGTCTGTTTGAAAAAGAAAGTGAAATAGTTATTTGTATATTTATAATTTGTCATCTAGCAAAGCATGGCCTTTTGAGCATTTAATGTCTTGTTGTATCTTACCTCTTCAAATTTGTTGGTGTTCTTTAAAAGGGATTGTGCTTCACAGTGCACGGTGCAAATTGTTGAGTGACGCTGTTGATGCAGAGTCTGTTTGAATATTAAAAGAAATAGAAACATTCAGCTTTATCTGATCTATTGAATTGCAGTAAATTAATTCAATTAACCTTATTTTTTGTTGGGGGCTACACACATATGTCACATACATGAAGCACATTACATAGTTTAATGTAATTATTTTGTGTACGTGTGACATATCAGTATACATGAGTCAAATTTAAATGGTTAAATTAACCTTATAGTTTTTTTTTCCAACACACATAAATGTGTGTGTGTGTGAGATGTAACTATAGATGATACACATATATGTGCGTGTGACATATCAGTATACATGAGATATAATGTCATTTAAATGTAGTTGTTTACTGATTTTGTTGTAAGCTAATTTTGTTGCAGTGGCAATACACATATATGTGCGTGTCACATGTCACTATGAAGGGGCAATACACAGAAATGTGCGTGTCACATGTCACTATACATTATAGACATATATGTCGGTGTCAGATGTCACTATGAAGGGGCAATACACAGAAATGTGCGTGTCAGATGTCACTATACATTATAGACATATATGTGCGTGTCACATGTCACTATACATTATACACATATACGTACGTGTCACATGTCACTATGAAGGGGCAATACACAGAAATGTGCGTGTCAGATGTCACTATACATTATAGACATATATGTGCATGTCACATGTGACTATACATTATAGACATATATGTGCGTGTCAGGTGTCACTATACATAAAGCTCTGTTTAATATTAAATTATGTTTTTTTGTTGTTTTGTTAAATGAACCGTATTTTTTTTGTGAGCCTATACACATAAATGTGCCATACATGATGACTACATAAATCCTATTTTTTATTTTTATTTGTTTGACCTGTCCTGATAATAAAATGTAATATATTATAGCTTACCTCTCAGTTGTAATTTGCACAATGCAAAGTAGTAAATTAGTAAAGAATTGTCTTCTCAAGTAAAAGCAGCAGTTATCTCAGAAGTCACTCCGTTGATCACCTGAGGAGAAATGTATTTTTTTGTTTGAAATAGGCAGTATTTATAAACTTGTAGAAAGTTCTGGAAAGTGAGACCGTTAGAACGCAATACGCATGCGCTATTTGCGTTCCAGCTTACAATTTGCGTTCCATCCGCCATTTTAGGCGTATTACTGTTCAAAATGGTGTTTAATATGATTGTGATACGTTCCGCATAGTATGTGTTTCATTATTGCGAGTAAGTGTAGTGTAGTTACGTCTGAAGCCTCGTTTTCGTTTTGTTTGTCGGCCATTTTTTCTCTCGCTTAGCGATGGTATTAGTGTCTAAAGTGTTTATTTTGATTTAAATGTAGGTGTAACTTGTTTTTTTGAGGTGCTGGCTGGTTCCTCTTGCTGTAGGTAAGCTTTTTATGTGTTTGTTGTGTGTCTTTGTTAAGTTTTAAATGTTTGTATGTCGGCGTGTTGCGTCCGATGTTTGCGAAGTCGTAATGTGTGGTAACGTGTCTCGTATGGTGTTTGCGTGTGTAGCCTCGTTTTCGTTTTATTCGTCGGCCATTTTTTGTGTCGCTTAACAAACTATTTAGTGTCTAAACTCTTTTATTTTGAGTGCAATTAAGTTGTAAGTTGCATTTTTGAGGTCCTGGGTGCTTCCTGTTTGTGTAGGTAAGGTTTTTATGTATGTGCTGTGTGTATTTATTGTGTTTGTAATTTTGTAATGTTCGCGAGTTGCGTCCGAGTGTTGCGAGGCCGTAATGTGTGTGAACGTGTGTCGTATGTTGTTTGCGAGTGTCGTAATGTGTGTGAACGTGTGTCGTATGTTGTTTGCGAGTGTCGTAATGTGTTGCGACGTAAACTTTTTTTTGCAAGGGTCGCAGTTGCTGCAACTGAAGACCTCGCTTTGCGAGGTCCTCAGGTGCTGGCATGGAGCGCCTGCGGCGCTCCAAGCCAGCAACTGAGGCCCTCGCTTCGCGAGGGTCCTCAGTTGCTGGCAAGGAGCGCCTTCGGCGCTCCATGCCAGCAACTGAGAACCTGGCACAGTGCCCTCGCTTCACGAGGCCCGCGTCTCGCTGCGCGAGCCCGCAGCGTTAGCAACAACTCGTACGCTCACAACTATATATGTGATTTAAAGATTTCTGAGCTTACGGCCGGTTGCAAGATATACGGCCGGTCGTAAGGGGATATCCTTGCGGTGCCGTATAATTGAATTGCAAGGTAACGGGACCCCCGCAAGGAATCGCAGCTTTGCGGCCGATTTACGGCCGATAATAGAATGAGGGCCTAAATAATTAATGAACATTAATAATTAATTAATCAATGAATAATATATTAGAAAGAGTTAAGCATTAATATATTCATAAAGTAAAGGCAGTCACAAATATACAATGTTTTTTTCATAATGATTACTAATTATTAATTACTAAATGAAAGTCCATTAAAAATGATTTAATCAAATAATAAATATATTTGAAAGCGTTAACCATTAATGTATTCATAAAGTGAAGGCAGTGTAAAATATAAGATTGTGCATATTTTTTTACTAATATCTATTTTTTTAATGAATAAGTAATTAATCAATAAATTAATATACTTTATAAACTATTTATTTATAGTTGTGAGCATGCAGGCTGTAGCTAACGCATGCAGGCTGTAGTAACGAGCCCGCGGCCCTCAGGAAGCGAGGGCCGCAGTTGCTGGCAAGGAGCGCCAATAGCGCTCCTTGCCAGCAACTGCGGCCCTCGCGAAGCAAGACGCAAAACACCTGAAGGCGCTCCTTGCCAGCAACTCTAAGCGAGAGAAAAAATGGCAGACAAAAAAAAACGAAAACGAGGCTACAGCACTCTAAAGACACAAAACACCACCAAACACCTACGGATTTCCCCGAAAAAGACATACGAGATCCGAAAACAAGGACGCAACCCGCTCGACCCCAAAAACATTACAAACACAATAAATACACACAACAAACACATAAAAAGCTTACCCACAGCAAGGGGGGGCCACCCAGGACCTCTGCAAGTGAAGTTACACCAAATTTCGGAGTTTAGACATCCGAAAATCCCCTAAGCGAGAGAAAAAATGGCCGCCAAACAAAATAAAAACGAGGCTAAAGGACCCTAAACACGCAGAACACCACCAAACACCTACGGATTTTCCAAATCAGCCACAGCCGCATACCACACATTAGGCGCCATTTTAGAACAATAACTTATACAACCTGGAAGTACACAGCTACCCTAACGGATTTGCCTCGCGCACGCACACTATTACACTGCACACATTCATGACGCTTACACAGCAGCTCCACAGCACTGATGATGCAGCAACATGAAAACAGATTGCCAGATCTTCAACACAATGCTTCCTGCATATATTACTTCCCAATAGGTAAAGTATATTAATTTCTTATTTTATTAATTATTCATTGCCATACCAAAAAAAAACACCAATGCTGCTCATAGCACACAAACAATCAAGAGCCTTGCAATGAGCGCCAAAGGCGCTCATTGCGAGCCAAGCGATGGGCGCCAAAGGCGCTCAGCGCAAGGCTCGCAATGAGCACCAAAGGATCTTAAAACACCAACAAAATTAATGTTGCACCCAAACATCATTACCTGTCTAACAATCTTATTGCCGTAATTTTTTGACGGGCAAGTCGCTAGTTTATTTATAATTAATAGCCAGCAATTAATATCCTGAAGAGCTAACAAACTCTTAGGATTTTACAGCAGCAGAACATGTCCAGTCAGACTGTCATCACCTGAGGAGAAAGTGTCAGCAATGTGGCAATTGTGCCCTATGTATAAGCTGCGTCCACGAGACAGAACCGTTGGTTTAGGTGGGAAAGCCCCCATTTCAGAATCATAATTTGTAGATTTGCAACTTAGTGTTGTAGAATGGCGGCGATATTCTACGTCCCTGGCAAAATCGTACGTTCCTGCCGGAATGTAAGGGACAATAGAGTGTGGAACGGTGGCCTTCCTCTTGGAGAGCCTCATAGCTAGTTAAAGAGACACAGGAGGGAGAGGGGGTAAAGAGACACAGGGGAGGGAGAGAGGAGGAGAGAGGAGTAAAGAGACACGGTGGAGGGAGAGAGGGATAAAGAGACACAGGGGAGGGAGGGGTGGAAATAATATTTTTGAATGCATTTACTTATGAAAATATTGTGTATAAATCTTTGATAGAAACAGAGTAAGGGGAATGAAGTGCACTTAAAGACAGCACTTTATGATAGCACTAAACAAAGTTCAAGCACCTTATACTCAATTTGAAACAAGAAAGAATCTCTATGTAATTCCTGTTTGATATTGCAGCGTCTAAATATTTAAAAGTTTTTAACTACCGTAAATACTCGAGTATAAGCCGACCCGAGTATAAGCCGAGGCACCTTTTTTTTAAATCACAAAATACTGGGTAAAATGAGTGACTCGAGTATAAGCCGAGGGTGTGAAATGTGCTGCCCCCTGTGTCCCCCCTCTCTCTCCCGTGTCTCTTCTCCCCTCTCCCTTCCCTGTGTCTTTTCCCCCCTCCCTTATCACCCTCCTCAACCTCCCTCCTCATTCTCAACCTCCCTCCTCAACCTCCTCATCCTCAACCCCCTCCTCAACCTCAACCCCCCTCCATAACATCAACCTCCCTCTTCATCCTCAACCTCCCTCCTCATCCTCCACCCCCTCCTCAACCTCCCTCCTCATCCTCCCTCCTCATCCTTAACCCCCTCCTCAACCCCCCTCAACCTCACTTCTCAACCCCCCCATCCTCATCCTCCACCCTCTACCCCCATCCTCATCCTCAACCCCCCCATCCTCAACCCCCTCCTCACCCTACCTCAATCTCATCCCCCTCCTCACCCCCCTCAACCTCAACCTCTCTCCTCCTCATCAAATTGAAATTGGGTCTCTTTAAACAATTGGGATCAATAGGTGTGCACTATAAAAAGGGAACCTTTTTCTCTGAGTAATCTGATATATGTCTTTGACCCTTAGTGGCACCCTATGGAAAGTTCATTACTATAATTGAGACCTTGATCCACCAAACCCACATTTTTTTCTGAAAATTTTTAAAAACCTTAAATTAGAAAAAAATATGAGATCTGAAGGCCAAAATCAATTCAATGATTGGCTACTTCAAATGGGAGCAGGAAATTATCCAAAAATAACTTTTCTACCTGACGATACTGTTGAAATTCCATCAGAAATTATTTGCAAAGAATCACTAATATCGACAATCTTTCTCAATACGATCAATAACGAGGATTACTCAGACATTGCAAGCAAAGTGATATTAACATAAAAAATATAGATGCCTTGAATCTAAATAACAACTCTTTTAAATTAATCAATGCACCCCCAAAAAACTATTACAGTGCAGATTCAGTTCTGGCTGATGACAAAGACAGTAAGTCTAACTTTACTATTAACTCCCTTTGGAATGCCACCACATATTTTGCAACTTAAAAAGGGGGCAATTGTCATGCTACTGAGAAATATGAATCCCAAAAAAGGACTTTGTAATGGGACCAGATTAATTGTGAAGGATTTAAAAGATCATTTCATACATTCAGAAATTGTGAATACTATCCATAAAGGTGAACCAGTTCTTATACCAAGAATTGATTTGGCTCCAAGTGAGAGTGGTTTACCTTTTGTCCTTCAAAGGAGACAATTTCCCATTATCCTGGAATTTGCCATGACCATTAATAAATCCCAAGGACAAACTTTTAAGTCTGTGGGTATTTTTTTACAGGAACCTGTCTTTTTCATATTGAAGAAAACCCAAGTCAGGGTGATTTATTAAAGGATGGACACATTTTTACCAAAAACATTGTGTACTATGAGGTTCTGTAAACATGGAGAACAGTGGTTTTATTTCTAGGACAACATTTTATGTCACTCGGACTCTATTTTAGAGGACCACTATTTGACATAGGAAACTGATGTGCCATTTTACAAGAATAAAAACAAAAAGTTCAAAACAAAAACAGCAAGAATAAACAGTGGTTATATCCCATAGACAAAATGTCAAGTCTGCTGGGCCCATTTCAGAGGAACCACTTGGATATACAAAAAAATACATTGGAATGTCTTCATAAATAACAACATTAAAAAAGGAGCAGTGCTCTTATATCAAACACAAATTCAGAAAATATACCCCAACAAACATAGAGAACAGTGATTTTATTTCAAGGATGAAATTTAAGGTCACTTGGACTATTTTTAGAGGACCACTATTCCACTAAGGAAACTCTATAAGAAGGCAAAAAACATAGAGAACAGTGGTTATACCCCGCGGACGAACTTTTATGTCTGGCGGTCTCTTTTTAGAGGACTGCTATTTCCCATAGGAAACTCTATGTTCCATTTTCAAGAAGTACAAGAATAACAACAAAAAGTGAAATAAAATAAATAACTGCAAACACAAAGTAACATATTGAAATGTGTTAGAAGTTACCTTTTCGCATGATTGGCTCCACAAAACACTTTTGTGTCATTTTCGTACAATTCAAGGTTAAATGTTAGTATTTTAAGTTACTGTTTCAGATGTTAACATTTTAAAAGGTGTGCAACGTTGTTTCATTGTATATAATTAAGGATTTATGTTAGTAGGAGGATAATTATTTGTTAATAAATTGAAATGTATAATTAAATACAGAGTATTGATCCCGGGAGTAATACGATCGCAAGTTAATGGGGTCAGGAAGGAATTCATTTTTCCCCCTTTGATACAATTGGCTAAGTTTCAATGGGGGGTTTTACTGTTTGCCTTCCTTTGGATTCAATACCTATGTGGTTTACCAGTACTTGAACTAAAAGTTGCATGTTACAAAGCATTATGTAATGGTTTACAATACTTATTCATAGAAAGTTGACCTATTGTTATGTTACTCATGCATACCGCTGAATTCAAAACTTTAGTATTGTTAAAAAAAAACACTGTTTCAAATATAAGTTGCATGTTACAAAGCTTTATGTAATGTTAACAATATGTATTCAGAAAAACTTCAACCATTGTTATATTATTCTTGCATACATGAGAATTAAAATAGTCAATATTGTTAAAAAATGATGGTTTACCTGTTGCTGAAATACAAGTTGAAGGTCAAAAAAATAAACACATTTATTATAATTGTTGTACTTCTTTGTAGATAACAAAAAGGTTAAGAGTCTCAGAGACTCACATTGTGTGGCAAACAGCATTTCCCAGTCCTCAAATGTTATTGCCGTAATTTTTGACGCGCAAGTCGCTAGTAAATTCAATAAAATATAAAAAAATAATTTAATAATCTATGTTCCATTTTCAAGAAGTACAAGAATAACAACAAAAAGTGAAATAAAATAAATAACTGCAAACACAAAGTAACATATTGAAATGTGTTAGAAGTTACCTTTTCGCATGATTGGCTCCACAAAACACTTTTGTGTCATTTTCGTACAATTCAAGGTTAAATGTTAGTATTTTAAGTTACTGTTTCAGATGTTAACATTGTATTTTAAAAGGTGTGCAACGTTGTTTCATTGTATATAATTAAGGATTTATGTTAGTAGGAGGATAATTATTTGTTAATAAATTGAAATGTATAATTAAATACAGAGTATTGATCCCGGGAGTAATCCGATCGCAAGTTAATGGGGTCAGGAAGGAATTCATTTTTCCCCCTTTGATACAATTGGCTAAGTTTCAATGGGGGGTTTTACTGTTTGCCTTCCTTTGGATTCAATACCTATGTGGTTTACCAGTACTTGAACTAAAAGTTGCATGTTACAAAGCATTATGTAATGGTTTACAATACTTATTCATAGAAAGTTGACCTATTGTTATGTTACTCATGCATACCGCTGAATTCAAAACTTTAGTATTGTTAAAAAAAAACACTGTTTCAAATATAAGTTGCATGTTACAAAGCTTTATGTAATGTTAACAATATGTATTCAGAAAAACTTCAACCATTGTTATATTATTCTTGCATACATGAGAATTAAAATAGTGAATATTGTTAAAAAATGATGGTTTACCTGTTGCTGAAATACAAGTTGAAGGTCAAAAAAATAAACACATTTATTATAATTGTTGTACTTCTTTGTAGATAACAAAAAGGTTAAGAGTCTCAGAGACTCACATTGTGTGGCAAACAGCATTTCCCAGTCCTAAAATGTTATTGCTGTAATTTTTGACGCGCAAGTCGCTAGTAAATTCAATAAAATATAAAAAAATAATTTAAATAGGTTAGGGCAATTCCCTCACCCCCTAACACCCTCATGTATTGTGATCACCCCTGAGTGCAGGATGGGGTGTGATCAGCATGCTTATCCAAGCACGTTAAAATAACATGCTTGATCCTGAAAGCCCAAGTAGCTAAGCACATTCATTTAATGTGCTTGGCACCTTAGGAGTTAAATGTATGGAATGGTGCTGTGTTTACTTAATACAATGGACTGGTGGCCAACATATTATTTTCAGGGGACTGATGACTCTCTGAAACATTTTCAGGCATGTGTATATGTGCAACACTAGTACTGCCTATCTGCAGTACCCTATTAACATACAGTAATAACTATATTTACCTGCTTTAATCCATAATATGTACACGATTATAAACATGCAATACCCAATGTACATAGTGCCCCTATTCACTTTGGTCACTGTGTATATTAAACAATTGTTTATTTCTGCTTAAACCAACAAGTCTCAGGCCTAGGGCAGCACCTTTTCAGGGCACAGTGGACTTACTCAAATTGATGGTGCAAAACCATGAAAAACAGTGTGGATATGCACAGAAATGTTTATATGCAGTCGCACCTAAAACTTTTTTGATATACATTATATACACACAAAAAACAATCTACACCTATGTTTTATTATACATGTGTGTATCTTTTGATAGAAACAGAGTAAGGGGAATGAAGGGCCTGGAGGCCACCCCAGCCTGCTGTGGTTGGAGGGAGGGCCCCTTGGCCTGGCAGGACTGGGTATGGAAGGAGGTGGCTAGCAGGGGGAGGTAGAGCCATTTATAGGCTGGTTTGGCGCCAATTGTATCAGTAGTCCCCCAGCTAGCCATGAGGGAAGATACCCACGAACCCATCACCAAAGTATTGTTGTTTAAAGTTATGATATGTTTTAATTAAAAAAAAAGGAATAAATAAATTAATTAATTATGTATATTTGAAGGATTATCTTGTTTTGTTAAGCACTTGTGGTTGTTATATTGTTTAAGTGTACATTATATATTAGCAAATTATGTTGATGTCACACCGGCGGGTGGTGAGGGGAGTCACCGATACAGTGTTAAAATGGGTAAGATCCTACCCTACGGTGGTACGGATGTTACAACACGATAGGCCCTGGATGAGGCTTCAGGGCGTAGGGTGTACTGTCTCTGGCCAGGCTCCACCCCTCATGTGATAATGTTTATTTATTAATGGTTATGGTTTTCCTCCAAGAAGTAGTCTGTGTCTAATCATTATATTTTAGGCCAAGAAGTAGTCTGTTTTAGTCCAAGAAGTAGTCTGTGTCTAATCATGATAGGTTAGAGGTAATTGTCTTTAACCCTAATCCACACATACCAACTGGGCCTTGCTTAGTTCAAGGGAGGTGTAGTAACAGAGGCTTGAAGAGTGGAAAAATCAGATCTATCCTGATTTGCGCATTTCTAGATGTACTGGAAGCGTGCCGCCGCCGACTCTGCGGACGCGCTCGCGTCCCCATGTAGCTGTCAAAAATAGGTAGTACACCCCAAGCCTCTAACCCTATCCCCCTAAACCTCACTTCCTAACCCTTACCCCAACCCCCTAACCCTAACCCCCTAAACCTTATTTCCTAACCCCTAAACCTCACTTTGTAACCGTAACTCCTAACCGTAACCCCCTAATCCTAACCCCCTAACTAACTAACCCCCTAACTCTGTAACCATAATCTGAAACCCCTAACCAAGTCGGCGGCGGTGCCCTTCCAGCGCGAGCAGAAATGTGCACATAAAACAGGATAGATCACAAAAACCTACCCAATTGCAGCTAAAGTACTGCACCGCTGCTTCCCCTCGCTTTGTGAGGCTCACATGTGTAACGGCGCAGCTGGCTCGCCTTACTTTGCAAGGCTTGCGGTTGCACCCTCGCTTTGCAAGGGACGCAACACCCTGACCAACATCGCAAACGTCACCAACATCACAAGATCCACAACTATATATGTGATGTTTTAATCAGCATACAGGTAGACATCAGCAAAATGCAGTGCAGCATGCTCATTATCTGTGAAAACATACTCTGTATCATTATATAGTGCAGCATGTTCATTCTCTGTGTGGTCATAAAAATGCAAATAAACTTCACGCAGTTCCACTCTTTAAACTCATGACTCTATATGATTATCTTTATGACAACTACTCTGCAGCGAACATTGGACTTTACCTCATTACTAGATTATGATATTGCCTGGACTTCAGGGATTGTCCCTGCCGAGAAATGAAACTTAAAATCTGCCTGCAGGGCCCAGAGACGGGGAAATGAAACTGGGCAGGTTGTATATGAAGAAGGAGGAGGAGCAGTGAGCATCAGTCAGTGCTAAGCTGCAGAGACAGTATGATGACGTGCAGAACCTGATACAGAGCAAGGAGCTGGGGAGGTGAGTAACGAAACATTTGGAATATAAACCAGATTATGAATACTGTATAATAGAAATAATTGATGCATATGGGTCATATAATGATAAAGCTAAACATAAATAATAATATAAAATCTATTGTGTAAAGCAAAAAGGGAAAAGTATACCTCTTCCCTTACAACACCCTAAGCACATAGGGCCCTATTCTATTGCCCAATTCATAAATTTATACACACTTAAAATCACTCTTAATATTGCTACATATTCAGCAAATATTGCTTATTGGCACTAAGGAATTCGTAAGTCAATAGAATGCATATAAACATTTATAATAAAAAAAAAACCTGAAGCCAAATGTATGAGTTGAAGGCATTTGTAAGTAGCTAATAGAATATGTCCCTTAGTCTTGCCTAGTGAAGGGCAATGTGTATCACTTGGAGGGCCTCATAAGCAGCTCCTAAGGCCTTAAAATGGCCTCACAGTTCTTTAAACCTTTTTATTCTACCAAAAATAAAATTGCTGTAGAAAAGGAATTAATAAGTAATAGAGGTATTGATAATGAGATACGTATTTATGAGTATAGTGTGGTATTATTTACTATATTTAGAGATACATAATGGACTGGTTATCGAGGGGCAGGCTCTCAAGCATTGGAGGTGCCAGGAACCGCATGTAGGCCACTTGTTGCCCACCATTGGTCTAGACAGTTATTCTCTGTATAGAAAGACAGGTGACTGCATAGATATGCTTAGTCATCAATATGTTTGTTAATACTATTGTAAAACTTAGAAAAGATTATAGTTTTTGCTGTGTTTTTTATGCCTAGTTACCTGTCTGTTTATATATTTTTGTCTACCCAGACATGTAGCGCTACGGAATATGTTGGCGCGTTACAAATAAACGATAATAATAAACGATAACATGTACATTTTATTATGAACTAGTTACTTGTAGTCAGCAGTATGATTTGTAATCTGCGGTATGGAACAAATACGCTAGGTGACTTGTAGTCTGGAGTATGGTGCGATTATGCTAGGTGACTTGTAGTCTGCAGTATGGAACAAATACGCTAGGTGACTTGTAGTCTGGAGTATGTTGCACATACGCTTGGTGACTTGTAGTCTGGAGTATGGTGCGGATATGCTAGGTGACTTGTAGTCTGGAGTATGGTGCGGATATGCTAGGTGACTTGTAGTCTGGAGTATGGTGCGGATACGCTAGGTGACCTGTAGTCTGCAGTATGGTGCACATACGCTAGGTGACTTGTAGTCTGGAGTATGGTGCACATATGCTAGGTGACTTGTAGTCTGGAGTATGGTGCACATAGGCTTGGTGACTTGTAGTCTGGTGCACATATGCTAGGTGACTTGTAGTCTGGAGTATGGTGCACATACGCTTGGTGACTTGTAGTCTGGAGTATGGTGCGGATACGCTAGGTGACTTGTAGTCTGGAGTATGGTGCGGATACGCTAGGTGACTTGTAGTCTGGAGTATGGTGCGGATACGCTAGGTGACTTGTAGTCTGGAGTATGGTGCGGATACGCTAGGTGACTTGTAGTCTGGAGTATGGTGCGGATACGCTAGGTGACTTGTAGTCTGGAGTATGGTGCACATACGCTAGGTGACTTGTAGTCTGGAGTATGGTGCACATATGCTAGGTGACTTGTAGTCTGGAGTATGGTGCACATACGCTTGGTGACTTGTAGTCTGGAGTATGGCGCACATATGCTAGGTGACTTGTAGTCTGGAGCATGGTGCACATATGCTAGGTGACTTGTAGTCTGGAGTATGGTGCACATAGGCTTGGTGACTTGTAGTCTGGTGCACATATGCTAGGTGACTTGTAGTCTGGAGTATGGTGCACATACGCTTGGTGACTTGTAGTCTGGAGTATGGTGCGGATACGCTAGGTGACTTGTAGTCTGGAGTATGGTGCGGATACGCTAGGTGACTTGTAGTCTGGAGTATGGTGCGGATACGCTAGGTGACTTGTAGTCTGGAGTATGGTGCGGATACGCTAGGTGACTTGTAGTCTGGAGTATGGTGCGGATACGCTAGGTGACTTGTAGTCTGGAGTATGGTGCACATACGCTAGGTGACTTGTAGTCTGGAGTATGGTGCACATATGCTAGGTGACTTGTAGTCTGGAGTATGGTGCACATACGCTTGGTGACTTGTAGTCTGGAGTATGGCGCACATATGCTAGGTGACTTGTAGTCTGGAGCATGGTGCACATATGCTATGTGACTTGTAGTCTGCAGTATGGTGCACATTCTCTAGGTGACTTGTAGTCTGGAGTATGGTGCACCTTCTTCTGGTACCCCCACCACGGTATATACCCACGGGTGCCTAGTAAGCGATGGGGGCCACAAGGGGTCATAAGAAGTCCAGTGGAGAGCAGTGACAGGATAGTGAGTATCTGACTGAGGGTGGTGTGAGCGACAGGTGAGTGTGTGAGTTGCAGGGGAGTGTGTGAGGTCAGGTCAGTGTGTAACAGAGGTGAGTGACACCTGATCGTGAGTTGGGTCCCAGTGATTAAATATAATGTCAGGGATCAAATATATCCGTGTTTCTTACAGCAATATGTATTTTTTTAAATTGCTCAGCAGCCACAGTTTTAAGTTGAGAACAGGATGTGCGGGGATGTGCTTACTGCAAGCCCTGAATGATCTGTGAAACAGATCATATGCTTAAAACAGGGCTCAGTGTTTACCCTCCTTAAATAAATACTGTGCTTAATGGTACCGGTTTAGCATAACTAACAGGGCTACAGACAGATAACTTTACTTATTTATTGGACTTATTTATAAATATATATATTTCTTCCTTTTACATAAATATATTTACATATATATATATATTTATATATATAAATATATATGTATGTTTGTGTGTATACACATATATATATATATATATATATATATATATATACCCATAATTAACTCAAATATAGTGCGCCATCCAATCTAATGCGCACTCCAAATTTGGAACCCATAAAAAAAAAACATTTTCAGGCGAATGAAATGCGCATTTGTCATTTTTACAAGAAGTACCGAACAGTGTGCCACTGTACTGTGGCTCTATGGTTACCAGGCTCTGCATGCCAGTGTACTGGGGCGCTCTGTGTGCCAGGCTCTGCATGCCAGTGTGCTGGGGCTCTCTGGGTGCCAGACTCTGCGTGACAGTGTGCAGGGGGCTCTCTGGGTGCCAGACTCTGCGTGACAGTGTGCGTGGGGCTCTCTGGGTGCCAGGCTCTGTGTGACAGTGTGCAGGGGGCTCTCTGGGTGCCAGGCTCTGCGTGCCAGTGTACAGGGGGCTCTCTGGGTACCAGGCTCTGCGTGCCAGGGTACAGGGGGCTCTCTGAGTGCCAGACTCTGCGTGACAGTGTGCAGGGGGCTCTCTGGGTGCCAGGCTCTGTGTGACAGTGTGCAGGGGGCTCTCTGGGTGCCAGGCTCTGTGTGACAGTGTGCAGGGGGCTCTCTGGGTGCCAGGCTCTGCGTGCCAGTGTACAGGGGGCTCTGTGGGTACCAGACTCTGCGTGACAGTGTGCAGGGGGCTCTCTGGGTGCCAGGCTCTGTGTGACAGTGTGCAGGGGGCTCTCTCGGTGCTGGGCTCTGCAAGACAGTTAGCGGGGGGACTCTCTGTGTGCTGGGCTTTGTGTGGCATTGTGCGGGGGGCTCAGTCTCTGCAGGAAGTGTACGGTATTCTTAATGCCAGTCTTTGAGGAGCCACTTCATGCGGCGGTGATGATGAGGCCCCCGGGAAGCGAGAGATGGTGGTGTCTCAGTGTATACCGTTATGTCCTGGTCTGTGCCATGTCATTGATGGCGCACTAGATTCGAAAAAAGGGATTAAAACATCAAATCTAGTGCACCATAGATTCTAATGCGCACTCAAAAGTTGGGACCCGATTTTTTCATGAAAAATTTGTGCATTAGATTCAAGTAAATACGGTATATATATATATATATATATATATATATATAAAAACCTGCTTCCAGCTCAGAATTCTGAGAAAAACTGTTATTACGCTGCATTATGGGAAGCTGAGCTGGAACATGCAAATGTGCCCATAAATGCCTCGCTCTTCAATCCATAGCCAGTTTCAAACATGGCTTACTTTAAGCTTATGCCTGCTGTATTACACCGCTTTAAAGCTGAGAATCCTATCCATGTACAGCTGTTTCAAGCTTACTGGCTAACATCAGCATGGAACAGAATCTCAGCCTGTGTTGTGGAAATTATCAGTAGGTAGTTCACCACAACAATCATTTAATATATGGTGGGCAAAAGAGTGATAGAAGCCCTCCACCGTACAGTAAATAAATAGTACATCTGTGTTCACATTTGAATGTCTAAAGCAAGTTAAAAAAACTGTTTCCAGCTCAGAATTATTACACTGCATTAAATATATATACAATATCTACACGGGAGGCAGGCCCAGGTGCCAAAAAACAAAACAAATGTGGCACCAGGGCCCTCCGTTCCCTAGCACCACCACTGCTGTGTATATACAGTATAATGAGTTGACGGGGGGGGGGGGGGCACAACATTTGTTTTTGCACCGGGGCCCTCCATTTCCTAGCTCCGCCACTGAGTCTGTAGTATGGTGCGCATATGCTAGGTGATTTGTAGTCTGGAGTTTGGTTAAAATACACTAGGTGACTTGTAGTATGGTGTGACTTGTAGTCTGTAGTATGGTGCTCATATGCTAGGTGACTTGTAGTCTGGAGTATGGTGCGGATAAGCTAGGTGTTTGTAGTAAGTAGTGTGGTGCACATAGTATCTAGGTCAAGTGTAATCAGCAGTATGGTACACATACTCTAGGTGACTTGTAGTCAGCATTGTGGTGCACATACTGTTTAGGTCAAGTATAGTAGAAGTTTGGTGCACATACTTTCTAGGTCGAGTGTAATCAGCAATGTGGTACACATATTCCATGTGACAAGTAATCAGCAGTATAGTAAGCGTACTTGTTCCCTAGGTGACATTGACAACAATATGGGAAACGTACTCTAGGTGACATATAGTCAGCAGCATTGTGCTAATATTCTAGCTGATGTATATTCAGCAGCATTGTACTCTAATGCTGTAGACAGAAATATGGTAAACATACTTTGAACCCGATTCAATTACAAGCCCACATCTCGCGGGATAGTGGCTGTATGTCTGCGGGCGTGCTGCGGGCTCCCGTTTGTCTTCGATTACGGAGCAATTTAATTGAAGGAGCCCGCAAGTTAGGGACCTAAAGCCGACTCCGTAAACCATGCACTGGGTTGTAGTAGTTCAGGGCGGGAATATGATCAATTACACAAGACCGTAACCTCTCCTTTCAAAACAGCCAATAGAAAAATGAGGCTGTCATTATTAAAACATGGAGGTTACATGTCAATCAATTAGGTTTGGGAGTCCGCTACTCAATGGGACTCGCAAACCCTCAAAATACAGAATTATAAAAATGAATGCTAATACTGTTCTAGTCCACGTGGGTGGCCTGATATGTATTAACTCATTGATTCCCAAGATCGATATAACCCCGAAATGAAACGTGAAAATACATTTTATTTATTGCCGATTTGCGAGCTTGAGATTGTTGTGCAATTAATTATTTTATCACTTTCACCGTTATTTACAGTGCAGTATTTATTTGCAGTTACAGTGCTGCGGACAGGGGTTAAACCCCCTTGTGGGTCCGCTCTAGCACTCGTAGGATTTTCTCCTTCATATGCCATTTACAAGTGTGAAAACATTTGCGGCCTTGGGGAATTGTAGCAATTGAATATCGATTTGCGATTTTAGACATTGTAATTCTTGTGGAAGTGACAGATCAAAGGCTTAGAGAGGGAGGCTGTAAGTTCCGGGTTTAACCATCGCAGAGTTTTCAAGCCTGTAACCCGTAAATCGTTTGGAGCCGGCAAAAAGACGCCAATTGAATAGCAAATCACGGTAACTTGACAGGCTATACTTTAGAGGAGTTATACCTGGCAGTACTCTACATATATTCTAATTAAGATGTATGTAGCAGAACTTTACATAGTTGAGATGTATTTAGCAATAGAGTACACAAACATTAGATAAGGTCATTCAAATCATATGTAATCGAGCATGAAATGCACTCTTTTTCTGCTGCTAATATATCATATACAATCTGATATCCTGCATGCTCTTCCAACAGCGTTGGTTACCTACCTTTAAATCACCAGAAATAATGACTCCTAGGCCCCATACCTCTTGATTTTCAGTGCAATACCATAGTTTAAAAAATTGCCTATATTTGTTTTAACCACATTACACTATTTTACATTTATTCATAATAAATTACGCTTCTTATTAATTTTGGTATACTAAAGTTGCAACACTAGTTTTCACCCTTTTTATTTACCTGAATATTTATATTATTTGGCTGTACCCCATATACAATTTGTAACCTTTTCCAATTTAGATTACACTAATATACTAAACTACACTGGCATAGTTAACCATTAGATTTTTTTTTTTTAAATGATTGTGTACTTTAATGACTTAAAACACAAATAATACAGAGTTATAGAGAACTGGATGGTATAAAATAAAACTATTGATGAAACAGTCTTAATAGCAGATAAAAATGTAAAGGTAGTAAATTATAGAATTAAAGTGAAAAATGATTACCTTTATAATAGTACAGTATATGGGCCTTTTCATCCAGTGCAGATTTTACATGCTAGCAGCTAAAACCTATATAAGCCAATTTGCTTCCTGGAAGGAGTGACTCAGCAAAATGGTTTCTGCTCTAAAAGTAGATCTGCGCTCATTGAAATGTGGCTTACAGGGAAATGGGGCTGTTAGGGCATTGCTAGATTATTATGGACTGATTGTTTATGTTAGAGCAAAGTTGTTGCTAGAAGCCCAGATCCCAATTTAGGAAGGTACCCCCTACATCACAGCCATTGCTATACTTCATGTAATACAGCATCTCTTTTTTTCTTTCAAACCTAAATCCTGACCTGTCTGATGATATTTGCGTAGAGGATTGTGAATCACTGCTTTATTTTTTAGATGCTGAGGATGAATGTAGATGCAATATTTGCTTGTCTTTGTCCTTTTAAACTGGCTCTGCTTTGTAATTGTAACTAGAAATGTTACAAAAAAATCTTGTTTTTGAACACAATACAATATTATGTGGATTATATGGTGTGGTTTACTATCCTGCATATTGCCATCTTTCGCACTGTGCCCTACAGTACTACAATTTTGCAAGCTAAGGCCACTACCACCTGAAAGTGGCTTCATACTGATAGTGTATAGGTGCGTATGCGTGTGTGTATGTATATATACATATATATATATATATATATATATATATATATATATATATATATATATATATATATATAAAACCTCAACACACCATGCTGACCCACTTGCTTGTCTTCCCAAGTAGAACAACATACAGCTCCTGTTATTCCAAGGTGGTCTCCCATCCAAATATTGACCAGTATTGACCAGGACCAACCCTGCTTGGCTTCAGGGTGGTGTGACCTCTTGGTTCCCTGACCAGAATCAAAACCCGTTTGCAGCGGTAAAAGGATATATATATATATATATATATATATATATATATATATATATATATATATATTTAAAAATATATATATATTTTTTTCCTTTGGATTTCCTAAGTCTGACAAAGTATAATAGAATAATATATGTAGCTTTATGTAACATTACATGTAGAGATAGATAGATAGATAGATAGATAGATAGATAGATAGATAGATTATTATAATTCAGACTTAGTAAATCAGGTTTGTAAAACCAAGAATAGAATTACTATAATATTTTATATGGGTCTGGCATCAAATGAATTCCACTCTGTCCTATTTTGCAGTAACATGATAAGGAAACTGTGTGAAGTAAAAATATGTGAATGATGCAATAATTGGCAACTTTTATGTGTAGTAGAGTGCCCTAGCCTATCAGTGGTCGCATTTCAGCAACATGTTGAGTCGTGGTCCCTGATAGGCTAGGATGCTACACTGCACATCCAGCACTACAGAGTATGTGTCAGAATACACTTCAGTGGGCAGACCCATACATGGACTATTTGTGTTATTATTATTATTATTATTATTATTATTATTATCCTTTTTTTATAACATGTCAACATGATTTTAGACAGTAAAAATATAACTTTTAATATCTTCTTAATAAAACAAAGTACACAAAAGTAAATGAATACATAGGTATATTATATACTAGCGAATTGCCAGTCAAAAAATGACAGCAACAGAATTGTCAAGGAATGTTGTTTGGGCCAGACATTATTTTTTATGGTGGTCTGAGATCTCGGCGCTGATTGCGAGCCTCTTGGTTGTTGTATTTTTTTTATCAGAGGTGCTTTTGTAGTTTGTGTGCTATGAGCAGCATTGGCGCTCGTTGTGAGGTGCGCAGTGAATGTCTTTTGCGTTTATTGCAATAGTATTTTTTTTACTTTGTGTATATGTATTTAGTGATGGTAATTAAATAAGTAATAAATTAATAAATTAATATGCTTTACCTATTTGTAAGTAATATATGCAGGAAGCATTGTGCTTAAGAGCTGACAATCTGTTTTGATGTTCCTGCATACAGTGTAGGTTTGCAGTGTTGTGGAGCTGAGGTGTAAGTGTCAGCAATGTGTGCAGTGTGTAGTGTAAACAGTCTGCGTGCTTGAGGGGAAGCCGGTAGTGTAGCTGGGTACTTCCGCATTCTGTAAGGTAGTTTTGTAAAATGGCGGCCAATGTGTAGGTGGTAGGCGGGTTTGTATGATGAAGCGTCCTTGGTAATGGTGTATGTTGTAGGTCGTAGGGGTTTTTGTAAAAGTCGTATGTGCTTTGTGGAATTTAGCGGCTTTATGGGTCGTTTAGCCTCATTTTCGTTTTTCCGGCGGCCATTTGTTCTCTCGCTTAGGGGATTTTCGAGTGTATAAACTTTGTACATTTGCCAAAATTCGATGTTTAAGCAGTGTTGCAGAGGTCCTGGGTGTCCCCCCTTGGTGTGGGTAAGGTTTTTATTTTATTTGTGTGTGTATTTGTGTGTTTTTTAATGTTTGCCGCTGTGCGCGGGTTGTCCGTTAAGGTTGTGTTTTTGCAAGTCCATAATGGATTTTTTATAAGTCCCGCGGGTCATAATTGTTTTTGTGTAAGTCCGCAATTTCTTTTTTTCTAAGTCCCGTGGCTCGTATTTTTTTGTGTAAGTCTGTAGTTAGTCATTGCGTGTTTATGTTTTTTTTCCAAGTCCCCATTGTGTGGTCATTTGTAACCGGTTGTGAGGTGCCGTAGAGCCTCCACCTCCGCAAATGCGGCCCCTCGCTTCGCAAGGGTCCGCATTTGCGGCCTGCAATGAGCCTGTGGCTCATTGCAGCCGACGTGGGAGCCTCCACCTCCGCAAATGTTGGGGGTTGTAGGGATGAGTGCCTATGGCGCTCATCTCCACCAGCGCAAGGAGTGACTTTAGCGCTCCTTGCCAACAGATACGGCCCTTGCTTCGTGAGGGCCGCAGTTGCAGCAGGCTTGCTATGCGCGCCCACAAAAGGCAGTCTCACTACGCGAGCGCGCAAGCATTAGCAACAACCCGCATGCTGACAACTATATATGTGATGTAGTAAACTCTGGAAACCTTCCATATCCCTTTAACATAATCTGCCTGTTGATTCTCCAAGCTCCAGCCTCTCTCGCTAACACAGGACCTACACAGGAGGTCCTTCCTCACTGCAGATGTCACTGTTTATTTTTTATACACCGCTTGTTGTCTCTTATTCCTTCTCAGGCACAGCTCTGCTAGAGGATTTGGTGCAGAATGTCTGTAGACTCACCTGATCCTCCCCTACGATGCAGAGGTTCCTGCAGCATTAACCCACTCCTGTCTGCTTTTAGGCAGAATCGAAAAAGGCTGACAGTGAAGTTACAGAGTGGTTGTGGAGACTGGCAAGTTTTGCCACATCCAAAATGGCGCCACTGTAGGCCTGGGCCTCAGCGTGTAAAACAGTAGCCCATAACGTAGCCCGCAAGACTTACTGCTAATAAATTGGCCTCTCAAAGCAACCTGCAAATGACTTGCGGGTTAAGGATGAAAAAAGCGTATAAGACGTGAAAATTTGAACTGCGGCATGGCAAATCCATGGTTCTCTCAAGCCCGTAATTGCTACGTTCCAATTTAGCTATTAAATTGCAACAAATCTACTGGCGTTCAAATCAGTAACCCGCAAATGGAGTCAAAAAGCCAACGGGTAATAGAGAGGAGGGGGTTAAAGTCCTATCTGTTATACTGTAAATGCAAATATACACACACTATTGTACTTAAAATTAAAGGGAAAGTTATGTTAGGAATTAAAGTTAATAGCACAAGATTCTCAAGCTCGCAAATCTGCAATATAAAATACATTTTTTAATGTGTTATTTCCGTGTTATATCGCTCCCGGCAATCAATGTGTTAATACATATGATGGAACTCGCATGGACTAGAATATCATATTTACTGATTTGTTAATATTGCATTATTTCTGGAATGCGGGTCCGATCGAAACTCGTGATTGAGACCACCCGTAAGGCTTTGAAATCTAACCTCCATTTTACAGTGACGTAAGGATGACGATCTCTTTTACCACTGGCTCTTTCTAAACTCGTAACTACGGGTCTGACTAATTGATCATGTTCAGGCCGCACATGCAACGTGGGCAAGAATGGTTTACGGGTTTGCGGCTGATATTGTAAGTGATTGAAAACTTGGATCATGGCAACATACTGATACAGAACATTTGCTTTGTTAATTAAAATATATGAATTCAATTAGTTTTACACTAATGACGCATTAGTATTAGTGTTGCCTTTGTGTTATGCTGGTTTGTCAAAAACAAAGAATTTTCAGAACAGCACAAGAAAGGTGACAACAAAAAATGTATGATGAAGTAAGTTTGATTTATTTTAATTCACACACTTGCAAAACATAAAAACTGCAGAAACATGTCCACAATCTCTGATATTACACAAAAATGTCTTGTTAATATAAATAGACCTTTTAGTCACAAGGTATGACATTAATCAGTGGTTATCTACTTGAAATTAAAAAAGTCAATTATCTGACATAATTCATGTGTAGAACCTCTTTTAAAAAAAACTAAGGCTCACAAAAGTGTAATTAATCTGCCATAATACATATATTTAAAAAAGGGGTTCAACATATGTTTAATGCCAAATAATAGATTTCTGAGTCTTGTGTCTGGTTGTGCTAATCCATAAGGTTTTTATGGCAAAAATACTGGATTGGGTTGCCAGTTCCTTCTTCAGTGGGCCACAAATTGTCTGACCACTCTGCTATGACCTGCCCATCTTGGATGACCCTACATATAATTTCACTAAAGTACAGAAGCCCCTTCAGTGTGACAAGTTGTGATCCAGAAGGGGTTATATTGTATAATGCGCTATTAATGTAAGCTTTCTTTATACCTGTTGGTTGGCCTGCCCTCTCTTGCCTTGAAGGCTGCCTTTCCTGGGAGTAGAGTTGATTTGCACAACCCACGTTTTTTTGGGGATTTAAAAGGCACACTGGTCGTGCCTATTGGTTTCTATTTGCTGGTGTAATTTTGGATGACTACAGCTCCAATGCACATTATATCTAAGTATTAGACACACAAAATCTACACACATAGAAATTTTAAGATTTTTTAAAATGCGTGATTCCACTTGCTTCAACTTACATTTTGCTAAAAATAAAAACTACTGCATTGGTGTTTTGCATATTATTACAGCTCTTGGTTTGATACAGGATATACATTAGAAAATGATTGTGTGTATGTCCTAGAGATTTCCACAGATAAAGACATTTCTCTTACACTGCCCCCTGTACATATATGACAGGGCTGTTCTATGTATCATTATTCCCAAATGTGTGACATCATTGATATATTGATTCTCTGACTGTCCATAGTATAATAAACAAATGCATTTCATTGCTGTAGACATAGATGACTTTAGTAAAGGTGTAGCCTTCATATCTATTTACATATAGTGTAGTGCAGGATATGTCTAATAAGATCATAACCTAAAATATAGGCTTGTATAGTTACATTCCTCCTTGACCAACTTCTTCTACAGAAGGTGGAGCCATGACAGACGTGATAGGTTGTGCATATTTGTTACTGATCGGAGTGAGCACACAACATATATATTCACTGCCACTGCTCTGTGAGTCTTGCCAGAGAAATGCATTTTAAAACCTCCATCATAACTCCAGTATAACGTTTGTATCTTCCTAATGAAACAAATGACTGATCTTAGTGACCTATTTAATTAGAGAATTAAGAGCTCTACACTGATATCTGCTGTTGTATTGCTCGTGCAAGACCTGCAAAGCAGGTGAATATGTGTGCAACTTCCAAGACAATATTTAACTTAAACCGACAGTTTATCTGGTTGAGCACTACACACGTATACTACATTGCAGAAAAGATTCCAATAAGCAGGAGGGTGTATTAATAAAAATAATACATGTAACCATTTTTTTTTCAACCATGAGGACCCCTCTCTCAGAGCTGCTCCCATAGGCGACTGTCTACCCTGCCTAATGAGAAATCCGGACATGACAAGAATAATACCAAGCAGTGTCACACAGTTAAAAAAAAACAAAAACACTTTTAGGTAGGTGAAACTAAAATTTTATAAGAAACTTGCAGTAAGGAAGATGGTAAAAAAAAATAGCTTCTTGTGACTTAAAAGAATGACCAACTGTTTTTGTTATACAAGCTAACATTGAAAGTAAAACTAAATAATGTAATAAATGTTCACATAAGAGATTCCCTAAAATATATCACTATCATCATCACTAATATAGTTTCCGTAGTGTGTAACGTTGGCTAGCGAATGCGCACTAGGGAAACTATATTCAGCAATGTGCAGCGCGTAGCGTTTGCAATGCGTTCTGTGGCGGGGGGAGAGACACAAGATGGAGGGAGAAGGGGAAAGAGACACAGGGGAGGGGGGAGGGGGGAAAGAGACACAGGGGACGGAGGAAGAGTGGGGAGAAGAGACACAGGGGAAACAGACGTTAGTAAATAAAACTGTCATCATGATGTCAGTAAAACATGGAGCTTAAACTACAATCAATTAGTGTTTAGAAGTACAATTTGCAATTGGGCTCGCAATCCAGAAATGTAGAAACCAATACAAATCAATAAAGCAACTGTTAAAGCTTATGCAGGTTCCATGATATGTATTAACTCCTTTATTCCCAGGATCGATATAACACAGAAATAAAACATAAACAAAAATATTTTTTTATTGCAGATTTGTGAGCTTGCGACTGTTGTGCAATTAATTATAATGCCTTTCATTGCTTTCACTATTATTTTTTGGTAAAGTAGTGTGTGTTTATTTGCTCTTGCAGTGTTACGAAAAATGTGTTTAACAGACTTGTGAGTCCAGTCCAGTACACATAGAATTTTTTGATAGATTTGTCATTTATGGGTTTAAAGGCAATTGCGGGCTTCTTGAATTGTTGCAGTTAAATATGGATTTTGCCTCTTTAGCACGGGTAACATTTATGGGCCTGAAACACCAGAGGAGGAGATAAGACAGAGTTATGGTTTTGACAACCACAGTGATTTTGAGCCTGTAAATCACAATTGAAATGCGAGTGGCTAAAAGTAGCCAATTTAAATATCAGTAATATTTACAGACTCCACTACGGGCTCAAATAATTGTGATTTGGAGAATTAAAGGGCCATTGTGTGTACTCCCTTCAGCTGACTTAGGCCTGTTTGCACTTATTGCCCTTATAAAGGCATTTGATACTACTATAACTGTTCTAATTTTAAAATAGTAATTATTGGAGGAATATATGGAATATCCAAAGCAATTATTTAATATATAGAAGTTATAGATTGTAACAACATATAAAACAACTAGCCCAAGGAAACAACAAAATTATACCAAATCACTATTTTCTCTCACACTCCCAATCAAACCTGCTATTCATTACAGGGCTTTTGGGGGATGCATAAAGCAGTCTTCCAGATTAGTAGGAATCCATCACGGATCATAGGGAAAAGTTATATTTTAATATTTACCTCTTTATGTAATATAATTTTATTTTAAAGTTGGTTGCCACATCTACATAATAGTACAGATGGTATCAAGCACCTGGTAAATAGGCCTTTTTTGTATTTCTTTGTGTATAGATATTATTTTTTATTATAACACAGATGCTATTAAATGAACATTGTACTCAATTATTTGTCTATTATGCTTCAGGGCAGTTTTTAAATATTCTAGTTATTTGCATGAACAATGAGGAATTTCTTGGTTAAATAACTTTAAAATATTACATATAAAACTTACTTTCACATATTAGCTCCTCAGTCTCCAGCCAAGCTACTTGTCTCAACCCCTATAAGGTCAATCAGAAGGTGCTGGTAGAATACCAGGGTAAACAGCAATATCTAAAATGTAGGAGCCAGGAAGATTTTATAAGAACCAGACAGGCTGTTTTCTAGGGGCCTCATTCTATTATCGGACGTAAAACGGCCGCAAGGCTGCGATTCCTTGCAGGGGTTCCGTTATCTTGCAATTCAATTATACGGCCCCGCAAGGATCTCCCCTTACGGCCGGCCGTATATCTTGCAACCGGCCGTAAGCTCAGAAATCTTTAAACACAAAAATAAATTCAAGACAGCACTGTAAATGCTAGGGATCATATTGGGGGACATGAGGATTAAAAGTAACCCACTCTCAAGCTTGCACATCAGCCCAAACCCGAGTTTACATTAACTGTTTATTTTCCGGCCGCAGCGTGGCCGGGTTTGAGGTGCTCCAAGCCCTATGGACTTTTTACATGGATATTTGACATATATAAAAAAAAAAATATTTACGGATTTGAGTGTAGGGGAATGTTGTGCTATTTTTGCTAACACCTACAATCACTTTATTGTCTCCTCAGAGTGCAGGATGGCTTTATTTGGGTTATATTATGTGCTTAATTAGTGCTAGCGGGACCTTTTTACTGCAAGTAAGCTGCGGCTCGCTTTTAGCCTTGCAGAGAGGCTTCCCGGAGCAATAGAATAGCAACCAGGATTTTCTTGCGGCCGAAACTCTTGCGGCCGTTTAAGATCAAAGGCTTTCCTCCGGCGCGAGTGGCCTCAAGGGATAGCAAGGCGCCGGCCGCAAGCCTGCCGGAATCCCCGGCCGGAGGGGAATAGAATAGCCGAATAGCTTGCTAATATAGCTGCGGCCGATAATAGAATGAGGCCCTAGGAGTCTGGAAGTAAGCCCTTCATAGAGATGCATTATACGTTGGAAAAATATTCAGGAGTTAGCAGTACAAATTTTAGGAGCCATGGCTCCTGGGCTTCTAGGAAATGTCCACACTGGTAGAATTTATTTCAAATACACATTTTTATTGAATAAACATATAATTGAAATATATTTTTCTTATTTTTTTATTTTTATTTTCATAACTGAAAAACAAATACACCCTGTAGATTTGCATATACATATTTCTTTAAATGCTTTGCTTCCCCTGATGGTTCCGCTTTGTATAATGATGGTGATTACAAAGATTAAGGTTATTATCCAGGAAAAAAGAGACAAGTATAGAGTTGTATTCTTTTTTATATAATAATTTTATTTAGGTCATCTAATTTAATTTTATTTTCATCAGTGTAATTGTTGTATATAATTTCCATTTCACTTACTCCAAAGAAGCCCCCAGAGAAGCAGTTTTTCACTTTCTGGAAAAAGCTAAAACAAAAATCACTGCTTACCACTGTGACGAAAATACTCTGTAAACTGCTAGTAAAATTATTTAGAAAAATCTTATGGAAAGTTATAAAATAAAAAACTAAGGAAAGGAAAATGAAGGCTTAACCTACATAATGTTAATAACTTCTATATTGTGTCAATTCTGTAATGTATATTTGGATTTGGCGCAACCATCTTTTCTTTCAATAAAAATGATTTAAACAAACAAAAAATGTAAAATTATTTAAAAATAATTAATTGTAAATACATCTTTATATGATACAAATGTTGTACATGTTGTTCACTTGTCCTTTCTGACTTTAAATGTAGGAAAGCAGCACAGCAGTTCTGAACATTGACACCTTTTCGAGGGCAGAGAATCCATAGTCTTACAGCAGAAGTATGCATCACTTTCGTGGCAATGACACTCAGCAGAGCAACCACAGGAGACATACAGGTGAGAAATATGTTCTGTGAAGTTTACGTTACGTCTTATATTTTTTTAACCTCAAAATGATCATTTATGTGAGATGGAAGATTGTTAACTCTTACAGGCATGGGATTTGTGTTTTAATGTTGTTCTGGTTAATTACAAGTGCGCTGCAATTAACTTTGCAACATACTATTGTATTCATTTCTTAGAACAGTATTCCAGCCTCGAAATATCTTCTTTTAGAATTTTTGTAAATTGTAAAAATTGCCTGCTGATTATTACTTTCATTAAATAAAGGAATTGCAGTAGATAATCATACATTTTTTTTGGACAACAATCTTATTTAGAGTAACTAGCTGTCCTGGGATTACTTTTTAGTGCCTAAATAGCCACTTTCGTCAAGGATTCACTCACTGAAATGTTTTGACAATACGTGGTTTTAAATTGTCTGTGGAAATGTTCAACATTACAAGATATGAAGCATCAAGGCTATGGTATGTGTCTGTGTAGTTAATACCAAACACCGGCTAATGGAAGCATTTTGAATACGCTGATATCACTTGAGAAACAGTTTACTTTGCCACATATTTGCTTTCCCCAAAACACTACAAATAATAATAAGAACAACGCAGTAAGCTAACATTGTAGAAACACGTTATTGTAATAAAAAAAAACAGCACATTATACCAATTTTAATCCTTTAACTGTTGCTAGGAGCTTCCTTCACTCTGCCGGTTCTAAAAGGACCAAACTACCAGCTTTATCCAACTAATATAAAACAGTGACAAGTGCTTCATATGAAAATGTTTTACACCATTTCCACTTACTTTTGACTGCTCTACATTATTGTGTAGGGTAGTATTCATGTTTAAATGACATTTTCATACTTACTTTCACTCAATTGTAGGAAACACTAGCAGTCAGGGAAGAGGCCAGACCGAGGAGCAAAGGAGGTCACATCCTATGGGAGGCAACAGAGCATATAATCCCACAAGAAACCTGGGAGAACAAAACAGTAAGTTTAAATAAATGTAAGAGATATATTAGACAGGCCATAAAGGCATTTAACCTATTAGTATTGCTTGTTTTTAGTTAGCAGTCTGTCTAGGAATGCAATGTTCTAATTCAATTAATGATTAAAAATTTAGGTATCCACAAACAATATTTATAATTTAATTAACAAACATTACTTGCAATTAAAGGCAAGTTGATGTTTTTTTTCACTTACATAGTTACATAATAATTGAGGTTGAATAAAGACTTTTAGCCCATCAAGTTCAATCTTTTTAGATCTCCTATGATCCTTATCATTTGTGGATTATTTACTACCTGTTAATAATTGTTAAATGCTAATTGTTAATTGATCCAGAGGAAGGCAAACAGAAAAAACAAACCATGGAAACATTGGCATTTGTTTTATAAGGGAAAAAAGTAAAATTCCTTCCTGACCCCAGGTACTGGTGATCGGATTCCTCCCTTTGATCAATGTTACTTTGCTAGTTATCCAGGATAACCCTGAATGCTCTTTTTATTCAAAAATATATCCAACCCCTTTTAAAGTTATCTATCGAATCCACTGTCACCACCTCCTCTGGTAGAGAATTCCACAGATTAACCACCCTTACTGTGAAGAACCCTTTTCTTTCTTTAAGATGGAATCTTTTTTCTTCTAACCTCAAGGGATATACATGTATACTTTTCAAAAAATCTATTTTGTAGTATTTAAGCTGATGAGGGAGAATTACTAAACCCTCACATGAGCTGCTATGTTTTGTTTTGCTGCACTCCTTTGCTATAGTGCAGTAAAATATGACTACAGTTCCAATAATTATGTGTGTAAATATTTATATTTATTAAAAATATACGTTAGAAAAGCACATGGATTCTAGGCATGATTTCATTGACAAAGGGCCACTGTAGTGCATTTGCATGTAAAGCACATATGCTTGTTTGTTGGGCAGAACTTCTAAAAATAATATGCAGTTTAAGATAAATAAATAAATAAAAGTTAATATTTTTTTGAATGTGTCAGATATCCAGCAAAGTAGATCTACTTTTCTCCACTTCTATGGTGGTTTGATCAGTTCTGTCTGGAAGCTGGACTAAAAAGAAAGTGGTCTGACCAGCAGACTCTGTTTCAGACTGAGTATGCAAGGTGGGCAATAGAGCTGTTACCCATGGACAGGGTTAATGATGCCATAAGGCCCAGTGGCATCATAGTCCAGCTTGATTCCAAGCCCCATGATAGTGTGGCCAAGCAGAGCTGGCCACACCCTTTGGTAAATCACTGGTAGTTAGAGATAAACAGCTCTGGTCAAGGACAAAAATGTAAGAAAAAATATTACTTTTTTTGTTAACAGCATACTTTTTTTTAATAGTCTATGCCCAACAAATACACATATGAGCATTACTTTTAAATGCATTATAGTGGATTCAGCTTCACATTAAGAATATTCAATTTAATTTATTTACATACCATTTAATTGTTGTATCTTGTACAGCTGCAGCTGTACATCGACAATGCAAAATATAGACTGCCATTCTCATTATTTCTGTTCAGTTTGGATTTGTGTCTATGTAGATGTAGATACAATAATGTAATATATATGCAAATAGCAAAGGCAATCAAATTGGACAATTTTTTTATTTTTTTACTTTTTTTACCAAAAACAACAAGCAAAAAATATGAGAGTAAACGACATTATTATGTTATACTAAAAAAAGTTTTACTATTGAAACTTTGTTCTACAATTTGTTTTTACTAGGGACAACATAGCCCCTAGACCTATTAGCTGAAAAACTGTAGGAATAGAAAGTCTTTTAGCTGGCTTTGGTTCACATTTGGAGGCTGTGATTTCTGCTGCTACTCAAGTCCTTTCACCCTGATATCTTGACTTGTGACCATAACCCATATCTTGCCTCTAGTCATTGTGAGATATCCTTGCCATATCTAATTGCTTATTGTTTGTTTTCTATTTATAGTTTTCCCGTTTCCCATGAACAGTGCTGTTGGTGGCATGGGACTCATTAATTTTCCAAGAATCCCTCATTTTCCAGTGACTGCACACCATCCTGTGAGAGCACACTCTGAGCACAGGGCAGGAGCAAGGTCACAAATGGACACTCATGTAACTTCTTCAGGAAGAGCCCAGAGCAGAGTCTACATAAGTCAACATTCAAAACAAACGTCTGATGGAAAAGGTGATAAGAATATGAGCAAAATACTGGGTTTTGGGAAAATGTGAGACATTACTACTTTATGAAGTGTAGAGAAGTTTAATGAAATAACATAGCAGCAGAGGATCCAAGTGGCAAAGACTAAAAAGTAGAGAAAGTACTTTCTGTGGTCAACGAAGAAAAAACATTCAACCTCAGTAGATTGATGTACAAAGGTTTAGGAATCTGTAGTTATACATTAATGCTCAATTAACATTTATTTACAGTTTTGAGAATAATGAAACATTCACTATGGCACATGAAAACACATGGACATCCAATCAGTTATTATTTAGTAACACTTTTTGGGGAAATAATTACAGTTTCCATGTTTCCTGTAGCTAGCTAAGAGACTTTGTAGTCTCACTTTTGGATTTTTTCCACTTTTCCTAGCAGAACTCTTGAAGCTAAGAAATACCCATAGGACTTTCTACAAATTTGTAATATTCAATTCACTGTGAATACCCTTACATACACAAGTTTTCTGTGCTAATGACTTCCATATAATCCCAGTAAATATAACACTCACCCCAATGTTTAAATGGATACTGAAGTCCTTATATGCACGCTGCACCATCAGAAAAAGGGGGAAAATGTGGGAAAGTTTTTTAAACTTTTTAAAATTGACTAAAATGGACTTAGAATTTGTAAATATATGTATTGCTTTATATTCCCTGAAGCCATCCACAATAATCTGCATAAATAATGAGATGTAGGCTGTGAGGTCACACTCATTATATATAGCATTTTAGATGTTCCCAAAACAATGGCATGCTTTGTTTGCTATGCAGATACGAACAAAAGAGATTACAGAGAAAAGTCACGGCAAAGAGATGCATCTTGTGGTAGGAGAATGGATAATGCACGGTCTCAGGGAACAAGTCAGTGGAGGCATAACCAGTCCAGTAGTTCTGGAGGAGCATTGTCACAGCGTCACAAAAGCCCCAGGAGATATGGAAGTCAGACTATGATTGCACCTTTTAAAAATGAAACAAAAGGTAAATAACACATATCTCATGTGAATACAAAAATGTCTGTTTTTTATGCCATCAAAAGGATGTGTTTTTTATGAATATTAACTCAAATACTTTTCAAGAGTTCATTGTTACATCCACCTTATTGTCACCATAGCATTTCTGTTACATATAAATGATAACCATAATTTTTATTTTCAGCAACACTCTTTTTATATTTGTTACCATGTTTTCAAATATTTTTACAAAATATTTTTTAATTATTTTTTGAAAAAAGAGTTAACACATAAACCTTTGTTTTCAAATAGGACCAAATGTACAACACACATAAATACAAATAGTACAGAAAAATGACAGATCAAAGAGTAATTTGACATGATCTTGAAGCTAGGGTAACCATTGATCAATAGATTTGATGTTACAAATAGAGATCTGATAATATAGAAAACGTTAGGGTTTACTTAGATAACTTAACTTAAGGTTATCCTTTAATTCCCTACTCTGATTGTAATTTACCAAATCAGTTCATGAGGTATTACATAGATTTGCTGTACATTTAATATGTATATTAATATACCTGTTATTGATATGTACACATCTACATATATATTATATAGGAACAAGCAGATACACAGCAGTAAACATATAATATTCTTCCAAATAGAGGGATGTGGGTGGCACTCCAGTATCCTGATAGTAACTACACAGTGCAAGTCAAGTTTACTGTGATGCTATTCTTTTTCTTCTTCTGACTGGTCCTTCTCATCCCAAACATGACACAGCAATGGCAAACTAGGCAAGTTTCATATATCTATTTAAAAACACACAAGGTCCTTTCAAAGTGACAAATCCTTTTAAGAGTAAAAGTAAATGTCAGTGTCAAGCAAAGCAAAGTTGAATACACTAGATATTAATTAAAGGCTGCATTTACTTTTTTAATGTTATCATCTTTCATATAGAATTAAATATACTTTTTGGTGGAATTTGCCATTTAGTGCACTTACTGTGAAATGAAAACATTGAGATTTTTCTTAATTATGTACCATTCACAAAAAAAAATATTACTGTTTTTAAATGTTTTTTAGGATATCATTTGAATTTTGAATACGTAAAATAAAGTAGAACAAATCTTTGTAAAATGCATAGGCTGATTTTTTGCACACACAAACAGAAAGAACTATAGAATCAGTGATGAGGACTGCATTAAACTGCAGGCCTACTATTCTATTAATTTATTTCTGTTTCCTGCATTCTGGGAACCTGGGCAGGGACATGCAAATGTGCCCACAAAGGCTTCACTCTTGCAACCCATTACTATTTTAATCATGGCTTCCTTTGAGAATTTGCCTGATGTATTACACAGCTTTGAGCACAGCTCAGGATGGATAATACACAAGCTAGGAATACCACCCACCTACAGCTTTTTCAAGGTTACTGCCTCTCATTAGCGTGGGGCTGGTTCCTAGGTTGTGTAGTAGATCTTTTGAGGAGGTATAACTAACTGAGGTTAAATGTATAAATACATCTTAAAAATAAAATGTGAGGAAAAATGATTGTTGGAGTGCAGATGATTTGTAAATATTATGGATATAAATGTAAAAAGTACAAATGTAATTGTCATACAATAGGTTTTATATGCAAACATGGAACTCGCATATCTGTCTACAATGCAATCATAAGAGAATACTTCAAACTTTAAATGCAGGTTAAAACAAATACAGGAGTTCTATATCTCTTTACTCCCATATATTTTTGTAATCACAGCTCATTTTAAAAAGTGCAGCAGAGATGGCTCCAATGTGCAGTTTTTTTGTTTTGTTTTTTGCAGATTTTTCATCACATTTGGTCACAATACTGCAACAAATATATTATTTGTGTTAGAATTGCAGTGTGCACCAGGTTAGTGCATTGCGTTCTTTATTGAAAAAAATATTATTAGCTATTATTAAGAATTTGTCTGCAACAATTGATGTCTCTGAATTTGTGGTTAAAACATTTGTGAAACATTTTATAAGAACCAAGATTAAAGAAAATAATATGTAGTTCAAATTACCTGTCATCAGTGCTTTTCATGTGCTTCATTATTTTCCTCCTTCCATATAGCATGTGTATGTTCTAAAACATATAATGCAATGTTTGCTTTTTGCAGAGGTGGATTGTTTAAGTGTTTTCCAACCCAAAAAGAATACTTTTGGAATGAGAACACAAAGTGTACAGAGTCTTGTCGACATGTCTATTGATTCAGAAATATCACAAAGGAATAGCAGAAAACCAAGATTATCTCGCAGTGAGAAGAAAATTGATCATGTCACAATAAAAAAATTATCTGAATTAGAGCCATCTGAAATTGTCATGAAACTTGCTGCTCCAGGCAGTGGACTGAAGGAATTTCTAAATGAACATAGCATTGATTTTCAATTGGTAGAGAGTTTTCTTAAAATCCTAACTATAGCCATTGGCTGCATGACAAATCGCCAGAACCTTATACACCTACTAAGTAAAGTCCAGGGTTCAAATTTTCTAAAGCAGGTTCTTCCTTTACACATATTAGAATGTATGGGACCTGCCACTCAGCATGATAAAGCACTTTCCTTCATTGATCATGCCATTGTTCTACTAAATGAGATGGTATGCATTTTCCCATCAAGCTGTTTTACAGACGTAAAGATAGTGGAAACCCATTTGAACATTGTTATACCTGAGATACTAAGAAGTAATAAAGTGTTTCCAGAGGAAATTCAAGTAAAGTTTGTAGAGCTCTGTTCATTTCTCAATCATTTACAAGTAAAAAAGCAGGAAGGTACACTACGATCAGATAACTATATTTATATGGTGGGCCACAGGGCAAATATTGAAGAAGATGATTTTAGAAGTCTATCAATCTATCCAACACACCAAGACATTTATTTGGATCAAAACCCTTCCATGCGACCAAATATCATTGATGGGTCTTACCTTGATGGTAAATCATACCTGGACACCCACTTTCGTCTATTGAGAGAAGACTTTATACGTCCACTCAGAGATGGAATATCTCAACTTCTGTTATTGAAAAGCAAGGACTTAGCAAAAATAAAACTTGATGATATTCGAATCTATTTTGATATTCGAATTTCATTCCCTGTCTGTACTCGGAATGGAATAGTTCACCAAATTGAATTTAGCACCCGTAACTTGACACAAGTTCGTTGGGAGAGTTCAAAACGTCTGTTGTATGGGGCTCTTGTCTGCCTCTCCAAAGACAACTTTGAGAACATGTTCTTTGCCACAGTAGCTGACAGGAATGTTAAAGATCTTCAAAATGGAATCATAACGTTAATGTTTACTGAAGAAAGCCGTCAGAAACTAGCACAACATACTCTAGATGACAGTTTTCTGATGGTGGAAGCAACAGCATATTTTGAAGCATATAGGCATGTTTTAGAAGGACTGAAAGAAATGTTGGATACAGAGATTCCATTTCAGGAACAGATTGTTCATTGTGATACAAAACTTTGTGCTCCATTGTACTTGTCACGAAACAGGTCAGGTTATAGCTTGGCAAGCCTTATTACAAAACCGATTTCTAATGCCAGTGAGACTGTGGAGTTTTTCAAAAGGAATTTATGCAACATAAACAGAGTATCGGCTCTTGCACTTGATGTTCTTAATTTTAACACTTGGCCAACTGAAGAGGACCTGGATTTGGATAGATCTCAGTACAAAGCATTGCAGATGGCTTTAACAAGCAAGCTTTCCATTATACAAGGCCCACCTGGAACAGGTAAGGGTTTTTCATAAACCATTTATTTGTGTATACCCCAATATATTCTGTAGGAGAGACATATGAATTATATAAATGTGTATTATTGAGCTATTAATTAACTCTCGCTGCTTTGTGACAACATATCTATCTACAACAGAGAGACCTCTATGCGGGCATGTGCTCCACTCCCTTTTCCTGTACACCTTTTGCATTACCCCAGGTTATTCGCTGTTAAATTCCCTTTAAATTCCTCTAACCCACTCATGTTACATGTGACTATTTCAAGGTTTACATCTAGGTCACTTCACACTTGCAAAAAGCTCCTAAATCTAACCCAGTAGAATATAAAAATGGTGGTAGTAGGAAGTAAATATCACATATTATAATTGTCAAACTACGAGACATCGTCACGCTTTGCGTGGCGCTCATTACTTGCAAGCCTCCCGAAGCGAGACGAGCCATTAAATAAGAGCCTTCAGCACTCATCGCCTGCGAGACATTTTTAGCGAGACTAGCCGTTAACTCGCACGACCCGCCTGCGAGCCTTTAAGGCACTAAAACTCGCAGCACTCTCGCAGCACTTGGGCAATGAGCACCAAAGGCAATGAAACACGCGGGAATTAGCCTCCAAACAGGAAACAAGGGATCGCCTTAGGCTGCTAGCACTTGACGAACGTGGGACTTAGAAAAAAAAAATTACGAGACGCAGGACTTAGAAAAAAAAAATACAAGATAGGGAAAATACGAAGTTAACGTCGAAACGCGCAAAGCAAAAAACACGAAACACAGAAAAGATATTTTAAAAAATACAGCAAAAACATCACACACAGCACGGGGGAACAGCCAGGGCGTCTAGGAGTGAGGTGGAACGCTAATGTAAGTTGATTTTGCCGAGTTTAGCCACTCGAAAATTGGCTAAGCAAGAAAAAAATGGCGGGCAAAAAAATAAAAACGAGGCTACACGACCCTGGACCGCGCAAAACACCGCCAACCACGTACCACTTTCACTCGGGACCGTACAAGCTACAAAATACACTATTCCAAAGGACTGCAAATGCTTGCGAAACGTGTAGCACATAGACAAACAACGCTATTTTACAATCCTAACTTGCCACTAACAACATTAGGCATCTAAACCAGCGCTTTACACAAATAAACCAACGGTTTGCCCTCGCGCATGCAGTCTATTCCTAATGCACAGTTGGGACATTCATAAAATTATCTCCTCAGGGCAGCAACAGTCCAACTGGACATTATATGCTGCAGGACAATAAAAACAGATTGTTTCCTCTTCAGGCTATTGATTGTTAAATATGTAAATTAGAAAAAGTTAAACTATATTAATTTATTATTCAATTAATTCATTAATTAGTATTTAAAAAAATATAGAGAGGAGCCAACGGACACGCAAGCAGAGGCTCGCAATGAGCGCAGAAGGCGCACATTGCAAGCCATGCGATGAGCGCCAAAGGCGCTCAGCGCGAGGCTCGCATTGAGCGCTAAAGGTCATTAAAGTATAAAAAGCTTAACATTGTGTGCCAAACAGCATTACCATGGCTTCACATTTTATTGACCGTCATTTTTTGACAGGCAAGTCGCTAGTCACATATAATAGTTGTCAAACTGCGATTTGTCATCACACTTGCGAGCCTCACAAAGCAAAGCGAGCCGTTGAGGCATAGAAACCTTCCGAGCTCGAAGGCGCTCGAGCAGTTGAGGCATGGAAACAAACGGGACTTAGGCTAAAATGAGCGCCGAAGGCGCGGCGAGCAGTTATGGCATTAAAGCATGCGGGACTTAGGCTGCAAGCAGTTGAGGAATGCAGAACTTACTTAGGCTGCAAGCAGTTAAGGAACGCGGGACTTAGAAAAAAAATCCGACCTCGGAATCTCAGGGGCAAAAAAATCTGAACTTGAATACGAATGTAACAGCCAAACCGCGGAAATTGAAAAAATTTAATAAAAAGAGAAATGACGGACGAAAAAAATTTGCAAACGGAATGAAAACGAGGCTAAGCACATTCTGACCAAAAATATCAAACTCTGAAAAATACGCGGGAGTAAGAAAATACACAACGGCAAAGACACTAACACTTGCACGAACAACACCAGGCACTCGGGACTTTGAAAATAAAACCAACGGAAAGATTCAGCAGACACACAGAGGAGAAACACACAGATCAGGGACAAGGGGGAGATGGTGGAAAGAGACACATTGCATTCCCAAGCACAAAACTTGCAGGTTAATGAACCCTGCAATGAGCGGACCGTACAGTAGGCGGGAGGAAAGGTTCGCAATGAACACCGAAGGTGATCACTGCAAAGCAGGAAAGTTGAAGTACACAAGGGGAGAGGCTTTCGCGGTGAGGTGCTCAGAGGGCCAAAAGACTCACATTGTGTGGCAAACAGCATTGCTAGGCTTCAAATGTTATTGTTATCATTTTTAACGGGCAAGTCGCTAGTAGTTCATAATGCTCATCTATCTTTAACGCTAAACGTCAAAATTCTAGCACTAACTTTCCCTACCACAAGTCCCACATGAGCCCACATTCCTCTTATTTTGTTGCCTTGCACAAATAGAACCTTTACATTATTTTGTGTTAATTATCTAGTTATTTACTGAATCTATTATTACTCCTGTATATGCAATGTTTATCACTATTACATATGTTGTTGATTATGGAAATAAATACATTTTTACATATTTTGATGGTATAGTAATACATACATTTCCATCTAATGAAAATTTCTAGTCTTCGTATAGTGTGGCTTCACTATTATGGCTATAAGACTTTTGATTTTTCCAAATTATCATAATTATGTCAGAACATGGTTTACCATAACTATAACCTGAATGTCAAAAACGTGGTGCATACTAGAACTATATATGTGATCTTTTTGTGTATCTGATTCCCATTTAAGGTAAAACCTATGTTGGACTGAAAATTGTGCATGCTCTGCTAGCTAACTCATTGTTCTGGAAGGAAGGAAACAGTCCTATATTGGTTGTCTGCTATACAAACCATGCCCTGGACCAGTTTTTGGAAGGTAAATGATTTTATTTAGTTTTTAGCAGATAGCAGCCTTGCTGAGAAAGTTAATATTTAGTATTCCATATTTTTAAAATGAATCTACTATATTTATTTTAGGAATACATAAATATAGGACATGTAAAATTGTGAGAGTGGGATCAAGAAGTAACAGTGAACTCATGCAGAAGTGTGCGCTATCAAACATTCGTAGTCAGAAACGTCGTGCAGATCTGCCAGGATATATGAGAGCCATGCATGCAGAGGTAAGAAAGTCACTCCCAGGTCCTCTGGGATGAGGGGAGGAGCCCCTTGACACGGCAGGTCCGAGGATATTGAGATAATGTAGAGTAAGTGGTTACCTGGGTAGAGGAAGTGTAGTTAGCTGGGGGGAAGAGCCTTTGTTCTGCCATTCTGCAACAAGTAGTCCCCTTTTAAGAGGTGTGGATTTGTTATAGTTGGTTAGCTGGTGTTAGAGCTATGGTTTTGTTTGGGGTTTTATGGTTGTTTAACTGGTGTTAAGAGTTACTGGTTTTGTTTGAATATTATTTATTCTGTTTTTGATTTAGAAAAAAATATATTGTTTATCTTTCATTTGTAATTATATATATATATATATATGTTGTGTATCAAGTTTTGGATTAAACATATATATATAGTGTATATATATCTTTATAATACATAATACTTAATAATTACATATTTTAGTTTAAAAAAGTGGAAGGCAGGGTAATCAAACCTAAGACTTACCAATGAAAAAAGTCATTAAAATAGATTGCTTACCACTGCATCACCATACTCTGCTTTTAAAGGGAGTGTAAATCCATAGTGCAATGTGTAACAGTTCCCTTATTATTTATGCTGATACTTGCAGGAGTGCTTCAAGGGCTAAACTAAAATCAGTCAAATCTTGATCAATTTTAAAAATGTAAACATTTTTTCCACATGATTTTCCACCCTCTAACATATGGCAACTATTGCGGTCCTTTAACCAATCACATTTAAATTCATGTCTAATGATAAGTAGCATACATCTGCCATGAATAAAGTGATTCCGATTAACCACAAATAAAAATCAGCTGTTCTTGTAGAATTTCTTTGAAACTTTTGTGGTGGACAAAACATCTATGGGAACATATAATTGAAAGGTTATAATAAGGAATAGTATAATAGAATATCTAAGGCATTAGATGTACCATGGAGCACTATGAAAATGTGGCACCACAAGGACATTGCCAGATCAGGACACTCTCCAAAGTTGATGACAAGAAAAAAATGTATCAGTGAGGGTAGCAAGAGGCCTACACAACATAAAAGGAGGTACAGACACTTCTGCCAGTTACTGGTAATTTTGGGATAGAGTAGTAGGACAAAAGCATTCTCTCACAAATAAGAACATTGAAGTCTATTTACATTTTGCAAACAAAATACATTCAGGCACCACAAATCATGTGGGAATTGTCTTGTGGTTTGATGAGACAAAAGGTTGAACTTTTTGGCTTTAATACTAAAAGATATGTTTGGGGCAAAGACCACACATCTCATCATCCAAAGGACATCATACTTACTGTGAAGCTTAGTGGTGGCAGCATCATGCTTTGGGCTACTTCCCTTTACTGGAGACGTGGTATCTAGTCAAGATAGATAAGATCATAAAAAGCTCTAAATATCAATATATTTTGGCATAAATCTTTCTAATTTCTGTCATAAAGCTGAAGATGAATATGATAATAACACAAACCACACATTCAAGTCAACCAGGGAATGGCTTCAAAAAGAAAGATAATCTTGGATTGGCCAAGACCTCAGTCCCATAGAAAACATGACTGAAATAGGGTTGTGTACAGGAGATCCCCTGACAATCTGAAGGAGCTTCAACTTATTTTTTTTACAAGGACGAGTGGGACAAAATTCCAATGTCTGGGTGTGCAAAGTTAATAGAGATTTATTCACAAAGACTCTTGGTGTAATAAATGCAAAAGTTGTTCCCACAAAGTATTATTTGGGAGGAGAGATGTGTTTTCACACTTATGCAACCAGAGTCCTTAAAGTTTTTTTTGTTTGAATTATTATTTGTAGTTGTCATCTATTTGTTCTTCTTTTGAATATTGTTGGTTTCAAGGTCACATTAAAGATGGAACATGCCTGACATGATTTATCTTGATTTCTAGATTTATATCACAAAAACTTTCATTAAGATGTGTAGAGTTTTTATATGCACTTTATAATCCTTCATCTGATGACAGAGACCACATAATCATTCATACTTTTAAAGTAGGACACTCATTTTAAAACCAAACACACTGTGGAACTATCATCTAATACACTCTTTTAGATGCAGTAAAGAAAAAATGTTTTTTTTCCTTTTAAGAAAACATAGATACCGATTTATACAAAGAGTAAGAGGTAGATCCATGCCAAGAATAAGAGGCAGAGTCATCCTAAAAAAATGAGGTTCAGCCATTTGAAGAGGGAAGGTTAGAGCCATATCTAAGCTAGAAGAACATACTGTATGTTCCTTTTTATTTTTCCAGCTTGCAGAAGAAAGGCAAAAGATACAGGATGAATTATTGAAGAAGGCAAGTTATTTGCAAAATGCTGTCAAAGGAATTCTTCATGAAAATACATTGAAAAAGTACATACCTCCACATCAGTTCATAAGTCTCATGTCCCAAAAGGTAATATATAGTACTCCTTTACATATTACTTGATACTGATACAGATAACAGTTATATTGTTTTCTTATTATTCAAAAGTAATTTGTGATTAGGTTATCACATTATTAAAGTATGTATGTTCACTTTAGTTTTTTTAACAACAATGTAATAACTTGTAATGAATTCAGTTAATTCTTACAAATTATAAAAAAAATATATAAACATTGGATAGAATAATAACACCAGGATATTCTCCTTGTTGGGTAAAGCTACCTATTGGCAAATAGCCAAGTGAAGAGTTTTAGTCGCTTTGCCTCCATCAGTCTCGCAACTGCACATGAGCAACATAGTTGCGCATGCGCATTTGAGACCGCGACTCAAGCATGCACAGTTGCGCTTGTGAGCTGGCAAGGGACGGTGGGTCAGTGGGAGAGGGAGAGAGGAGGCAGAGAGGGAGGGGAACACAGGGCAGAGAAGGAGGGAGAGAGAGAAGGCAGAGAGGGATGGAAACATAGGGGATAGAAGGATGGGAGACAGAGAGAGAGGGGGAGGCAGAGAAGGAGGAGGCAGAGAGGGAGGGAGGGGGAGAGAGGAGGCAGAGAGAGGGGGAGGCAGAGAGAGTGAAGGAGAGGAGAGAAGGAGGAGGCAGGGAGGGTGAGAGAGAGGAGTCAGAGAGAGAAGGTGGGTGGCTGAGAAAGAGAGGGAGACAGAGAGAGAAGGAGGGGGAGAGAGAGAGAAGGCAAAGAGGGAGGGAAATTGAAAACGGGAGGGAGAGAGAGAAAGTGAGGGAAAGAGAGGCAGACGGAGAGACATAGGAAGCACAGATAGAGACAAACAGACAATTGAACATAACATATGATATTGTCAATTATTACAGGCAAGTTACTAGTCTTTTAATGACAGTGCTGCATATATTAACAACATAAACACCATTTCAGATTCCATTCACAGGGATTTCTAGTGTCATGACAGAATGGCTGGGAGCTTCAGCAATCTACCAAAATACACCACAGAGAAGACAAGGTAAAGCTTTAGCTCACTCAGATACCTGTTTACATACCTGTTTACATTTACAAATATAGACTCTGATTGCATATATCAGACAACAGGCCCATGCTGTCCACCTAAATGTATTGGAGACACTGAGCCTCATTCAATTAGGAGGCCGCAAGTTCCGCGATATAGGCCGTATGTCTGCGGGCCTCCTGCGGTGCTATTCAATTCGTCAAAACCGCAAGTTAGGGGCCAATAGCGAAATTCGTAAACCATGCCATCGTATGTCAGCATTTGCAAGCTTGAACATGATCAGTTAAGCAAGACCGTAACTCCCGATGCTAAAACAGCCAAGAGAAAAGTAGACGTACAACATGGAGTTGACATGTCAATCAATTAGAGATTCGGAGTCCGATATGCAAACGGCCATGCAAACCCTCAATCTTTAAAATAATAGAAATGAATGAGGCCAATGTGATAGTCTGTGTGGGTGGCCTGATATGTATTAACTCATTGATTCCCAAGATAGATCTAACCCCAGATTGAAACATAAAAATAAATGAATTGTGATTGCTGATTTGTGGGTTGGAGACTGTTATGCAAATAGTTCTAATGTCTTACGTTGTGTTCCCCATCATTTACTGTGCAGTATTGAATTTTTATTTCCATTTAAAGTGCTCCGGACATGTCATTAAGCCCTTTGTGAGTCCTCCTTGATACCAGTAACTTGTGGTTCGACTTTCGCTTTTTGCGGCCTTGGCTACTTGCTTAGTGAGGGGGGCTCGGAGCAATTGAATAGCGATTTGCGATTTTACCGATTGTAACTCTTGCAGCCGTGAAAGATCAAAGGCTTGGAGGGGCCTTCTCCTTTTTAACATATTTATTAATTACTTGTAAGTGGCATTGAAGTGTGGTGTCTCCATTGTTGCTGATGACACAAAGTTGTGCAAGGTAATTAAATCAGAAAATGATGTACTTTCCATCCAAAGGGATTTACATAAATTAGAGGAATGGGCATCTAGGTGGCAGATGAGATTTAGTATGAATAAATGTAAAGTTATGCATCTGGGAAGGAAAAATAGCCATGCAATTTATAATCTTAATGGAGCAAATCTAGGGGTATCAGATATTGAAAGGGCTTTGGGAGTACTTGTGGACAACCGCCTAGGTAACAGTGCTCAATGCCAAGCAGCAGCTGCAAATGCAAATAAAATATTAGCATGTATTAAGAAGGGTATAGAAGCAAGGGAAGCAAATATAATTCTGCCACTATACAAATCTCTAGTACGCCCTCATTTGGAATATGGAGTACAATTTTGGGCACCACTACATAAAAAGGACATTTTAGAACTGGAAAAGGTACAGAGAAGGGCTACAAAACTAATAAAGGGAATGGAGAGGCTAAGTTATGAAGAAAGACTAACAAAATTAAACTTATTTACTCTAGAATAAAGGCATCTATGAGGGGATTTGATTACCTTATATAAATATACTAGCGAATTGCCCGTCAAAAAATGACGGCAATCAAATTGTAAGTGAGCTAATGCTGTTTTGTGTATAATAATAAAATAACTGATAGATTAATAAATTAATATACTTTACGTATTTTGAAGTAATATATGCAGGAAGCATTGTGTTGAAGAGCTGGCAATCTGTTTTGATGTAGCTGCAGCATTAGTGGTGTGGAGCTGCTGTGTAAGCGTGATGAATGTGTGCAGTGTAATAGTATGCGTGCGCGAGACCAAACCGTTAGCGAAGTTTTGTACTTCCGCATTGTTATAAAATGGTGGGTATACGTCTAAGCGGAATATCCGTAGGTGTTTTGTGGTGTTTTGCGAGTTTCTTGTGGTGTTTTGCGAGTTTCTTGTGGTGTTTTGCGAGTTTCTTGTGGTGTTTTACGTGTTTAGAGTGCTGTAGCCTTGTTTTCGTTTTGTTCGGCGGCCATTTTTCTCTCGCTTAGAGAATTTTTTAGTGTCTAAACTCTTTTATTTTGAGTTAAATGAAGGTGTAAGTTGTTTTTTTGAGGTCCTGGTTGCTCCCTCTTGCTGTAGGTAAGCTTTTTATGTATGTGCTGTGTGTATTTATTGTGTTTTTCATTTTTTCATGTCCGCGTGTTGCGGACGATTTTTGCGAGTCCGTAATGTGTGTTAACGTGTCTCGTATGTTGTTAGCGTTGCGATGTAAAGTTTGCGAGGGTTGCAGTTGCTTTGCGAGGGCCGCAGTTGCTGGCAAGGAGCGCCTTCGCCACTCCATGCCATTAACTGCGGCCCTCGCTTTGCCCGCAAGCATGAGCAACGACTCGAGCGGGCTCGCATGCTCACAACTATATATATGTGATACACACACACACATTATATATATACACACACACAATATACACACACATTATATATACACACACACACACAATATACACACACATTATGTACACACACACATTATATATACACACACACACAATATACACACACATTATATATACACACACACACAATATACACACACAATATACACACACACACATTATATATACACACACACACAATATACACACACATTATATATACACACACACACAATATACACACACATTATGTACACACACACACAATATACACACACACAATATACACACACACAATATACACACACACACACACAATATACACACACATTATATATACACACACAATATACACACACATTATATATACACACACACACAATATACACACACATTATGTACACACACACAATATACACACACACAATATACACACACACACACACAATATACACACACATTATATATACACACACAATATACACACACATTATATATACACACACACACAATATACACACACACACACACAATATAGACACACACATTATACACACACATTATATATATACACGCACATAATATATATACACACACAATATACACACACACACATTATATATATATATATATATATATATATATATATATCTCACATATATAGTTGTGAGCATACGGGCCGTTACACGCACATAATATATATACACACACAATATACACACACACACACATTATTTATATATATATATATATATATATATATACATATATATATATATATAAAAGTAATATTGAATATTGTTTTTATATATCACTGGATAAGAATGGTGTAAATGATCAGTGTATAAGTAAAACAATTAGTTTATCAATGGTAATTCTAAGTGTAACTCTGCTAATCCACCTTAAATGGAAAGGTGGGCATGGTTATTCCAGAGAGGTGTGGCTTGGAGCCGGCTGCTGGTGCATGATTCATAGGCACTCTGACAGTACAGGCCTCTCTCCAGCCCCTTATACCTGCAGCATGGGACCCCCAGAGGGCATGGAGCAATTTGAGAGGCAAGGGCAGCGCAGCATCAGACTCAGGGAGCTGCTGTTCTCCTGTCCGGCTTACACATATGTCACACTGGGGAATCACTGCAAGTACACGGACGGGGGGATAATCAGCCACTGTGTGCCTCAGTTGCTGGCATGGGGCGCTCTATCCCAGCAACTGAGCATAGCGAGGGCCGCAGGCTCACCGTGTCCTGGGGGCCGTGGATGTCAGGCTCGGCCCTGTCCCTGGGGGCGGGGTTCCCAGCCTCCTCCGTGGGTGTCGGAGGCCTGTCCGGGTGGCTGGTGGACTCCTGTGTGGTGGGTTGTGGGCCTGGCGCGGGTCCCCGGGTCTAGATCACATCCCCCAGCAACTGAGGGCCGCGGGCTCGCTATGCGAGCCCGCAAGCGTGAGCAACGGCCCGTATGCTCACAACTATATATGTGATCCAGGGTCAATACAAGGCTTTGTCAAGGGAACTTTTTGTGCCAAGAGGTTTTCAACTGACAAGGGGACATCCTTTGAGATTAGAAGTAAAAAGATTTCACCTTAGAGAAAGAAAAGGGTTCTTCACAGTTGGTTAATCTGTGGAATTCTCTACCAAAGGAGGTGGTGACAGCGGATTCGATAGATAACTTTAAAAAGGGATTGGATATATTTTTTAATAAAAAGGGCGTTAAGGGCTATCCTGGATAAATAGAGAGGGAGTATTGATCCAGGGATAAATCCGATTGCCAGTATCTGGGGTCAGAAAGGAATTTTATATTTTTTTCCCTGTTGAGACAATTGGCAAAGTTTCTGTTTTTTTTTTTCTATTTGCCTTCCTTTGGATCAATTAACAATAAATCTGCGTATTGCAGATCACAGGAGATCTAAAAAGGTTGAACTTGATGGACTAAAGTATTTTTTCAACCTAAATTACTATGTAACTATGTAACTATTCTCCTTTAACTGAAATTAATATGAGAGTGTAAAATCTGAAACCCTTCTACCAATCCACTGTCCCGTATCTGTATTATATTAATTATCTTTTTTTATCCATTTTTAATAGATTTTGTACTGTGGGAAAGTGAAAATATTTCAGAAGAAAGTGGTAAGAGTCTTAAGCATATACTTTTATTGAAGTTTTATATAATGTGCATAAAAATAATTTTGGTAATGGGTTGCAAAACAGAAATGATAAATGGTAAATGTATGTAATGCAATAAAGATAAAAACTGAGCTAGCAACAATCACTTTTTAAAATCTTATACCAATTATGCAAAGGTACAAATCTGTTTATAAATTGATATATAAAGGTTATCTGTTTCCATTGTCTTTCCTACCTTTTTAAAATGTACATGCATTTGTTTTATTAATTAATGTTTTAACTAGTGGAAATTGAAGATTTAAAACCAAACATTTTATTATTATGGTATTAATAATGATGACAAAATAAACATTTAAGTACATTAAATTGAAATATTCAAATTTTCTAGGTGAATAAAAAAAACTACAGATTAGAATTTGTTGTTAAAAATGGTGTAATTACAACTAAAGAATTTACAGCCTTATTAAATTGCGATTCTGCAAATTCAAAAGAGCTCGATTTAAGCACATAGAATATTTTTTTTACAGAAGTTTTTAGTTAGTGAAAACCTTGCTTTTGGATAGAAGTTCACTAACTAAAAACTTCTGTAGAAAAATGTGCTATGTGCTTAAATAGAGCCCTTTTCAATTTGCTGAATCGCAATTTAATAAGGCTATTAGTATTTTATCAGTGGTAAGTTATTTAAAAATTGCAGTTCTTACATGTGGCTCATACAGGCTCATTGACATGTAAAATTTATAAATTCAAAGATTACTGTAAAAAATCTATTTTTTAAATAACATTCAGTTATTGAAAAATTGCATTATAAAGTCTAATAATGAATTGGAGAGATAAGCTGTACGTTACTAAGAATTGTTTATGTGAAGAAGAGGAAAGTATTATGGGCAAGAAAAGTTAACAGCCAGCTGTGAGAAATCACATTTTTGTTAACGCTTATGACATGAACTGTTTAGGGTAAATTACACAATACGTTTAAGCATCTCATTCGCACATCTGTAAGTACTGTTATATGCTCTAACAGGTTAAATATAAATAAAAAAAAGTCCATTATAATTCCTAGAAAACTAAAATTAACAAATATTGTCATACAATTTGATATGACACAAATATTACAACGTTTGTGATTTAATAACGTTTATTGAGTTCAATGATCAATTGATAGACAAGTATGTGTCTTGTGCAGATTTATGCTTATTAGGATAATAGTAAAATCAAGAATAAACAATTGAATGTATTTACGTATAAGCTTTAATATTTAGATAGATGACAATATAAAATCTATCTTATGGTTATTACAATTTCTTGTAAATTATTGGATAGCAATTAGTTTTAATAATTTTATATTCTGTTAGTTCAATATGGAAATCAATAAAAAGTGTATATAATCCTTTCAAGTTTGGTTAGCAATCTATCTTAAAACATTCTATACTGTACTTGGTTAGTTTAAGATAGGAATACCTGATTGGATAACAATCTATTTAAGACAATATATATTTTTTTGTTCAATATATGGATCGATAAACTGTAAACAATTTATCCTAAAGCAATAAGATTTGGTTTGTTCAATACAGATGTCTATTCTATACAATATATTTGGTATTAATATTTAGTGATATAGCATGTTACTCTATGAAAGCAGTAAATAGCCAAATATGGTATAACACCTTATATGACTACCAGAATATATACTGAAGCGATATAACTACTTAGATTATAACATATCTTAATGGCAAGCTAAATAACTTTTGTATTTAGGTATTGAATCATTTGATATAACAGAATTGATTACATTTAATTTATCAAATCGGTCAATTTAATCAATAATGATAGAAAACAGTTTTGTTTATTGTGTGATGTGTTGAGAAAAGCTAAGTAGCTTTTGAGTATAGGTATATTTTAATAATCAGTTTTGTAACAGAGTTAAATAGTTATATTAATGAATAAAGTCAGTCAGACTATTTTAGTGAATATGGGCACAGATTTAAATATATTGATTAACACCTACATTCTGGAATGCAAGTGTTAATTAGCCTTTGTTTTGTAACCACTTCAAAATGATAACAGAGTGATTGTGTATATTGGACTGTTTTAACTCTACTACAAATTAGAAAGTTAAACAATTTTATACATAACCAGGTATAGGACTTCAGTGTAACACCCTGTCTCATATAGGAAACCTTCTGAAGATAGTTTGAAGCAATCCTTTTTGTGTTATTCATTCTTTTCTTTTTAGGAAAGATAGGATGGAAATTGGATATAGACAGATATAGTAAAATACCTTAGAGAAAATATAAGGGGGGCATAAGTTTATGCAAGAGAGTAACGGCCAGAAATTAGTACAGTGAGATGACAGTCAGAAACACCCAGAAAAGACACAGAACCTTCTCCCTGCCTATTAGATAAACTCTTTCTTCCTCATCGTCACAAGTTTGTTTCCCACCAATTACAGTAGGTTACTCCCTTTTTCATGTATATATATAATTATAATGTTTCTGCCTGCAAGAGAGACGTCTGGTAACATGTATTAAATTGAACTTATTAGGGAATATATGTGACCTTTGTCCCAGATTGGGTCTGCCAACAATTTTGGGTCAAGAATAGTCCATTGTAATCATTCTCACACCTGCTTGATAAAACCCTCAATGAGACCAATTGGGAATTGAAGATGAATGCATAGACCCTAGCATACGCTATCTTGAGAAAGTTGTAATGTTTCATTTTCAAGGCCTTCTCCGTTGTCTAACATATCTAGCATTGGCTCTGGATCCAGTCTTGCCTTGACTTGTTTACTAGACTCAGAAATGTAATTTGTACAAAGGAAAATGTTTTAAGCCCTCACATGTTAACATCAATAATGAAGGATAGCGCTTTTCATATGATAGCCATTCATTCATAATATAAACTACCTGCATATAAACCTCCAACATGGTGAATATACTAGGTACATAAGATCTATGAATAGATGCCTTTAGCTTTTTCCATTCCGTAGGATGGTTCCATCCTTTTCCTCAAATAACCAATGTCTGTACTGTATCAATATGTCCAATGAGAAAAAGCTGACATCATCCGGCTGCAGGTTGTTTAAACCCGAGACCCGGCGCCACCACCTCTATTAGACCAACCGCCTTTTATAAAGCAGCTGTAGCTGCAAAAAGAGCCATTAGCTTTAGCGTAGAGACCTTGATGGAAGTTTGGCTGCTTATTGCAATTTAACTGAGGGAAAGCCTCAGGTCTCCTTCAGAGGCAGTCTGATTACTTCAAGTTTATGGAATACAAAGACTTAGACAATCTGCAGTTAATTGATGTGCAAGCCAACTATGTTCCACTGTAAAGGGTCCATTTTGTTTTTAATCAGCACCTCAATAGTTATCCTGTGTTGTAAAGGGGAAATAGATCTTTCTGCGATGTAGGTCTTCTGTTGTATAGCTATAGGGCTACAAGTGAGAAATATAGGGGCATTAACATTGGTTTGCCTTCAGGTAAGAGGATCCGTGACGATCAAAGTGTTCTCTCTCTCTATCTTATAGCTGATAGTGATATGTTATGACATATGTAGAGGCCAAATAGATTTTCCTTGGGAAGAAAGTGATCCAAGGGTTCTCCTCCTCATTCTAATAGCTAACATGCTATTCCAAATGCAGAGTCCCTATATAATAATACATTATTATTAAGAAGTAACTGTAAGGTTTCAATTGTTACCACACATTCACCGTACTCCCAAGTATTGATCCCCATGATATTTTGTATCAGGATACATGGGGCCTTTTTTTTTTTTCAATGCAGCGCTTTTTTTAGTTAATAAAGTTTTTGTTCTCTGTAGATAATGTTGTAATTTAAGCACCACAGTTTCATCTTGGACTCTATCCCCTCACATGTTAAAGGAGTATACCATAAGTACCTGTATGTGTTTACAATGGTAACAGCAAATGTAGACAGTATATGTATGCAATCTTTTTACCCACAAAACCCATAAACTTGCTCTGTCTGGGTTAACTGTCTACAATCTATTATCTCCAACAGTGTCCAAACAATCCTCAGATTCCTCAGAGAAACAGAATATGTTCTCTCCCGCAACCACATCTGATACAGAAAACCCTCAAACTGCAAACCAGCCTCTGCAGGCTTCTCAAAAAGAAGACGTTAGCCCTTCCAAGACTGCTCTGGATACAGGCAGCAACCAAACTGCCAGCCAGTCTGTGCCGTGTTCTTTTACAGAGGACAGGAACTTAACTTCCACTACTCTGGAAACAGATAACACACACACTTTCAATCAATCCATGCAATCCTCGGATAAAGATTATAAGACTTTTCCCTCCACTACAACCATTAAAAATGGCACACAATCTTCCAACCAACCTCTACATTCCTTACAGAAAGGGGATGAGATCTTTCCCCCCACCATGATGGATAAAAATAACACACAAACTTTGTCAATATCCCAAAAAAGGGATGGTGTTGTTTCATCCACTTCCCTGAATACAGGCGACATACACACTTCAAACCAACAGATGCAATGCACTTATAAAGAAGATGACTTCCTTGTTTCCATATCTCAATGTACAGAAAACACTCAAGGTACCAATCAGACTGTACAAGTGTTGTTTGTTTTGTGAGATGAATGCAGTAGTTGGCTGGAAACTTTGGTGCCATCTGTATGAGGAATGGTAAATGGTAGATTTACCATTTCTCATACAGATGTCACCAAAGTTTCCAGCCAACTACTGCATTCATCTCACAAAACAAACAAGACTTTTGATTTAAAAAAAACATTTTAGGCATCTAGTTAAAATCTCTTCATAAATCTTACTGTTTAATATTTTTAGCTATGTGTGCACAATGTGAAAATGTTTGTAATTTCTTTTATTCTAGTCAAATTCTACTGTTTTTTACCTACACATCTCACAGTCAGTAGCCTTCCCACATGACTAATATTTTACTTTTTCCAGTCCACTGTCTATGACTTATATTCTAAGCATAAGTATATGTTACTTAACTACAATAACTACTGAACCACCTATGCATCCCTCTCAGATACAGTACTGGACTCTTCCGTCCACCTATTATCAATGCTACCCTCTTCAACCAAACTTATTTATTTCAATGTATTTCTACTCTTTGGTCTAAACCCTGATTCCCCTGGGCTACCTTCAAGTCTGTCTCTGTTTAACTGTACTCACTCCCCTACTTTAACTGAACTCACTCCCCTAAAGCAAGCCAGCTGCTTCCAGATAACATTGATATCAAAATATGGATGTGCTAAAGCTCATTCATCATGTCTTCACCAGTGTGTTATCTCAAACTGATGACCATCTGGATTCACTTCAGTGGAAAGGAAATGAGATATTGTTCACTTTTATTCAAAGCACTTTACAAAGTTAGACAAAGCATTGTCTTCTCCATTCTCATTTATCAACACTTTACTCCATTTGTACACACATCTTCAATCTATCTTAAATTAGTCTAATTTATCTTGGTGCTTAAACATTCCTTTTGTCGTACCTGTTCCTAAAAGTCCATTTTTTACTTTGCTTTGGTTTTCTCTCCAACTACTAGCCTGTCCCTCCTGCTTAAAGGACAGTTGACAACTAAAAATAACGATTTACATATCTCTAAATAATTAATTTATTGAGTCATATTGAAATAGCTGACCTTGAACTCTAGCTACATAGTGCACAGCAGTGCACTCAACACTGCTGAGGCAACTACGTAGTGATTCTGCCAGGGACAAATATGGCTGCTGCACTCAAGCTTCCAATACTGCCATAAACATATATGGCCACTGGAACCAAATAGAGTAAAGCAGGCTCTGCTTGCGTCAAGAGACAATGTCTAATCACAGTGTTCATGACTAAAATATGTTTTATTATTGTTATAAATAATGTATTTTCAGAAAGAAGAACAAACACATTTAAAATACAAATATTAGGAATATTCATTAAACAGGAAATGTGTTAAACTGGCATTTTTTCTTTAAATCTGTTGCTAGACTTATAACTCTTCATTCTTAAAATCAATCCCCACGCCAACTCCTACTATTTCAGCTTTCATTTATGTATTCTCTCCCTGTGAACAAACATATGTTTAGTTTTGTCCTGTCCCTGTTTTAATCTGTACCTCAAAGGGATATGTAAGTTTCCTGGAATATGAATGCATCTCATAGAGGAGAATTAATAGTATATGGAAAAAAAAAACTGTTTGCATGAAAAAATACCAAAATCAAGATTTAAACACTTACTTTGAAGTTAGCAAAATCTATTGTAAATTCTGACAGTTTAAAATTAAGGTGAACACCCCCTCCATAATTTGTTTTGGCCAATGCGGTCAGATGAAAGATTTGAGACATAGCATTATGTTAGTTGTTATGGCAACACCACACAGCATAGACAGGACGCAGGGATGAGTCATATGCCAGCAGTGACTGGGAGGCTGACAACACTGCTCTACTATTGGCTGAGCAAGCAAGAGCAGGTAAATAGCGGGTTAATATTGCTCCCCAGATGCTGCATGCTGATTGGGTGAGGATCAGGAACTTGTGTAAACACCCCCTGGGGGTGTCAACACAATCATTAGAGGGATTTTTAGATATTAATAAAAATAAAATGTTTTATGAGATGTGCTGTATACATATAGGCTGCTTTTTGCCTATAGAGTGCAGAAATGTATTAATCCAGCAAACTTAGATATCCCTTTAAGTCTGAAAATGACCCAAGTAATCCACCAGACATTTTTCTAAACTTCAAATTCTTTAAATACATTCTAAACCTCACCTGTTCACACAACATATCAACTCTTTCTCTCAACTGTGTTTATACATTTGCATGTGAGTGGTTTCCTCAAAATATTGTTATTAAAAGTTGAACTTTACATTTTGTATTCAACCCTGAGCTCAAACATTTTGGTAGTCAGAAATGTTATGTAAATAATTGCTATATACTACATTTTATGTAAAAAATAAACATACAATAACATTAGTTTCCATGTTTCCAGATGCCTTAGATGTTTCTTTAGCTTGTGAGGAAGAAACAGATGAAGATTTAATTAGTGTTAGCGATGAAGCTGAGATTGCTGAAGTTGAACGAAGGATTGAGGAAGAAGACGATATCAAAAAGCAAATCAGGATAGCAAGGGAAAGAGCTGCTAAAGTGGGGAAGGAGATCTTAGCATTAGAAACTGAAGAACAAAGCAATGGAGATCCCCAAACTAATGCAGATAAGGATGGCTGGCAGGTAAGCACTTGGACTATCATTTCTTAATGTATGAATATAAAGATGGACAATGCGAAATCTTGCAAATTAGTATACATATTATAAACAACCCAAGGTGACATCATTAAATAACATTATATTAAATGCATGGTATGTTTATCACATCTCTCCTCAATGCCACAAGTAAGTTTGATCCCCTTGAAAATCTGATAATGAACTCTGATTAGTGTATTATTATTATTTTCTTTATTTGTAATGCTCCAACATATTCCGTAGCGCTATATAGGGTGAGTTAAAGTAAAAACAATATTAACACAATGAAGAAAAAAAGAATGGAGGGCCCTGTCTTTGAGTTTAAAATCAAATGTACACAGTGCTTTCACTAAAGCACATAGCAAGTTTGAAAACTCTCAGACTTATAATCTAAAGTGGACAACATTAAATTAAATGTGGCTGATCCCTGTAAATCAACCACGTTTAATGTTATTGGGGGTTAAAAGATCTTGTCTGAACTGTTGCCTATTGATGTAAAAAGACTGGTTGTTTGCCATAAATACTTTTATGTCATCTTGAGAAAGGCCAACTACATCTTCTGATGTACATTCTGATTCATCAAAAAGTTATTTTGTCTGGATCAGTATTGAAGCTTCTAAGGTGATATTAAAAACAACATTTTGCCCAAGCAGAGTAAAGGCAGTGCTTAGGTAATCCTTTAGTCCATCCAGCGGGCAGTTTAAAACTGCTGCTCTTGGTTCCCTCTGTGCTTCCAAGTGAGGTTTTTGCAATATGATGACGTTAGCATTACTAAGGAGACAAATAATGGCAATCACTCTATGCATTTCACCTGCTATAAGGCTTCTTCAGGAGTGGCTGGTATAGGACTATCACATATATAGTTCTCAGCAGTGCTGGCTTGCCAAAAAACATTGGTCCGCAGATGCGGGTCGCAACGCGCAGTTACGCTCAGCCAAGGAGCGCCAAAGGCGCTCCTTCTGCTGGTGGACATAAGGACGAGCCTGTACGACTTTGGCAGGGAGCGCCAATGGCGCTCACTGTGCTGGTGGAGAAGCGCCATAGGCGCTCATCCCTAAAACCCTGCACGACTTAAGCATCATACCTTCGACCCGCAGGACTACAGATCAACAAAAAACACAAATACACAATTCACAGTGTGAGATCCGAAGCACTAAGAAAAAATCGCCTGCAAATATTACGGCCCGTAACACTTTGAAAAGGAAAGCGCCACTTACAACAACAAAAAATATACAACACGCAAAAAATAAAGTTAACGGGCAAACCACGCACATAGAAAAAACACGAAAAACACAAAAAATAACATACAAAAAATACCCCACACAGCACTGGAGAGCAGCCAGGACATCTGGGAGTGAGGTTGCCCGCAAATTTAAGTCAAATTTGCAAAGTTTCGCCACTCAAAAATCGCCTATGCAAGAAAAAAAATGGGCGCCCCAAAAAATGAAAGTTATTAAGTTATTAATTTAATATTTCATTTGATGCTCATTGCGAGCCACGCGATGAGCGCCAAAGGCGCTCACCGTGGGGCTCACACTAAACGCACAGGGTGCTCACAGAACCAAAAGTACACCAGGGGAGAGCCTCGCAATGAGCGACGAGTCTCGCAATGACCGCCAAAGGTACTCAGAGGACCAAAAACCTTAAATTGTGTGGCAAACAGCATTACCTGTCTTACAATTTTATTGCCGTCATTTTTTGACAGGCAAGTCGCTAGTTCCTTATATTCCCCAGTCTCATTACCTTCCACTATTTATTTAGCGTGAAAGATTAAAATTAGTTTAATTCTATTTAATCCAGATTGGGCTTTGCACAAAAGATAGTTTTAATGTAATCTTAGAAACTTCAAGACTGACCCAAAAAACAGTGCCTTTTAATCTATGATTCTACCAATGGCGAAGCTACCACTATTGTAGTTGCACAACGGCTCTCGCTTTACCTTCTGTGGCATTCACTCCACTTATTTTCTGGCCCCTGTGGCCTACTCAATGCCCAACTGCCCCCTATGACTCCATGCCCCCTGGACTTCTGTGACCCCTTACTGCGCCCTAGCACCTCCCTTCTCCTACTGTCTCTCTCTCCTTTTTTCTCTCCCTTTTCCTCTTGTTCTTTCCACTTTTTTTTATCTCTCCTCCCCCTCTTTTCTCACCCCTCGCTTGGCCCATCTCCTCTTCTTTCTCCTTCTCTCTTCCTCTCGCTCTCCTCTTTCTCACTTTTTTATCTTCTCCTTTATGCTCCCTGTCCCATCCACTCTCCCCTCCTCTATCATCTTACCTGTCACTACCCCTTTCATTTCTTTCCCTTTTCTCCTTCCTGTCTTCCCCTATCTATATCCCTCCCCTTCCCTACTCTTCCTGTCCCTTTCCTCTTTTCTCCTTTCTATATTTTTTATATCCCACTCTTCTTCTCCCTCCTCTCCCTCTTCCCCCTTTTTTGAACTCTTCTCTCTCCACCTTTTCCTTTTCTCTCCTCTATTTTCATTCCACTCCTCTCTATTCCCATATTCATCCCTCTTCTCCTCTCTTTTCTCAACTTCATTTCTCTACCCCTTCTAATTCAGTTTTTTTGTTACTATTCTCCTCTCTTTTCCATTAGTTTTCCTTCTCACCTTTTCTCCTCCTCCTTTCTTCCTATTCTCTGCCCACATTCTCTATCTTTCCTCCTTCTCTCTCTCCGCCCTTCTCTCTATCCCTCATCTTTATTCTTTCCTTGTTTCTCCCTCTCTCCCTTTCCACTTCCAAATTTCAGTCAGTTTCTCCCTAACCTGCTCTCTTGCCCCCATTTTCTCCCACTTTCATTTTTCCCCCTTCTCTCTCCATCCCCTTACTCCTTTTTCTCCCCCTCTTCCTTTTCTCTCTCCCATTCCCACTTTTTTCTTCCCTCTCTTTCTCCCCTTCTCTCACCATCACTCTTTCTTTTTTCCTCTAGTTTCACTGATCTCTCCTCACTCTCACCTCTACTCTATCACGCTCATCTTTTTCAGCTCTCCTATCTCTCACATCTCTGCTTCAACCCATTTTCCACCCTCTCCCCATTCCTTTTCCCATTCTAACTATTTTTTATCCCTCTCTGTCTCCCCTTCTCTTATCCCCCTTTTCCCTCTCACCCTTCTCTTTTTTTCCATCTCATCTCACTCTCATCTAGTTTTCCACTTATTCTCCCAGTTACTCTATCACCATACCTGTCTCTACATTTCTGTACCTTCTTTTCTCTCCCATCTACTTTCTCCCTTATCTATATCTTCCATTTCACTTTCCTCCCCTCTCCCCCAATTCTCTCTCCTCCTTTCTCCCCTTATCCTCTTCCCCCTTGTCTCTTTTTTCCCTCTTCTCTCTCTTCCTTCACTCTCTCACTCCTTCAATTTCTCTATTTTTCCTTTGCCCTCCTCTCCCTGTGCTGTCCTTTTCTCTCTCTACCTCTCTTACTGGTCTCTATCTCTCATAATAATGTAGATCTATGCTTAGCCAAATGTAATGTTCCTCATAAATCACAGTTTACTGAATGGGGAAATCAACTCACTTTTATAGATACCTAATGATGTTAAAAAAAAGTGGAAGAAACAAATCAATCGTGAATTGAAGAAGACACATCTGATGGATGAAAAAAAATACAATGCAGTCCATGACGTTTGGCAGCTTCCAATTCGGGAGCGTTGGGAATTATACAGGTCTAGTCATATCATCATATATAATGTGATTGCTTCAGTGATTTACGTTGAAGTGGAAGTTGTAATTAAACAATTATGGTTACAATGAACTTCAAATGAGATATACAAAAATCTGCCAGAAAGGATGGTAAAGTAAATATTCATCTTATAAAAACATTTTCTGTTTTAGAAGGCAGGTTATACACATCTGTTATCTGTTTAATGATTTTTACTTCCTCCATAACTAATTATTATCCTTAAAAACAGATATTAGTCTTAGCATCACTTTGGCCCGTAATAGAGACCGTAAATGTTACTGATATTCAAGTGGCTGTTTTTAGCTACTTGCATTCCATTTCAACAAACCCGCAATTGCCTTCAAACACTAAAAAGGCAAATGTATAAAAAATGATACGAGTACTAGATGGGATACTATCTAAAGGCATGTAGATCTTCCTTTACTTGGCAGGTTCTGTAAGGACCAAACATGTTAAGCATACTCAAATGGCAATACAGTGTGTTTGTTGCAATCCCAAAAAAATGTCATCTTATTCTTTTGGGTTCTTGGGAAAAAATTGTAATTTATGCTGTATATGAGCATATAGAGGGAGCTTATAATTTTTTACCCAAAATTATAGAATTTCCTATTATTCAAAGAATCCTGTGGTGCAGCCAACTTAGACTCATGTTAAATAAACAGTTTGAGTAATATAAAGGCTAATACAATAATGCATTTGAAAAATTATGACAAAGGGAAAAGAGCTTCAAATTTAAACAAATTTAAATATTTTTCTACTTGATTTTAACTACTCTGCATGCTTGTACAGAATACCTTTATTTACTTCAGTGGACCCTTAATTAAATGAAGGATGAAGTTGTTCTTTAGTAAAAGAATCATTTTGTTTTTACTTGCTTTTGTTTTTTATTAAATTGATAGAAATTAACATAATTTTTTTAATGTTTTCGAAATTTGATTGACTATGGACTTCTCTGTTATAAACACATTGCGATAGAATGCTATAAATGAATAACTGAAAATACTTTATTTTATTTTAGATGGTGGCGATCGTTATACCTCACTGATAGTCGCTTACAGATCTTTGATCTTGAGAACCAGTACCAAATAGGAATAAACAGAATGGCTGAACTTAGAAATCAGGAAGATCTTTTAATATTACAAGAGGCAGATATCATTGGCATGACCACAACAGGTAATATGCACTTTTATTTTATTTCACTGTTATGAAATTAAGCCAATAATTTATGATATGTTGCCTGGAAATCGTGTTATTGCAAAATTACTAAAAATAGATTTTATGTTGAACATATATGGTCATTATGAATGTTTTACCACATTAATATTCTAGTGGAAATCTGCTTGATATTCTTCTTTTTTTTTTTAAAAACCTTCTAATTGATATTGGTGTTGAAATGTATAAATTATTTATTTTTACAAAGTGTATTTAACACTACAGGTGCAGCCAAATTCAGAAAAATACTTCAAAACATTCGGCCCAAAATTGTGGTTGTTGAGGAAGCAGCTGAAGTATTGGAAGCACACATCATTACAGCATTAAGTTCCGGATGCCAGCAACTTATACTGATTGGAGACCATCAGCAGGTACTGTAAAGTTCAAAGGGAAATTATCATTATAAAGCTGCTATAAATGGTTTAAATATTTATATAGACAATAAGATCATAAAACCATTTAATTTCTTACTTTGTGATTTATGTGTAAAGTATGTCTTTTACACGGGTGGACAGTCATGTGGAAATTTTATTTAAATGTTTTACATTTATCAAGAATTGACTTAGATATTGTAATATTAAATTATTGCTTATTTAGGCTTTGAATTCCTTCCACAAGAAAATTCATAGATAGTGATTCAGCTTGGTGGGGCAGTGGGTAAAAAGCATCTGTTTTAGAACTGCACAGTTAAGTAATTTAAGCATATCTTGTATCTTGAAGTTTATTAAGCCAAATCTTTAGGTAGATAGAATTGACAGACTAGAAAGCCCTTTCTGATCATTTTCTGCCATCAAATCAAATGTATGTGTTTCAATACTCTTTCAGCACTTTTTCAGTTTTTAAAATTGATATTTTCTATTTGGTTTAAATAATTACTTAACAACATTACTATTCCCATGTTTTTTTTTTAATTGCACTTTTTAAAAATGTAAAATATGTTCTCTGTTTTTGTTTTGTAACCAGAATAAAAATTTAAAACGCAATATTTCCTTATTCAAACTTGCACGCCTGATTCTAATTAGTGACACTGGCCAGTGCATCTTATTTTATTCTGTTGATACATTTATCGGCAGTCCATAAATTTTAAAAAAGCACTTTTTTTCCACATGCTTTTCCACCCCCTGCATGGCGACAACAGTATCCCTTTAAGTTTTGGAGCTTTGTTTTACTTTAACTTAGTCTGTTGACAAACTGTTTGAACATATATTTAGCTTCTCTTCTTATTTATGCACTTCTTGGTACATATGAAATAAGTCTGTATTGTATATAGCACTTGAAATGCGATCAATAAATTATCCATTGTGGTTCTTCTATAGCTGCGACCAAGCACAACAGTGTTTGAACTGGCTAAGAATTTCAACCTGGAGGTATCCATGTTTGAAAGATTGATTCGCATGAATATCCCATATGTCCGCCTCGATTATCAAGTAAGTTTTATCACAGACCCTTTCCTATTGCTGCTCCCCCCAAGACCCCTTTCCATAGCTTCGGCGCTCATGGCAAGCCTTTCGTCTCGTCTTTTTTTGTTCCTCTGAGCACCTTTGTCACTCATTATAAAGAGATATATATATTTATCTATATTTACTTAATCAATAATGAATTAATTAGTTCTTGAATGAATTAATATACTTTACCTATTTGTAATTAATATATCCAGCAATCAATAGCCTGAAGAGCTAACAATCTGTTTATATTTTCCGTCAGCATACAATGTACAGTTTGAGTGTAGGTGCTCTCATAATAAAGTGTAATGAATGTCCCAACTGTGCATTCGAAATTGTTTGTGTGCGCGAGGGAAATCCGTTGGTGTAGTTGTGTAAAGCGCCATTGCAGATTTGTAATGTTATTAGTGTGTTACGCGGCTCGCAAGCATTTGTGCAATCCGGGGTCGTGCAGCCTCGTTTTCTTTTTTTTCGGCGCCCATTTTCTTTCTTGATTAGGCGATTTTCGTGTGGTGAAAGTCATCATCAAATCAAAATCAAATCGCCTTAAATTTGCGTTCCACCTCACTCCCAGACATCCTGGCTGTTCCCCCGTGCTGTGGGTGATGTTTTTGTTGTATTTATTTGTATTTTCTTAGTGTTTTTTGTGTTTTTGGGATTTTCACGGTTTGGCCTTTAACCTCGTATTTTTGCTATGTCGTTTTTTTTTCTTCAAAGTCCTGCGTCTCGTAAAGCACCATTGTAGAGATTGGTAATGTTATTAATGTGTTACGCGACTCACAAGCATTTTCCATCATTTGTAATAGTGTATTTTATAGTTTGTTCGTTCCTGTGTGTAAATGCTACACGTTTGGCAGTGTTTTGCGCGGTCCGGGGTCGTGTAGCCTTGTTTTCATTTTTTTCAACTGCCATTTTTTTTTTCGCTTAGACGATTTTCGTGTGGTGAAAGTCGTTGAAATCTCCTTAAGTTTGCGTTCCACCTCATTCCCAGGCGGTTCCACCTGTGCTGCCGGTGATGTTTTTGTTGTATTTATTTTTATTTTCTTAGTTTTGGGGGGATTTTAGCGGTTTGGCCGTTAACCTCGTATTTTTGCTATCTCGTATTTTTTTTTTCAAAGTCCCACGTCTTGTATTTTTTTTTTTTCAAAGTCCAGCGTCTTGTAATTTTTTCTTTTTTTCTAAGTCCCGCTTTTGGCAAGTGCTTGGAGGCTAATATGATCGTGCGTTTACTAAGTGTTTGGTGGCTAAGTCCCGCGTGTTTCATTGCCTTCACTGCTGCTCGCGCTCATTGCCTTTGTGCTGTGAGTTTAATTGCCTTAACAGCTAGCCATGCTTCGCAGGTTTTTTAACTTGTTTTAGACATTCAAATGTGAACACAGATGTACTATTTATTTATTGTACTACTGTACGGTGGAGGGATTCTATCGCTCTTTTGCCCACCATATATTAAATGTTTGTTGTGGTGAACTACCTACTCAAAATATCCATTGCACAAGCTAAGGATCTGGCCTCTTCCTGATGAGAGGCAGTAACCTAGAAACGGCTGTACGTGGGTGGGATTCCTAGCTTGTGTATAATCCAACCCTAGCGTTGCTCAAAGCTGTTTTATACATTGGGCATATGCTTAAGGGAAGCCATGTTTAATATCTTCATGGATTGGGAGAGCAAAGTATTTGTGTGCACATTTGCATGTATGGAATTCTGGGCATGAAACAAGTTTTTAACTTGTTTTAGACATTCAAATGTGAACACAAGTGTACTATTTATTTATGTTATATATATATATATATATATATATATATATATATATATATATATATATACTAGCGACTTGCCCGTCAAAAATGACGGCAATAAAAACTGAAGCCTGGCAATGCTGTTTGCCACACAATGTAAGCCTCTCCACCTCTACTTTACAGGCCTTGCAATGAGCCCCTTTGGAGCTCATTGTAAGTCTCTCGCAAGCGTGACGACGAATCGCAGTTTGACAATTATAATATGTGATATATATATATATATATTGTGTGAGTGTGCGCTCAGTCGTTCAGCCGTGTCCAACCTATGGACCACAGCATGCCCGGCACATCTTGTGCCTGGTTGTGCTTATACATAAGGTTCTCTTAATAAAGATACTGGAGTGGGTTGCTAATTCCTTCTCTAGTGAACCATAGTTTGTTAGACCTCTCTGTTATGACCTGCCCATCTTGGGTGATATAGCTTGGGTGATATAGCTCAGCTACATTGAGGTACCATTCACCATGACAAGGTAGAGATCTAGAAGGTTGATATATATATGCATAACACCCAGTCCCTCTCAACATCCACTCCCGAATAGCATCCACCTCTCTTACTATCCATCCCTACATAGCACCCAGTCCTTGTCAGCAGGCATCCCCTCTCAGCATCCATCCCCAGACAGCACCCAAACCCTCTTATCTCATTTGCTCTGCCCCTCACAGAACCCATCGCCATGTTCTTTGCTTCAGGGGAGTAGGAACTGGGGTGGGGAGACAACTTCGCCCCATATTATAAGAATAGGGGACACATAAAATAGCTGGATTAAACTTAATCATACATCACCAACTGTGAATATCCGGGGATAGGGGCTATTACTGCGCAGGGCCACCTGCTAAAGACTGCAGGTTAACTACCCACAAGGACCGTTTGGGTTCTTGGAAATCTCTGCTCCAGCACCCTGATCTGGCTTCTGTATCACTGAGGGTCTCTCCATCAGGAATTAGCGCTTCCAGGAGTCTCAGTAACGTTCATGTGTTAGTGACCAGGAGAAGTTACTTGCAGGGTTGAGATTTGTTCATTATCGCAGCCACCAGGAGCAAAATAAGAGACATACAATTTCTATATGTTTTAAAAGTTAACTGTTTTATTTTTGAAAAGTCAGCAATATTTATAGCAGTTAGATACAGAGCGGGTGTACACAATGTAACAATGAGAGGGTGTGGCAGACAGGTGATGACCCCACATGGGGTCTTGCAGTACCTTAATGGCTGGCACCTGAGAATAATAGGGCAACCTTCTAATACACATCTTGCCATCTCTGAGTGGTCCAGACCTTAGATAGAGTACATGGCAGATGTGATTAAATTAATTTGCTAACAATGGGCCAGAACAGATAACCGTACAATAGAGGTGTCTGCTCAATGCAGACTCAGCACACCCCATTTTAACTCCATCATGATCACTCAGTCACAGTTTAAACATAACACAGAATACAGTAATATTACATAGCAAATTACAAACAGTATGCAGGATAAGGCAGAAACATATGCCATAAGACCACATGAAGCATGGTGGTACACTATGGCACTATGTCTTGGGCCTATTCACCCCACCACCCACCTGCCCACATTTCACAAGTGCCAATATAGTTCCCCTACCCATTTTCCAATGGGGCAGTCTGTCCTCTATGCTAGCTCAATGCACCAGGATCCAGGTCCTGGAAAGGGGTCCGTGACACCAACAGTATGGAGCACTACGTCTCTCCAAGGAATGCTTTAGTCCTGGAAAGTTCTTCGCTCTCCATCTTTTTAACCACCCTGGAAAGGTTACAATGAGCAGCAAGGAAGGCCTACCTGGCAAGATGCAAATGAAAGAGTATTTGAACAAAGGTTTACACAACACTATAATTAAAAAAAGGCTAGTACAGTTTTTCACACATGTATTTTTGAACCAAGACACAAGCTTTGCAAGTGCAATCATGATTTGCACATACTCTATAGGAAGCAGTGACTATGCTCAGTGTTTGTGAATATATAACTTTTGAATATAGAAAATATATTCAGACTATCTGCGACATGCACCAATGTTGCTATAGATTATGCCATAAAAGATGTATATATTGTCAAGATCTTAAGAATTACCTTGCTGGCATTTGAAATTAGTGCAATTGTTTGAGAATTGGAGCACTCTTTTGCACTACCTATTTTTGGATTGTGATATAGACAGACCTTTTCTAGTCTATTGGCCACTGTTGAATTTTCCAAATGTGTTGGCATAAGGCAAGCAACACTTTCACAGCATAATATTTTGAATAGTTTTATTAAGCTTCCATCACTTCCTGCAGCCTTGTTATCAGCAAGGCATCCTAGGGCCCATGTCACTTCGCTCTCCAAGATGTCTGACTCCAGCTCATTGGACAAACTATTGAGGTCATTACTGCTGTTAAGTGATCTTCTTCTGACAAATCCCTACCATTTTTGTTTTTTATCCTGCCCACTTTGGCATGAAAGGTTGCTTTGAGATCTCTTAACCTCCCCATCCGGTTACCTTCTTCTATCTCTTCATATCACCCGATTGTAGAATGTCTTGTTTGTCTCTTCTTTCTATCTTCTGGAAATCTGCATTCAGCTGGACAAATCTTTTTCTACCTCCACTATCTTTTGCTTTCCTTCTTTCCTGGGATACTTTCAAAGCCTCATCCGATAGCCAGTTTGCCTTCCTAGTTTTCTTTCTTTTGTAGATCTTCTTTGTTGCTGTTTCTTAGATAATGTTGCAAACTGGTCCAAACTTCTTCAGACATTCTGTCTTCCATTTTACTTCCACTGCATATTCACAAGTGTTATTATTTATTTAATATCTGCTTTGCCTGATGATTTTCCTTCTTTTCATCAGTTTAATACTGAACTTTGCAATAAGGAGCTCATGGTCTGAGCCGCAGCCAGCTCGAGATCTTGTTTTTGCTTATTGCATAGAGCTCCTCTATCTTTAGCTGACATTTTGTACTCCAAGGGTCAACTTGCCAGTTATTACAGGAGTATTTTGGTTCCCTACTTTAGCATTTTAATCTTCTATGATGAGTAACATCTTTTCTTGGTGTTATATCTATGAAGTGTTGAGTATCTCTGTAGAACTGGACAACTTCACTTGGATCACTGTGATGTTAAATGACCTGCTTTGAATTTGAATTGAAATCATTATGTCATTTATTGGGCTGTAACCAAGCACTGCTTTGGCCATCCTTTGATTGACTATGAGGGCTACTCCATTTCTTCTGCAGGTTTCTTGACCACAATAGAAGATTTGTTGGTTGTCTGATCTGTTTAACATTGTCATCTCATGTTTGACCACACCTAGTTTGCCTTGGTTCATAGTCCAAAGATTCCAGGTTCCTATGCTGAATTGTTACTTGCAGCAGAGGACTTTCCTTTCCCCTCCAGGGACATCCGCAATTGGGTGTCCTTTTGGCTTTGGCCCAACCACTTTATTAGATCTGGTGCTATTCATACTCAACCTCTGCTCTTCCTCAGTAAGGTAGTAAGCTCATCTTCCGGTGCCATTTTATCACAACAAGATAACGATCCAGAAGGGGAGATGAACCTTCTATAGCATCAAATGTGATTCAAAAATGCATTCTAACTCAAAAGCTGTTAAAATATTTATTAAGCCATATCATAATGTTGTCTCTGTATAAGCCATATTCCATCTTGTAAATTTTTTAGAGTCACTGTAATTGTCTAGCTTTCATGACATTGTTCAGTTAATCTTTTGTTAGAAACATCTCTTTAAATGTGTTTATATTCCCCATTGTTTTCACATTGTATCAAAAGCCTGCAGAGTCTGTGGAGTCTGCCAAACTTTAAAAAACCTGGAAAGGGCTTCATCTCAAGAGTAGTGGGATATGAGCAATTTCAGGGTGTAAAAAAAAATCAAATGTGATCTTTACTACTTTACTATTAAATTTGCTCTGTAAGTGAACTCATTAAATCATTCAACGTCTTTTTTTCAGCATCGCATGAGACCAGAAATTGCTCGATTACTAACACCACATATTTATGACCAACTGGAGAACCATGAATCTGTGCTGAACTTCCACAATATTAAGGTATTTTATTGTGAATATTCACATAAGCCTGTGCTTCAATAAAAACTGTAAATAGTAAACTAAATAGTGCACTATGTATACTTATATATTAATATATGCATGTCTTTATCCTTTAGGGAATACATAAAAACCTTTTTTTTGTGGATCACAATCATCTTGAAGAGCACATCAAAGAAGGCAAAAGCCACCAGAATGCTCATGAAGCTGCTTTTGTGAGATCTCTCTGCCTCTACCTTATACATCAAGGCTACAGTCCATCTGAGATCACCATCCTTACTACGTACAGTGGGCAACTCTACTGCATACAAAAGATAATGCCCAAGTCTATCTTTGAGGGTGTTCGAATATGCGTAGTTGATAAATTTCAAGGGGAAGAAAATGAAATCATAATCCTGTCATTAGTAAGAAGCAATTTACAGGGAAACGTTGGCTTTCTCCGGATACCAAATCGAGTCTGTGTTGCCTTGTCCCGGGCCAAGAAAGGATTATTTTGTATAGGAAACATGCAGCTCCTCTCCAAGGTCCCACTTTGGAGTAAAATCAATGATGTGCTAAAGGCAAATGAACAAATAGGGAAAGAGCTGAAACTGCAATGTCAAAATCACCCAAACACCATGTCATGTGTGTCAAAATCAGAAGACTTTGACAGGGTCCCAGAAGGTGGATGCATGATTCCTTGTGAATATCGTCTGGGATGTGGCCATGTTTGTACTCTTCTGTGTCACCCATATGATCCAGATCATAAAGAATTCAAGTGCAAAAAGCCATGTCCTAAAGTCATCTGTGAAAATGGCCACAAGTGCAAGAGGAAATGCAGTGACTCATGTGGGAAATGTGAAGTGTTAGTACCAAAGACAATCCCCATTTGTGGACACACCCAAGAGATGTTCTGTTCAATGTCTCCAGATAAAGAATTATGCAAGGTTCCATGTACAAAAATCTTAAAATGTGGTCACCCATGTGTCCGTATGTGTGGCCAAGTCTGTACACATCATTGCCCAGAAAAGATAGTTGTTAAGTTAGATTGTGGCCACACATTTAACACTCTTTGCCATTTGAAGTCTGAAGCAGAGGTCACTAGAATAAAATTACAATGTAATGTGAAATGTGGAGAAGAACTTATTTGTGGACACCCTTGCCCTGGAACATGCATCATCTGCTCGGAGAGTGGAGTTCACATGGATTGTGACAATCAGTGTGGCATTGTCCTTTTTTGCTCTCACCCCTGTGAAGAAAAGTGTTCAACAAATTGCTTTTGCATACTTGCCTGTGGGAAAAAGTGTTATCATGGTAAATGTTCTGCTAAGTGTAGTGAGCCGTGCACACCTTGCACAAAGCCCTGTGGTTGGAACTGCAAACATGAGAGATGTACAAAGCTTTGCTGGGAGCTTTGTGACAGAAAAGCATGTGATGAACCCTGTCAGAAAAAACTCAAATGTGGGCATCAGTGCATTGGTCTGTGTGGGGAACCATGCCCCAAAAAATGCAGAATATGTAATGCTGATGAGGTGACCGAGTGGTGCTTTGGGAAAGAAGCTGACCCACAGGCACGTTTTGTTCAACTCATAGATTGTCCTCACTTTTTTGAAGTGACAGAATTTACAAAGTGGATGAATCAGGAGGAGGAAAACCAGGTGATCAAGTTAAAATCCTGTCCTAAATGCTCAACAACTATCAGACAAAGCTTAAGGTTTGGCACATTAATCAAGCAAACCCTCTCTTATATTGAAACTGTAAAAGAGAGAATAGTTAACCAATGGCTAAATCAATTAGAAGTTTTCGTCAGTGAAAATGAGGATGTTTTAGGACACTTTCCTGGGGCTAGTCAGTCAATGCGACAGTTGCAAGATAACCAAGTTACCCAACGTACACTAATGCTAGTAAGTGAGAAAATACAATTCTGTCTAAAACTTGGAGCAATCAAAGAAAAGCTGCAACAGGTGCCTCAACTGCAAACAAGTGTAGAAAAGCAGCTCAATTACCTGTACAACAAGGTTGGAGATGCTAAAAGTAAATATGACATTTTGGAAAAGTACCATGAATTGTTATTCACATTGGCTGCTGAAGTAGAGATTTTGTCCCTGGATGGACATATACTTAATAGGTACATTCAAAACATCAAAGATCTGGTCACAAAAATCAGAGAGAAAGACCAGACCATAACTTTAGACAAACTACGTGAGGAATTAGGGAGGATTCCAGCTCAATTGGAACTTATCAGCTTAATAGACAACAAAAAAAAGATCCTCAACACAGAAATATTGAGACAAGATCAGTGGCACAGATGCTCTGTAGGACATATCTACACTAGAAGAAACAATGAAGAAAATATACTTAATTGTCCACAATGCAGCTATGATGGAGACGATGATGATGACAATGAAGATGACCAAGATTAAAAACCTGTAGTGCACAAGTCGCTTTACTGAATTATTTCCTCTTCTGATTGAAATTTATAACTCATGGTTATTGTGTTCCATTTTCAGTGATTTATTATAATATTTTCTGAATCCATCACATTTGTAAGAAGGAACTTGAATATTATTAGCCATATTGCTTCTAGAGACACAGTTAGTTAACAAGTGACACTTTTCATCCTGCCAATTGTGCAATTGCAGGTTTTTGCGTCTTTACAATTTTACATACAGAGCATATTAAAACAAGAATTTCACAGATATGATTAGCTTTATTAACAGTATTTGTAGATTACAGACTGTTGCTTGAAGCTGATTGAGGAACATTCTGGCTTTTTAATTACAGATCATTGGCAGCAAATAATGCAAGCAATGCTTGTTTAGTGGTAAACTATGTATATTTGTTTTCTCATAGAAGACAAAGATTTCTGATATTTGTCATACTGTTTTATCATACAGTCTTCTTGAGGTCTAGAACGTTGGTTAAAAAAAATTGTTTTTTGAAGGAATACATGAATATTGCTGAAAGTCTTCTAGACCTAATAAATGACTTATCTTAATTGCAAAACATTATGCTTATTTATCCATAAGAAACAAAAGATAGTGCCTAGGAATGTCAGCACCATTTGTTTATGCAGTTTATATTCATTTTATTTCATATTTTCTCCTGGGACACCTGAATGAAACTCAGACATGCAAATGAATTAAACAGTGATTCTAAGATTGAGCATCAAATAAATAAATATGTAATCAATGGTATAAAATCCAGTCTTGATCTGCTAAAATATGCTGACCTAATTTGTTACTTTATAATGGGCGTTTATTTTTTTTAGTCTGTTCTCTTCATGCAAAATATTACTATTTAGTTTGTATATGAAATGACACGTTCCTGTGGAATATGAATTGTTCTTTGTCATAATGAACTAATAAATTAATTTCCCAAACAAATTTGCTATGAGTTTCTTCTCTTTACAAACCCAGGCTAAACCCTGTGTTTATTCTATTTCTGATATAAATAATTGCATGTAAAAAATAAATATTTTAAAACAGTGTTTATTTAATAACTCTGCCCACAGTGGTCCTTTGATCTGTAAAAGGGGTTATTTATACCCATTTTACACAGTTTGTTCCACTGGTTCACCTATATATGTTTATTTGGGATCATAAATGTTGGGGCACATTTACAGCTTTTTATGGACATAAAAATTCTTGCAGTGATCATACAAAAATATTATTTTGTTTATTTAGTTGCTGATTGGCTATAAAATAAATATTTAAACCAACAAATCAATGTCGTTTTTAAAACTTAAATTTTAAATTAGCATTGTAGCATCCAGGTGGTAAAAATGGATCTGTCCAGAAGGCTGTCCTACATTAAAAAAAGGGCTGAAAAACTTGGCTTATACTCGAGTATATATATATATATATATATATATATATACACAGTATATATATATATATGTATACTGTATATATATATATATATATATATATATATATATATATATATGGTTCATTGACATGAAAATGTGAATGTGCAAGGTCGAAGGAATCCACTATGGACTCCTTTAACCTCTCGCCTAATAACTTGTCCACATTATCCTATTCCATCACAGCTTATCCCTCCTCTCCCTACCACACTTATACCATCTTTCACACATCTATGCAACCTTTCCCTAAACACTGGCAAGTTTCTATCATCTATAAAACATGTCATAATTACACCACACATAATTACATTTTCAAGAAAGCCTCATCTGACTCTGCTTCTGCATCTATTGGCCTATCTCTCTACTTCCCCTGGCTTGAGCTGCTTCTCAATTGCCTTAACCAATTTATTTCCTCCAACAACATTCTTGACCCCTGTCTTGAGCCCCCAATACTCCACAGAGATAGCTCTCACAAAAGTCACTAATGATTTGCTCACTGCCATGTGAAAAGGACACTGCTTTATTCTAATTCTCTCTAAAGTCTCTTTCTCTGGCACCTCTTCTTCACCTCGGCCCCTCCTCTTCTCCCTCTTTACATCCTGCTTTGGTACCCTAATATTTTTTGGGGGGATTTCAGTATCATCTAAATGCAGATTACACTCAAACCTACCTCTCAGCACCAGATCCATTCCCTCTCTTCTAGCACAAGTTGTCAACTGCCTCTGAAGCCTACTCTACTTGATGTCCGGCTGTCAACTCAAACTCAACATGTCAACGACTGAGCTATTACTCTCTCTCATTCTTCATATACAATCAATAACAAGATCTTGTCACTTTCGCTTAAAAAAATATCTCCAAAATATATCACAATCTTACACAAGATACAACTAAAATTTAAATCCATTCATATCTCGCCTCGAGTACTGCAACTCATTGTGTGCTGGCCTCCCCATCACCCGTACTCCAGTCCGTAATGATCACCTCCGCTAGATTAACCTACCATACTCAACGCTCAGTGTCTACAGCACCTCTCTGTTAGTCACTCCACTGGCTTTTCATAGCCTCCAGAATACAATTGACAATCCTGACTATAACAAAGTCCCCAACAGTGCACAGCATTATATCTCTGCTCTTGTCTCATAATACTCCCCCAAACTCTCTCCTTGCTCTAAAACATGATAAAAAACAAATACTAATAATATGAACTTGGAAATCTGCTGCCACATAAGTGATACAAGAATATGTCCTTACTATGAAAGAACAGTGCTTTTGCTTGTAGTAAGTCACCGCTCTGTTCTTGGGAAATCTGATTAAGACCTTGAGGTTTTAATTTAGGGAGTTGAAGCAAGGCCAAGCTCTGTGTCTGCTGGAGTAAAATGTGTGACCACAGAGGGGGTTGGCTCTGTGTGACGTGTGTTTTTTTGTAAAGAGTTTGTAAGCCTGTATTGTTTGCCACCTCTTGTTTTTCTATTCTGATCTAGTCCCATTGTCTTGCTGTTGCGTTCTTAAAGCCTCTGTAGTGTATTTACAAGTAAAGTTCTTATGTTTGTTTGCTGGATCTAGACTATTAAAACAGTATGCAGATTAAAATAAATCAAAGTTAATATTTTTCCTAGTTTTAAGCTCTCAGTTTTCTCCTCAAGCAGAGCCCTGCAACTCATCCTACCTGTGTCTCTCAGGGGCATAGTCAATGCTGCCTGTGTGCTGGACTATCAGGGAGCTTGGAAGCAGGCTGGGTTAATGTCACTTGCCGTGTCTACTACGTCAGCTAAACTGCCTACACAGAGATAGCAGCTCCATTGTAATATGCTTGCCCTGTAGGCACTGCCCAATGCATGAGACATCATAGCTAAGCACCCTTTACAAAGCATGCACAGTCTGAAACAAAACGTACACTGGTCAGACTTTCCTTTTAGTACAGCATATAAGCAGAGCTGGCCATGCCCCTGATGACACGGGTAAGAGGAGATATGCACCTCGGCTAGAGAATTTATATTTATTTTAAACTGCATCCTGTTTTTACAAGCATATGCACAGCAAAGAAACATATGCAGCCACGTTAAATTCCAAGCCACTAACGGCTACAGGACACCAGCAAAGCCTGCGGGCTTGAAATTTTGGAGCGTTATAGAGCTGTTATATTCAACTATGCCGCGATCAATAGGCCAGAGACACAAGCCCGTAAATCATTCTTGCACACGTTGCATGTGCGGCAGTGAACATGATCAATTAGTCAAACCCATAGTTATGGGTTTAGACGGCGCCAATGGTAAGAGAAATGGAGGTTTGATTTCAAAGTCTTACGGGTTTCAATTACGAGTTACGATCGGACCGGCATTCCAGAAATAAAACAATATTAATGAATCCGTAAATATGATCTTCTAGTCCATGCGAGTTCCATTATATGTATTAACACATTGATTGCCACACAGAAAATAAACATTAAAAAAAAGTATTTTTTTATTGCAGATTTGTGAGCTTAAGAATGTTGTGCAATGAACTTATACCTGAGATATCACCAGTGCCATGTGCTAGCCCAAGGAGGCAGAAGGAGCTTAGGGAGGTTAATGCATGACTAAAGATGTGGTGCACTAAGGAGGGGTTTGGGTTTTTAGAGCACTGGGCTGACTTCTCACTTCGGTACAATCTCTACAGTAGGGATGGATTGCACATTAATGATGAGGGGGCGTTTGTGCTAAGGGATAGGATGGTAGAACGGCTGGAGGAGTTTTTAAACTAGTAGGTGGAGGGGAGGGACTAGATATAAGTAATGGGGTAGAAAGTGTAGAGGGTATAAGGGAGGAATTAACAACTCATAAGGGAGGAGATGGGGGAGGGTGGTATAGTCAATAGGGAGGTAGTACTAAATAACTCAAGTACAGTGGCAAGCACTTCAGAACTACAGACTCATAACATAAGGTGTATGCTTGCTAATGTCAGAAGCTTGCCAGGAAAAATGGGAGAGTTAGAATTATTAGCAATTAATGAAAAATGGAATTTAATAGGCATTACCAAAACGTGGTGGGATGAATCTCATGACTGGACTGTTAATCTGGATGGTTATAACCTATTTAGGAAAGATAGAGGCAATGGTAAACGAGGAAGAGGAATTTGTCTGTATGTTAAGCCTGAATTTAAGCCTAAAGTCAGAGAAGATATTTATGGTGGACCTAGTGATAAAGTTGAATGTTTGTGGGTAGAGTTAAATAGCGGAGCAGCAAATACCAAAAGAATATTAGTAGGAGTATGCTATAAACCCCCAACTTTAGCTGAAAGTGAGGAAATACAATTATTGTTACTGATTGAAAATGCAATAAGCATGGGCAAGTTCTAATAATGGGAGATTTTAATTACCCTGAAATAAACAGGATAAATGAGACAAGCATCTAAGGGGAGCAGGTTATTGAGTACACTCAGGGATCATTATCTGGCCCAGATTATACAAGAGCCTACTAGAAATTAAGCTATCTTAGATTTAGTCATCACAAATAATATTGATATAGTATCAAATGTTGGAATAGGGCAACCTTTGGGAAACAGTGATCACAACACAGTCTCATTTAAGATTGAATTAAATAAACAAAATTCGAAGGGGCCAACAAAAACTCTTAATTTTAAAAGGGCAGATTTTGTCTTTCTAAGGGCAGCAGTACAAAGTATAGTATAAATCCTTACTAAATATTCATACACATCGGCATATACCACGCGGTAATAAAAGTAAAAGGAGTAAATCCCATCCAATGTGGCTTAATAATGATTTGAAGATCTATATACAGAGTAAAAAACAGGCATTTAAATTATACAAACAAGAGGGGACAGAGACTGCTTTACGGGATTACAAGGAAATCAACAAGGCTTGCAAAAGCGCTATTAGACTGATAAAATAGAAAACGAAAAATTAATTGCAAAAGAGAGTAAGACTAACCCTAAAATATTTTTTTAAGTACCCGTATATACTCGAGTATAAGCCGACCCGAGTATAAGCCGAGGCACCTATTTTACCACAAAATACTGGGAAAAATGAGTGACTCAAGTATAAGCCGAGGGTGGGAAATGTGCTGCCCCTGTGTCCCTCTTGTGCCCACTGTGTCCCCCTCTTGTGTGCCCTTTTCTTGTGTCCCCCCTCTCTCTCCCCTATGTCTCTTCTCCCCTCTCCCTTCCCTGTGTCTCTTCCCCCTCTCCCTTCCCTGTGTCTCTTTTCCCTCTCCCTTCCCTGTGTCGCTACCCAGTGACGACGCAGGAAGGAGCGGAGGCCGGAGGAAAAGCTGCAGATGAAGGTAAGTGAGGGGAAAGGGAGAGGGGTAAAGTGAGGAGGGGGGTTTAGAATGAGGAGGGGGGGAGTTAGAGAGACACGGGGGGAGAGTCACTCGAGTATAAGCCGAGGGGGCCCTTTTTAGCCTTAATAAAAGGGCTGAAAAACTCGGCTTATACTCGAGTATATACGGTCTATTAATGGGATGAAGGCCAGGAAGGAAGCTATAGGAACATTAGAATGTGATACAGGTCGTCTGATAATTACTGACCAGGAAAAGGCGGATGAGCTAAATAGGTTCTTTTCTCCGGTATACACCAAGGAGGTACCAGTGGTTGGGACACTGCAACATAATGGGGGTACACTACCTTTGCCAAATAATTGGTTAACACAGGAAGTAATCCAAAAGTGGTTGGAAAAAATAAATGTTAATAAAGCCCCGGGTCCTGGTGGAATACATCCACGGGTACTGAGGGAACTGGGTTCTGTAATAGCCAAACCATTATATTTAATTCTTCAAGATTCACTCAACACAGGGTCTCTACCAGTTGACTGGAGAAAAGCTGATGTGATACCTATATTTAAAAAGGGAGCAAGAGCAAATCTGGGGAATTATAGACCAGTAAGCCTCACTTCTGTAGTGGGGAAGCTTTTAGAAGTGTTAATAAGGGATAATATACAAGAATATATCTATTTGTACAGGATTATAAGTAGGAGTCAACATGGATTTATGAGGGGTCATGTAAAACAAATCTAATTAGTTTCTATGGGGAGGTTAGTAGGAACCTGGATCAAGGCAACTCAGTGGATGTAGTCTTTTTGGATTTTGCAAAGGCTTTTGATACAGTGCCACATGGGAGACTATTGTGCAAACTAAGAGACACAGGAATTGCAGTAAATATCTGCTCATGGATTGAGAGCTGGCTAAAAGACAGGAAGCAAAGGGTTGTTGTAAATGGAACATACTCCGATTGAACTAATGTGGTAAGTGGGGTTCCTCAGGGTTCAGTATGAGGTCATCTCCTTTTTAACATATTTATTAATGACTTAGAGGTAGGATTGGAGTGTGGGGTCTCCATTTTCGCTGATGACACGAAGTTGTGAAAGGTAATTAAATCAGATAATGATGTGCTTTCCCTCCAAAGGGATTTACATAAAATTGAGGAATGGGCATCTAAATGACAGATGAGATTTAATACGAATAAATGTAAAGTTATGCATCTGGGAAGGAAAATAGCCATGCCATAATATATATGCAATAATATATTATAATCTTAATCGAGCAGATCTAGGTGTATCAGATATTGAAAGGGATTTGGGAGTGCTTGTGGACAACCACCTAGGTAACAGTGCTCAATGCCAAGCAGCAGCTGCAAAGGCAAATACAGTATTAGAATGGTATAGAAGTAAGGGAAGCAAATATAATTTTGCCACTATACAAATCTCCCTCATTTGGAATATGGAGTACAATTTTGGGCACCACTTCATAAAAAGGACATTTTAGAGCTGGAAAAGGTACAGAGGAGGGCAACAAAACTTATGAGGGGAATGGAGGGGCTAAGTTATGAAGAAAGACTAACCAAATTAAACTTATTTTCTCTTGAAAAAAGGCGTCTAAGAGGAGATATGATTACCTTATAAAGATTTGTCAAGCGAACTTTTTGTGCCAAGAGGTTTTCAACTGACAAGAGGACATCCCTTGAGGTTAGAAGTAAAAAGATTCCACCTTAAAGAAAGAAAAGGGTTCTTCACAGTAAGGGTGGTTAATCTGTGGAATTCTCTACCAGAGGAGGTGGTGGCAGCGGACATTTTTTATGAACAAATTAAAAACATGTTGGATACACTCATGTTTTATATCAAACATGGGGTGCCATTTAGTAGAGGTATATTTACAAGATGTGGCTTATTACACAGAGTCCCTTGAGAGGATCAAACAGGAGTTGTATTATGGCTTCCCCTCAATTGAAATTCACAATCACATACATTACTGTATTCATTAATTTCCTAGATACAACAGTTTATAAATTAACTATATAACTACTAAGAATATGGATGCAGTATCTACAGTTCTATTACAAAATGTCCCACTTTCTGATATTGTTGGGTGAAGTATGCCATATTTATTCATTCAAAACACAGTATATTGTAAACTCACTTTGGGCTTACTTTTTTATAATGACCCATTTCGTTAGTTAATTTAGGTTTCAAATTAAAGATATCATAGGCAGAACTAAGTAACTGGAGGTTTTTATTTATACACTAGCGACTTGTCCTTCAAAAATTACGGGGCAATAGAAATGTAAGGCAGGGAATGCTGTTTGGGCCAGACATTTATTTTTTTGGTGGCCCGAGATCCTTCGGCGCTCATTGCGAGGCTGTTGGTTGTTGTATTTTTTTTTCTGATAGGCGCTTTTGCTGTTTAGTGTTTTGTCGGCGGTGATCTGCTTTTTGCGCTTATTGCAAGGCTTTGTGTGCTATGAGCAGCGTGGGCGCTCGTTGTGAGTCGCACAGTGAATGGGTTCTGTGTTTATTGTGAGAGTGTTTTTTTTGTTTTTGTTTATATTTGTTTTTGTATGCTACTGAAATAATTAATAAATTAATAAATGAATATACTTTACCTATTTAGAAGTAATATATGCAGGAAGCATTGTGCTGAAGAGCTGACAATCTGTTTTGATGTTCCTGCAGCATACAATGTCGGTTTGCACTGTTGTGGAGCTGATCTGTAAGTGTTAGCAATGTGTAAATAGGCTGCGTGCGCGAGGGGAAGCCATTAGGGTAGCTGTGTACTTCCGCATTGTGTAAGTTAGTGTTGTAAAATGGCGGTGAATGTGTATGTGGTACGCGGCTGTGTATGATTTAGCGTCCTTGGTAAGAGTGTATCTTGTACCTCGTACGGCTTTTTTGAAAAGCCGTAAGTGCTTAGTGGTGTTTTGCGTGTTTAGGGTCCTGTAGCCTTGTTTTCGTTTTTTTGGCGGACATTTTTCCTTTTGCTTAGGGGATTTTCGTGTGTCTAAACTCAGGAATTTGGACTTAAATTGAGGTGTAACTTCACTTGCAGAGGTCGTGAGTGGCCCCCCTTGCTGTGGGTAAGCTTTTTCTGTATTTTTTGTGTGTTATTAAAATGCCGGTGAATGTGTGTGGTACGCGGCTGTGGATGATGTTGCATCCTTGGTAAGAGTGTATCTTGTACCTCGTACGGCTTTTCAAAAAAGCTGTATGTGTTTGGTGGTGTTTTGCGTGTTTAGAGTCCTGTAGCCTCGTTTTCGTTTTTTTGTCTGCCATTTTCCTCTCTCTTAGGCGGTTTTTGGGGGGGCAAACTTAAATGTAGGTGTAACTTCACTTGCAGAGGTCCTGGGTGCCCCCCCCTTGCTGTGGGTAAGCTTTTATGTATTTTTTGTGTGTATGTATTGTGTTTTTAATGTTTTAAGGTGCGCGCGGTTCGGCCGTTAAGGTTGTATTTTTGCGAGGTCAGAATGTTTGTTTTTCAAAGTCCTGCGGTTCGTATTTTTTTGTGTAAGTCCGTATATAGTGATTGCGTGTTAGATCTATTTTGGTAAAGTGTCGTTTGTGTGGGTGTTTGTAACCGCGTGTGACGCGCAGTAGAGCCTCCACCTCCGCAAATGCGGCCCCTCGCTTTGCGAGGGACGCAGTTCTTGAGAGCTCGTTTTGCAAGCTCGCAAAGCGTGACGACGATTCGTAGTTTAACAACTATTATATGTAATGATTCTACTAGTCACCTGTCTTCAGTCTGTTCTTGCTCCCTCTCTCTGTGTACTGTGTCTCTCTCTCTTTGTGTGCCCTCTCTCTCTGCACCCTCTATCTCTTTCTGTGCTCACTCTCTCTCTGTGCCCTCTTTCTTTCCTTCTCTCTCCCTCCCTTCTCTCTCTCTCTCTCTCTCTCTCTCTCTCTCTATCTATCTATATCATTTTCTTTCTCCCTTCCTCTCTCTCACTATCCCTCTCTCCCTCCTTCTCTCTCCCTCCGTCCCTCTCTCTCTCATTCTCTCTCTCTCCCTGCTACTCGCTCTCTCCCACCTTCTCTGTCTCCCTTCCTCTCTCTCTCCCTCCTTCCTTCTCTCTCTCTCCTCTCTCTCCCTTCCTCTATCTCTACCTTCCGCTCTCCCTCCATCTTTCCCTCCCTCCTTCTCTCTCTCTTACCTCCTTCTCTCTCCCTTTGACCCTCTCTCTCCCTCTCCTTCTCTTTTTACCTCTCCTTCTCACTCTCCCCCCTCCTTCTTTCTCCCTCCTTCTCTGTCCCTCTCTCTATCTCTCCCTCTCCTTCTCACTCTCTCTCCCTCCTTCTCACTCTCTCTACCCCCTCCTTCCTCCCTTCTTCGTCCCTCCTTCTCTCTCCCTCTCCTCTCTCTCTCTCTCTCCCTCATTCTTTCTCCCTCCTTAACCCCCCCTAACCCCCTCCTGTGTACCCTTACCCTGGTGCTGTACTGGGCGGCCATCTTGGTCAGAGCTGCAGACACTGCCAGAGAGGCTGTACTGTCATTATGGCCGGCCATGCGTTGGGTCTCCGGTTCTCCCCTCCTTCCTTCACTCTCCCCCCACTTTGTGCTGTCGCTCCCACCTCTCTGCGCATGCGCAATTCGCAAACGTTACACACAAACTCGCATTACCACAACTATATTAGTGATGGGTGGTCTTGACAACATGAATTACATAAGACAATGATCTATTCTTGTTCCTACAGTTTTAATATGCACTTTGTTGATGAGGCAGGCTTTATGTATATGTTAAGATTTTTTCTCTTATACATAATAAGACAATGTAACTTACAGCATGACACTGTTGTTTCATTGTACAGTCAGATGTTGTTATGAGATTTGTAATCTTTGTAAAAATATCACTTACGCTATGCAAGAATCATCAAGTTGTAATACATATTATCACCATTAGAGGGGAGTAGAGCACTGTTCATCATTGTACAGTCTCTGGGTTTTTAATAACTAAACTTGGTAATGGGCAATTTATTTAGAAATGAAAAAGAAAAAAAAGCAGCTTTTCAATTTGTCAGAGAATAATTGTGAGGGAGAGATAGAGCACCAATTTCTAGTGCAGATAACCAAGATATATAGAGCCCCCATACCTAGGCCCTCATTCAATTGCTATTTTGGACAATTTAATAGGGGTCTAAATAAGCACATAACATATGTTTTTCACAGAACTTTTTAGTTTGTGAAAACCCTGCTTTTGGATAGATGTTTACTAACTAAAAACTTCTTTAAAAAATTATGTTATGTGCTTATTTAGAGCCCTATTCAATTGGCCAAATCTCTATTGAATGAGGGCCCTAGCGTTTATGCTAGTCAAGATTCAACTCTCACTTCTAAGAAGAAATATAAGCACTGAGAAGTGCCCTTCTATCTCACCCTAAAGAGGGTCTAAACACCACCTACTCCATCCCCATAGGTGGTGATTTGATCATTGAAAAAGCCACAAATAGGAGTGTTGAAACTTGTCTGTCAGCAATAATTGATTTTAGTTGAATATTGAGTTTTATATTTGTTTCATTATTAAATAAAATTAATATACTGAAATAACACATTACATTCTGATTGTGATGTTATTATAATACTACAAAACATGCCTTAACATAAGAGATAAATGCTATGAATTACGTCTACACTGGCATAAGGATGCAATGAATAAATATTTAACAGTATAACCATTAATACCCTACCCTTATATACTGTATATACCACATTGGAATTGGAATTTAGTGGCCACACTCTGACCAATATGGAACGTGGATTACCAACCGCGAAATGGGAACGTGATGGGAAGCACTTCATATACCTCATATGATTGAGGTTATTAGAGGTGAGAGTTGAATCTTTACTCGCATATACGCTGGGTATGGGTTCTATATATCTTGGTCACCTGCACTAGGAATTGGTTCGCTATTTCTCCCTCACCCTACTTTTCTTCATAGCATTTTATAGATGCATTCATGAATTGCGTTGTCTGCTAGAGAAGCTGCATGCCTAGAGCAAAAACTTTATGACATTTTGTATTGAATTACAGTATGACACTCACACATTACTAATTGAGTCATCCACCTCAGATACCACTCAATAGCGCTACAGAACAGATACAGGGTCATATTACACTTGGCCAATCCCCCTTTTAATTTGCCAGGGCCTGACTGGACTTTTGGGCACTGTGACCTGGCCCTGGGCTGACAAGAGTTACCCTGTTTATTACTATGGTTATGCATTTTTTGTTGCTTATGGTTTTAAAATTACATCTGTATTGCATGTATTATGATTGTGTTACAGTGTGAATATGGTTTTCTCATGGACAAGAGAGCAATGGTTTACCAAAATAACTTACATGGACAGTAACAGGGAGGTCATACACTGTTGTTAGCTTTGTGCTGGCTCAACCCCACCTGAACAAATACAGAGATCAGGGGGGCATAAGTGCCATCAACTGCTATTGTCTGGTGGGTCCCTGAGAGGTAGTTTAATCTTCAGAAGATACTTGTACACATAGACATTGTCACAGACCTCTTTTCCCCAGCCTGGGTATTGGCCCATTAAGCCCATCAATGCACAGACTTTTTGGCTCCTCTACTGAATTATCTGCATGGAGATCTCTATTGTATTTGTAAATCTGCTTTGTTCCATTGTTTGCCAGATTAAGCTAATCCCATCAGGAAGAAAGGAGGTCAGACACGTCTGATATGTGCTAGAGACGGCAGGATATGTATTGGAGTTAATCCTATTAATCTCAGGATGTGGGGTCATCTACTGTAATTGTCTTCCATTGTTGTGCTGTGTATACCACCTCTGTGTAACTGCTATAAATACTGCTGTTATTTTCAAAAATAAATCAGTTCATTTGGAGATACATAGAAATTGTGTATCTCTGATTTTGCTCCTGGTAGCTGCGATACTGAACCTATCTCCACCCTACAAGTAACCTGTCCTGATCACTACCACAGGAAGGTTACTGGAACACCTAGAAGCGCTGATTACTGACAGGTTACTTGTAGGCTGGCTCTGGGCTTGTATAGCCCCTACTCACGGATCATCACAGACATGTCTAGGCTATTACAAAGTAAACTGTGACAACACAGGATCTGAGTTAGATCACACAGGCACAGAGCCAGATAGCCCCTACATCAAGGAAAAATTATCATAAGTTTGTTACCAGATAAGGGCCCTTGAGCAGTTTTCTACATGACCCACTTCAGAGAGAACATGACATCATTTTATATACATGTTCCCCCCACATGGGCAGTCACCATTGGTAGATAATTGGTGTACCAAAGGAGGGGGCTTACCGTAATTGGTCAGCCTAAGGCCAGAAAACTGTATATATGTTGAAAGTCTCAATAAAGGAGTGGCAGTTTTTTGGATTTACATAATCAAAGTGCCATTTTGTGAATTAATCCTAATATTCTGAGGTATTTTATGGTGTATCCAGTGGTGGAGAATAGTCACAGTCGGTGGCTATTGTGTTCCTGATATCCTGGTCTTTTGAAGCAAGTTCCTGGGCGTGGTACTTGGGTTCGGTCCATCTTCTACTATCAGAGGTGTGAAAGGACCGCACGATTCTCTGAGTAGGTTTGAACCAGGTTCTTATCAAGTCCAATTGAAGTAGCAGATTGTGTCATGGTTCTTGATAATATATATATATTAGCGAATTGCCCGGCAAAAAATGACGGCAATGAAATTGTAAGTGAGCTAATGCTGTTTGGTGTATAATAATGAAATATATAAAACATTAATAAATGAATATACTTTACCTATTTTGAAGCATTGTGTTGAAGAGCTGGCAATCTGTTTTGATGTTGCTGGAGCATTAGTGGTGTGGAGCTGCTGTGTAAGCGTGATGAATGTGTGCAGTGTAATAGTGTGCGTGCGCAAGACCAAACCGTTATCATAGTTGTGTACTTCCGCATTGTCGTAAAATGGGCGTTAATGTGTGGTATGCGTCTTAGCGGAATATGCGTAGGTCTTTTGTGGTGTTTTGCGAGTTTCTTGTGGTGTTTTGCGTGTTTAGAGTGCTGTAGCCTCGTTTTTGTTTTTTCTCTCGCTTAGAGAATTTTTTAGTGTCTAAACTGTTTTATTTTGAGTTAAATGAAGGTGTAAGTTGCTTTTTTGAGGTCCTGGATGCTCCCTCTTGCTGTAGGTAAGCTTTTTATGTATGTGTTGAGTGTATTTATTGTGTTTTGATTTTTCTGATGTTCGCGGCTTGCATCCGTTTTTTGCGAGGTCGTAATGTGTGGTAATGTGTCTCGTATGTTTTTTGTGGTGTTTTGCGAGTTTCTTGTGGTGTTTTGCGTGATTACAGTGCTGTAGCCTTGTTTTCGTTTTGTTCGGCAGCCATTTTTCCTCTTGCTTAGAGAATTTTTTAGTGTTTAAACTCTTTTGTTTTGAGTTAAATGAAGGTGTAAATTGATTTTTTGAGGTCCTGGATGCTCCCTCTTGCTGTAGGTAAAGTTTTTATGTATGTGTTGTGTGTATTTATTGTGTTTTGAATTTTTGTCATATCCCCGGGTTGCGGTCGATTTTTGCGAGGTCGTAATGTGTGGTAACGTGTCTCGTAGGTTTTGTGTGTTACGACGTGAAGTTTGCTAGGGTCGCAGTTGCTGGCAAGGAGCGTCTGCGGCGCTCCTTGTCAGCAACTGAGGCCCTCGCTTCGCACGAGAAAAACACACAAAAAAACACAAATATCACACAAATTGACTTACAAACTCACACACAGCACAGGGGCACAATCAGGATGTCTAGGACTGAGGTTGCAAGTTAATTACACCCATATTTAGCCTTTTTCAGCAAACGAAAATTGCCTAAACGAGAAAAAAAATGGCGGACGAAAAAAACGTAAACGAGGCCCAAGCGTGTAAAAATTAACAACGAATTTGCAACACTTACACGAACCCGCTAACACATTGTGAGGTATGTAACATATACAACATTTACAGCATTTTACAGACACCAAGCATATAACTTCCACAAAATGGTGGATAGAACACAAACTGTGCATGCGTACTACATTTTAACGGTTTCTACTTGGGCTGACAGTCTATAAATACTGGAGACTTTCTAGAAATTTCTGCATTTCTCCTCAGGTGATGAACAGTGTGACTGGACATTTCACTGGTGGCGTTGTTGGCAACTTGCCTATCCCTTTAGAAGCTCAAAAACTGCAAATTACACACAAAAAGGTGGCTATAATTCATTAATAATAACTTAATAAATTCATGATCCAACAAAAAAAAAAATTATTAAGAAAAATAACATTATTCATGGACAAAAAAAATAAAAAATGGAAGGATTTATCCTGTTTGGTGTCCGCCAAGAATAACACCATTATGCAAACAGTGACACACACCAAACAAGATACCACAAGCAATGCTGTTAAGACATATGGTGTCTGTCAAAAAAATAAATAAGGTACTTTAACATTTCCATTTCTTTTTCTCATTTTCAACAGACACTGCCTGAATAGTGTCGCCGGAAGATTGGCAGCAGGGGACCCTCTGTCATTTATACACAAGAAATTCAACACAACAGGTAAAGAATAACAAGTACAAAAAAAAATAATCTATCCTGTTTGACGTGTGCCAATCTCAAGACCTAATGCAATCTAACTAACCCACTAAACCTATCCCTATAACCTAATGCCAACAGTGCTGCACACGAAACAAGATAGAACAGCACATTTTGGCCAAATAAACAAAATCAAAGGATTTCTTCTGTTTGGTGTGCGCCAATGTGGAATACCACTGCAATATAACTAAACCTGAAGAATAACCCCATCATGCAAACAGTGCCACACACCAAACAAGATAAAACCAGCAATTATGTTAACACATATAAAATACAAGCATCAATCCTTTTGGTGTGCGCCTATGTCAAAATGGACTGTAGTGTAACTAATCCTCTAAGCATAAAACCTACTGCAGCCTAACTAACCCTGTAAGCCTATCCACATAACCTCAACCCCTATTGCCAACAGTGGTGGACATGAAACAGGATAGAACAGCATTTTTTTAACAAATAAACAAAATGGAAGGATTATTTCTGTTTGGTATGCGCCAATGTGGAATACCACTGCAATATAACTAAATCTTAAAAATAACAGGATAATGCAAACAGTGACACACACCAAACAAGATACCACAAAGCATCAATCCTTTTGCTGGGCGCCAAAGTCAGAATGCACTGTAGTGTAACTAATACTATAAATCTAAAACCATAAACATAACACTGCCGTCCAACAAACAGGATAACACAAGAAATACTTAGTCATACAAAATGGAAGGATATATCCTGTGTGGTCTGCCCCAATGTCCAAACGCAGTGCAATATAACTAACCCTCTAAGCCTAACTCAATAACCCCAAGTACACAATGGCACACATCCCAATACCAGAAACAGTTCTAAGAACATATACACCATAGAGAGACGTATCATCTTTTATGTGCACCTATTATCAAATGCAATGCAACAAAATTAACACTAAACAGGATAGCAGAAAGAATAAGGAAAAAAAAGAGAATTGATTGGAAACAAAAAACACAAATACAAATCTAATGTTACTATGGTGGATAACACAAATAAAGAGGAACAGAAAAGACGCCAACCTCGAGAGCGTGTGCAAAGATGGAAAGATCGACAGACGCTGGAGGAAAAGGAAATTCCACACCAAAAATAATGTGAAAGAATCGCAAGCAAAAGACAACAGGCTGAGAAAGCAACATCCAAGCCAAAAAAGGCAACCAAAAAACAAAAACATCTAGAAAGTGTATTAGAACAATCTGATAAGAATTATAATGTTGATTTAGACACTCAGATTGATAGATATTCTCACAACTGTTCTTTAGTTAAATCTTTAGCAGTAGAGGTTCATAATTGTGGTATATGAATATTGTCTGTCAGTTTTGTGGGGCTTATTATTTCAAACAGGACCCAGAGATGGCGAGTTTATTAGTTGCTGTCAAAAAGGCAAGGTAAGACTTCCACCAAAACAACAATTCCCAACATATTTACAAAGCATTATGACTGAGCCTACTTTCCCTAACTACAACAATGTCAAATTAAACATAAGATCCTATTATAGTGTCATATCCTTTGCATCTATGGGTACAACATTAGCTGCTAATGTCAGGACATGGCCCTTACTGCTTTAAAGCACAAGGATAAATTTACCATCGTACTTCTCATTTACATCCAGAAGGAGGGCAAAGAAAATTTGCTCAACTATATGTCCTAGATACAATGGAAGCTGTTGAACAACGTATGCAGCTTCAAGAAAATAAAAAATGCTTACCCATTGTGTTTATCGCGCTTGATAAAATTATGGCCCAAAACCTGTACACTCAAGCCTATAAAAAATTGTCAGAAGTAGAAAAAGAACAACAAATTCATCCACAAATTAATCAATTTCCAATCCCAAAAGTCAATATGGTTCTTAAAAGAGATTGCCATACTGATAAATGCTGTTATAACTTGCCAACATCAAATGAAGTTGCAATGGTCTTTCAAAATGACGAGGGAGAACCACCATTTCAGAGGGATATTAGAATACTAGCGAATTGCCTGTCAAAAAATTATGGCAATAACATTTTAAAGCTGGGAATGCTGTTTGTGACACAATGTGAGTGTACTGGGTGGATCAACTATATAGACCCCTATAGCACACTAATGAACCCATGTAATAACACTATAAGTGGAATGAGGGTCATCCAAGACCCTCATGACACAAAGTGGTTGCGGTACACTATGTTAACCCTGTCTCTTATGGGTGTCTAAATAGACCCTCATAAGCCTCTATTTAACTTTATTAGTCCCGTAAAGGTATATAAAGACCCTCATTGGACAGTCAGAAGCCTAAGATTAACCCCATAAGTGCTATGAGGGTCCTCCAGGACCCTCATGACACTAAGTACAAACACTACAGTACACTATACCACCCCAATAAACCATTAAATGTAAACTAACCCCCTCTACACTACCTACCTACCCAACCTACCTACCCGCTAATAAACTGCCCCACCCAACTAATTAAAGAAAATAATAAAACCTAACTCACAAAAAGTAATAAAAGCTAAGTTACAGAAAATACAAAATCTACATTACAGAAAATAAAAAAACCTAAGTCACAAAAAAAAATCTACATTACACAAAATAAAAAAAACCTTAGTCACAAAAAATAATTTTGCATATGTATTAATTATTAATGTAATTTATTTTTTTAACAGGGGCTGCGCCAGAGAAGAAATGAAGAAAGACAGGGACGGGCTGGAAAGGTGAGTAGAATATTTAGAATATTTAAAATGTTTTTTTATTATATGTAAATGTTTTGTACTATTTTTGTTCCCTTTTTTCCTAGGTTGGTGATCTGAAGGTAGATCTGCAAAGGTAAGTGGTCTTAATTATTGTATTTTAGGTAAGATTTAGGGTTTGGGTATGTATATAGGATTTATTTTATTTTAGATAGAGGGGATGTATGTATGTTAGTATTTATTGTATTTTATATAGAGGGGGGTATGTATGTTAGATAGGATTTATTTTCTTATATATACGTAGAGGGGGATGTATGTATGTTAAATAGGATTTATTGCATTTTAAATTGGGAGGTATTGTATTTTTTTTGTATTGTATTGTAATGTATATATGTATTGTATGCCTTTCCTTTTCCGGTGTGTAATGCTTTTTTTATTTTCTGTAGTGTGGGGGGTGGGGTTGTAATGTATTTTTTTTGTTTTCTGTAATGTTTTTTTATTTTTTGTGACTTAGGTTTTTATATTTTCTGTAACTTGGGGTGGGGGGTTTATTAGGGGGTAGGTAGTATAGGTAGGTAGTGTAGGTGTTAATAGGTTAGTGTAGATGTAATGTTTTATTGGGGGGTATAGTGCAGTGTAGTGTTTGTAGTTAGTGTCATGATGGTTCTTGAGGACCCTCATGGCACTTATGGGGTTAATGTTAGGGTTGTTACTGCCCCATAAGGGTCTTTATATACCCTTATGGGACTGTTTAGGGTTAAATAGAGGCTTATGAGGGTCTGTATAGACCCACATAACAGACGGGGTTGAATAGGCTTAGATGGGTTTAAATAGGAGCAGTTATGGTTACTTAGGTACTGTTAGGGTTAAATGTGTACTGTTAGGATTAAATAGTTGCAGGGTTGGGTTAATGGGGAATAGTTAGTGTTAATAGTGTAGTGCTTACACTTTGTGTAATGAGGGTCCTGGTCCTTGTGGCACTTATAGTGTTATTACATGGATTAATTAGTGTCCTACAGACATCTATATAGACCCCTATTGGACTGATAGAGTTAATTATTGGCTTATGGGGGTCTGTATTGACCCCCATGAGTGACAGGGTTAATTAAGGGGTTATGGGGATCCTGATTGACCCCCATGAGTGACAGGGTTAATTAAGGGCTTATGGGGGTCTGTATTGACGCCCATGATTGAGAGGGTTAATTAAGGAGTTATGGGGCTCCTGATTGACTCCCATGAGTGACAGGGTTAATTAAGGGCTTATGAGGGTCTGTATTGACCCCCATGAGTGACAGGGTTAATTAAGGGGTTATGGGGGTCTTAATTGACCCCCATGAGTGACAGGGTTAATGATGGGCTTATGGGGGTCTATATTGATCCCCATGAGTGCGAGGGTTAATCAAGGGCTTATGGGGGTCTATATTAACCCCTATGAGTGACAGGGTTAATTATTGCCTTATGGGGGGTCTGTATTGACACTTATGAGTTACATGGTTAATTAAGGGGTTATGGGGGTCCTGACTGACCCATCATGAGTGACAGTGTTAATTACGGGCTTATGGGGGTCTTTAATGACCTCCATTAGTTACAGGGTTAGTTAGGGTGTAAATGGTGGTCCTAATTGACACTCATGAGTGACAGGGTTAATTAAGGGGTTATGAGGGTCCTGACAGGGTTAATTAATGGATTATGGGGTCAGTATTGACCCTCATGAGGGAGATGGTTATTTAGGGTCTCATGGGGCTCTGTATGGAGCCCATGAATGATAGAGTTAATTGTTATTTTTCATGGGTCCTTTAAGGACCTTTAGGGTCCATTAAGGACCCGCAAGGTGGGGACACTGTTAATGTTAGGTGCCGGTGGGGGTACTTACAGTACCCCCGCTGCCGGCCTTAATGTTTGTGTGCCGTGGGCTCATTAAGGAGCAGCGACAGGGAATTGATAGGTTTTAAATGCAGAGAGGGACACGATTGGACCCCCGCTGCAAGGGGTTAATGTGGGGTCTTGAGCTTATCTTGGATCTCTTGGGAAAGGTTGTATGTGTTTAGCAGTGTATTTCGCAGTCCTGGGTCGTGGAGCCTTGTTTTCATTTTTTTCAAGTGGCGAAAGTGGACAAATTGGGGTTAAATTGGAGATCAACCTCACTTTCAGACGTCCTGGGTGTCCCCCTGTGCTGTGGGTGAGTGTTTTTTTTTTTTTATGATTATTGTGTTTTTGTGTGTGTTTTGGTGTTTTGTGATTTGCCCGGTTACGTGTTTATTTTACGTGTCTCAATTGTAGGTCACAGGTAATGAGGGACAGAAGGCGAAGAGGGACGCAGGGGAAGAGGGACGCAGAGGAAGAGGGACGCAGAGGAAGAGGGACGCAGGGGAAGAGGGACCCAGGGGAAGAGGGGCACAGGGGAAGAGAGACACATGGGAAGAGAAACACAGGGGAAGAGAGACACAGGGGAAGGACAGGAGAAGGGAAAAAGAGACACAGGGGAAGGAGAGGAGAAGGGGAAGAGAAACACAGGAGAAGCAGAGGAGGAGGGGAAGAGAGAAACAGGATAAGGATAGGAGGAGGGGAAGAGGTCATTTTGGGGTCATAGGGATGAGCGCCTACGGTGCTCATCTCCACCAGCGCAGTGAGCGCCTTCGGCGCTCCCTACCTAAGTTGTATGGGGTTGCAGGGATGATCGCCTATGGTGCTCATCTCCACCAGCACAAGGAATGCCTTTGGCAACCTTTCATTAATATAAGTATCTGAAGTACTAATTTCGATCCAATTACATATCCCATATTTTTTCCATACAGGGAAGCAGGTTGGCAACCCAAATTAACCCTTGAGAGTTACCCAAATTCAAAAGTGCGTGTGAGAAATAATATTTCCATGCTTGAATTTAAAGTGACTCAAACTGCCATTCTAGATGGATTAAATCCCATTTTATGTGGCGGAAAACTGACACAACAATGGATCATTGATTCATATTTGCAAGTTGAGGCTAATAATTTAAACTTCACCAAATATAAACAAGATAAACTACGTATAGAATAGTATTGTGGACTGATGGATTATGTCGCTGAGGTGGCTACAACCAAAGAGCTGCCTGCTGGCAAAACCTTCTTCTTTCCAAGGATCTCCTCGCAATATGCGAGAAAGATACAATGGTGCTATGGCTATTGTAACTAAATATGGCAAACCAGATTTATTTCTTACATTTACCTGTAATCCACAATGGCCAGAGATTGTACAGAATCTGCTAATTGGACAAACTGCTTCCGATAGACCAGATTTAGTGGCAGGAGTCTTTAAAATCAATATAAACATAACCATAACTCAGTCATTTGTAAAATGTCTGGCTTATGTTTATACCATAGACTTTCAAAAAGGAGGCCTTCCACTTGCACATATTCTTATAATCCTTCAAGAGAAAGATAAATTGGATACTGGTGACAAAGTGGATTCAGTGATTATTGCTGAACTACCAGATCCAGAAATACATGGTAGACTATATGAGATTGTAACTCATCATATGATGCATGGACCATGTGAAGATATTAATCCACAGTCACCATGTATGGAAAATAAGAAATGTACAAAATAATTTCCAAAAGATTATAGAGACAAAACTTATGCTAATTGTGATGGTTATCCATTATATAGAAGAAGAGAAGGCACAACTGCCATTATTCATTGAAAAAAGGTAGATAACAGATATGTGGTACCATAGAATCCACATTTACTCATGAAGTATAATGCACACATTAATGTGAAAGCTTGCACTTCTATAAAATCCATTTAAATATGTCTACAAATATATTTACAAAGGCTATGATGCAGCTACGGTAGTGGTCAAAAGTGCAGAAAATCACGAACAAAGTGAGTTAGTACATGAGGAACTTGCATCTCATGTAGATGCTCGCTATGTAAGTGCGCCAGAAGCAATGTTGCGTCTTCTCAAATTTGAAATGCATGATCGCTCACATGCAGTATATCAATTAGCTGTACATTTGCCACAAAGACATTTAGTGTATTTCCCTGTTGGAAATTAAACAAATGCTTTGGCAGAAAGTGAGCATCGGCGAACGACACTAACTGCGTGGTTTTAATTAAATTGTACTGACTTGGAGGCAAGGGAATTGTTATATATTGACATTCCATACCATTATGTTTTTGTTAATCGATTATGGATTATGAAAACGTTTCTGCTTACGATTGCTACTTCTAAATGTTCCTGGTGCACAAAGTTTTAAACAGTTAAAAATTGTTAATGATATAGTTTATTAATCATTTCATTTAGCTGCGTGACACAGAAACTTCCTAGCTGATGATACAGAATGGGAAACATGTCTAGAAGAAGCAGCACTATGTCAAATGCCACGGCAGATGAGGGAACAATTTGAATTCATTTGTATCTTCTCAAATGCTCCAAATGCATTAGCTTTGTGAAACAAATTTAAAACAAATATGTCTGAATACTTTTTGCAACGATACAATGAGCCTATTGCACAATTAAAAGCATTAATTGAAATTCAAGAGGTCTTTTTATCTCATGGATTAAGTTGTGCTAGTTTTAATCTGCCAGATCCAGGTCTCATAGACGACATAAACTTTGATGACTATGACACTCAGCTTCAAAGAGAAAGAACAGAAGAAAGACTTGCAACTTTAAATACATTACAATTGCAAGCATTTAATGCAATACAAAATGCCCTAGATGATGACATGCTCAAAGATTATTATTTCTATTTAGATGGACCTGGCGGATCAGAAAAAACTTATCTCTATAATTTATTGATGAGTTTTGTTCGAGCACAAGGTCAAATAGCACTGCCATTTGCAACCACTGGAATTGCCGCACTTTTGTTAGAAGGTGGAAGAACTGTTCATAGTGGATTTAAACTGCCAGTTCCCATTCTGGAAACATCAGTGTCAGATATTCAAATTACATCATTGCAAGCAACAACAAAAATTAAAAAAGTAAATTAATTATAATAGATGAAGGTACAATGATGTCATGCCATGCCCTACAATGTATTGACCTTTTGCTATGTGAAGTCATGGATAATGATTTCTCATATGGTGCAAAGGTAATGTTGTTAAGTGGAGATTTTAGACAAATATTACCTGTCGTTGTACATTGAAATCGAACCAACATTGTCGAAACATGTATAAAGTCAAGTACACTATGGAAACTATTTACCCATCTTCAATTACAACAAAATATGAGATCAGAAGGAGAAAATGAGTTCAATGATTGGCTCATTAACATTGGAGAAGGAAAAACTGAGTGAATACAAAATGTACCCGATGATACCGTGCACATCCCAGCTCATATGATTTGCAAACAGGATCTCATATCAACTATATTCCAAAATACAATAAATAATGAGGACTATGCAGAGCTTGCCAACAAACTAATACTAACATGCAAAAATAAGGATGCATTACTCCTCAACAATGAAATATAAAAAAAATAAATGCACCACAAAAAAAATATCACAGTGCTGATTCTGTACTTGGTGATGACAAAGAAAGTCAGACAAACTTTTCAACTGAATTCATTAACTCATTAACTCTCTGGCATGCCACCACATATTTTGCAGCTAAAGAAAGGTGCAATTGTCATGTTACTGCAAAATATGAACCCAAAAAGGCCTATGTAATGGGACCAGATTAATTGTTCAAGAATTAAAGGACCATTTCATACATGCTGAAATTCTAACTGGTACCCATAAAGGAGAGAGAGCTTTCATACCAAGATTAGATTTGGCACCAAGTGAAAGTAGCCTCCCTTTTGTACTTCAAAGGAGACAATTTCCCATCATCATGACATTTGCCATGACCATTAATAAAGCACAAGGACACACTTTCAAATCTGTGGGTATCTTTTTAGAAGAACCAGTATTTGCACATGGCCAGATGTATGTTTCATTCTCAAGATGCAAGAATCCAGAGGCTATTAAAGTTTACATTGAAAACAACCAACGTCAAGGTGATTTATTACACAATGGCTGCATTTTTACAAAAAACATTGTCTACTATGAGGTACTATAACTTTAATTCAACAAAATATAACAATACAAGACATGGCAAACAACCCCCAAAAAATATTTCACCTCAACAACAATTTCACAAGAAAAAAAATAAAATAGAGCACAGTGGTTTGATTTCAAGGACGAACTTTTATGTCACTCTGGTTCTTTTAAGAGGACCACTATTTTAATAAGAAACTCTATAAAATGGCAAAAAACATAGGGAACTGTGGTTTTACTTCCAGGAAAAAATTTGATATCTCTGGGACTCTTTTACCGAGGACCACTATTTCACATAGGAAACTCAATGTGCCATTTTCCAACAATACTTTAATCTCAAAAACAAATTTACAACAACAACAAAAAATACAGTGGTTTGATTTCGACGATTACATTTTATGTCAGTCAGACTCTTTTTAGAGGACCACTATTTCCATAAGAAACTCTATAAAATGGCAAAAACCATAGAGAACAGTGGTTATACCCCGCGGACGAACTTTATGTCTTGCGGTCTCTTTTTAGAGGACCACTATTTCACATAGGAAACTATGTGCCATTTTCACAAATTACAACAATAACAACAAAATGTCAACCATCACAAAATAAGATATTCAAAAGACTTTGCTTGCATTTTATAACAATTAAAGTTTAAATGTTACTTCATTAAGTTACTATTTATAATGTTACTATTTTTGGAAAAACGTGTGCTAAGTTGTTTCATTGCATATATTTAAAAGTTCATGTTAAGAAGTGGAGGAGCTTTTGTTGTACAATTTAAATGTATAATTAAATGGAGAATATTAATCCAGGGATTAATCCGATCGCCAGTTAATGGGGTCAGGAAGGAATTAATTATTTTTTTTCCCCTTTGATACAATTGTCTAACTTTCAATGGGGGGGTTTTACTGTTTGCCTTCCTCTGCATTCAATACCTATTTAGTTTACCAGTTGTTAATCTACAAGTTGCATTTTACAAAACATTATGTCATGTTTACAATACTCATTAATACAATGTTGACCTACACATTTAATTGCTGTAGCTGTATATCTCAGAAATTATTTACTGTAGAGCAAAAAAGCTAGGCCATTTATAGCCAGTTTAAAATGATATATAAAATTAAACCATCTTCCTGTTGGGGTGAGTGTCCCTTTAATTTATTACACTTTTATGCATTGATGCTGCTTTGGAATCTACCATTTTGGATTCTGCTGATCAATGTCAATGTGTAAGGAAACTTTGAATGTGGAGTAGATTTCTGCACAATGGGGATGCTGGGAAAATAAATGGGGGACTAATGGAATGCTGAGAAAAGAAAATGGAACTATGCAGTAAAAATAGTTGCATATCCAGTACCTTGCAAAAGTATTCACCCCCTTGATTTTTTACCTATTTTGTTACATTACAGCATTTAGTTCATTGTTTTGTTAATCTGAATTTTATGCGATGGATCAGAACACAATAGTCTTAGTTGGTGAAGTGAAATGAGAAAAATATATACATAAAACATTTTTTTAGAAATAGAAAACTGAAAATTGGCATGTGCTTATTTATTCACCCCCTTTGTTATGAAGCCCATAAAAAGCTCTGGTGCAACCAATTACCTTCAGAAGTCACATAATTAGTGAAATGATGTCCACCTGTGTGCAATCTAAGTGTCACATGATCTGTCATTACATATACACACCTTTTTTGAAAGGCCCCAGAGGCTGCAACACCTAAGCAAGAGGCACCACTAACCAAACACTGCCATGAAGACCAAGGAACTCTCCAAACAAGTAAGGGGTAATGTTGTTAAGAAGTGCAAGTCAGGGCTAGGTTATAAAAAAATATCCAAATTTTTGATGATGCCCAGGAGCACCATGAAATCTAGCATAATCAAATGGAAAGAACATGGCACAACAGCAAACCTGCCAAGAGACGGCCGCCCACCAAAACTCATGGACCGGGCAAGGAGGGCATTAATCAGAGAGGCAGCACAGAGACCTAAGGTAACCCTGGCGGAGCAGCAGAGTTCCACAGCAGAGACTGGAGTTTCTGTACATTGGACGACAATAAGCTGTACGCTCCAACAAGTTGGGCTTTATGGCAGAGAGGCCAGAAGAAAGCCATTACTTTCAGCAAAAAACAAAATGGCACGTTTTGAGTTTACGAAAAGGCATGTGGGAGACTCCCAAAATGTATGGAGGAAGGTGCTCTGGTCTGATGAGACAAAAATTGTACTTTTCGGCCATCAAAGAAAACACGATGTCTGGCGCAAACCCAACACATCACATTACCCAAAGAATACCATACCCACATGGTGGTGGCAGCATCATGCTGTGGTGATGTTTTTTAGTAACCAGGACTGGGAACCTGGTCAGAGTTGAGGGAAAGATGGATTGTGCTAAATACAGGGATATTCTTGAGCAAAACCTGTACCACTATGTACGGTTATTTATCTGTTCATAAATTTACTCATACCAATGTGACCTTGCCATTAATATCCTATAATTGTTGCAACAGGGAAATTAATGAATGATATTCAAAACTACATCTTTAACAAGATCACATTGGTGTGAATCCCAGCACTATATAAAGTTGTTAAAAAATAGCCCTGTATTGCTATTATGGGGTAGGTGATGAAATACTTGGAATAAACTTGTTTATTTTGTTATTTGACTCCATGATTGTCTGGGTTTGTCTGCATCAAGATCCTCCAATAAATTCAATCTGGATTATGTGCCTTAAATTAATTAAATAAAATAATAATAAAGATTTCACAACTGTACAATAGTGTAAATAATATTCTAAATATTCAATATAATGCCATTACAGTCTTTACTACACATTTAATTAAAGGACAAGGGAAGCCATTTTTCTATTTGTATTTAACAATGTATTAAAGTAACTCTATGTTCCTGTTCTGTGAGGTTCCTAATAATGATTAGTAATGAACTGCTTTCAACGTCATAATGAACTCTAAACCAGTAATACAAGAACAGACAGCCTTTAGCTAATTATTTGCATGTTATACTCATCAATGTTGGATTAACTAAAACAAAAAAAAACAAAATAAAATAAAATATGTGAGATAATACAATTATGGGTCGGTCAAATTAGATTTTTAAAGTTCCAAATAACAAAACAAATTACTCACACTGGGAGCTTCACATTGGTCCAGCAAAAATATTTATCTAGAGACTGCTAAGAAAACAATTACATTTAGTTTCTTTCATCTTTAAATTAGACATTACATACAGGTAAATACATTAATTTAACATGCAATTTAAAAGGTCTAATGTAAATGACACCACAGTAAAGCAATTAGAAATCAAGCAATAAATAAATACATTAAATAAATAGTATATATAGGACAGAGGTATAGGACATATGTTTCTTGGAAAAGTGCAAAAAGTGAAAAAAGAAAAAAAAAGTAACTCATTTAAAAAGATACATTGGGGTCAGATTAGATGACAGTGTCTGAATCCCTAACATTAAGGAGAGAAATGTATGATAAAAATCAATAATGACATTACCAGTTACTTATGTATAGTTTATAGAAACCACATTCTCACAAAAAATAGACATCAAATACATTCTTAAGTCAAAGCAAATGCAATAGATCTGAACAGAATACGCACCTACGTGAACAAGCAACACAGTGAAAATTCTCTTATATCCAAACCCAACATGGCCTCAAAATGCTGCAATAATGAATAAGTATATCCCTAGCGGTCAAAATGCCTATCTGACTTTTCACTAGCTAAGGGAAAAACTGCAACAAGCACCATTGTTATCAGAGGATCATAATAATGTTGGAAAGGGGACTTAGAGAAAGGTCTCTCGGCTGCCATGTCCATCGCGACTGGTAATGCTCTTACTCTTATATTGCTTTTTTACTGATCTTAAATTCTAAAAGGTTGATATTTTGTTTAACAACAAACATCTTATGTTATATTAACCTTACCACACTCAAGATAACCATTATATTTGTATTAGATTTGAACAGTTTTCAGTATATGTATGAACTAGAATTATATCATGGATATTCTTGTATATCTGACTACTGTTGTCTTAAAATGCTGCAAAGACTTATGACCCACAACTTATGTTGAATGTGATCTGTGACAAAAGCTGTACTGTTTTGCTATAATAAAAGCTGTATTGTTTTATGGGAAAAAAATGAAAATACAAATTAAAAATATGCAATACCAGTATGATAACTGTAAAAAAGAATGCAGAACACAAAGACACAGAAATATGTAAAAAAGTTAAAATTAAAAAAATTAAAAAACAATAAAAACACAACAAATATGCCTCAAATTAACTTACACACTCACGCACAGCACAGGGGGGAGCCAGGGAGCCTGTGAGTAAGGCTGCAAGTTAATTTGAGGCATAGTTCGCGTTTTTTCACCAACGCCTCGCATTGTGTGGCAAACACCATTGCCAGGCTTACTATTTTACTCCCGTCATTTTTAACGGGCAATTTCCTAGGGCCTCATTCTATTATTGGCCGTAAATCGGCCGTAAGGCTGCGATTCCTTGCGGGGGTTCTGTTACCTCGCAATTCTATTATACGGCCCCGCAAGGATCTCCTCTTACGGCCGGCCGCATATCTTGGAACCGGCCGTAAGCTCAGAAATCTTTAAAGTCAAAAATAAATTCAAGCCTGCACTGTACAGCTCTGTAAATGCTAGGGATAATATTGGGGGACATGAGGATTAATAGTAACCCCCTCTCAAGCTTGCACATCAGCCCAAATACGAGATTACATTAACTGTTTATTTTCCGGCCGCAGCGTGGCCGGGTCTGAGGTGCTCCAAGCACTCTGGACTTTTTCCATGGATATTTGACATTTATAATAAAAAAATTTTTTTACGGATTTGAGTATAGGGGAATGTTGTGCTATTTTTGCTAACACCTACAATCACTTTATAGTCTCCTCAAAGTGCAGGATGGCTTTATTTGGGCTATATTATGTGCTTAATTGGTGCTAGCGGGACCTTTTTCCTGCAAGTAAGCTGCGGCTCGCTTTTAGCCTTGCAGAGAGGGTTCCCGGAGCAATAGAATAGCAACCGGGATTTTCTTGCGGCTGAAACTCTTGCGGCCGTTTTAGATCAAAGGCTTTCCTCCGGCGCTTGCGGCCGCAAGAGATAGCAAGGCGCCGGCCGCAAGCCTGCCGGAATCCCCGGCCAGAGGGGAATAGAATAGCAGAATAGCTTGCGGCCGGTCCTTGCGGCCCCGCAGCGCCTACGGACGATAAAAGAATGAGGCCCCTAGTGTTTAAATATGCATCTGTTTAGACAAGGTTGCTGTCAGTTTATCTGTGTTTGCTTATAAAAAGTATATACTCTTGTTCAGCACATATTAATTAAGTAGGGGATGTGTGCCCACCAGGCTGCTCTGCAGTGTCACCCACTGACTCCTTCATGCCACCTGGTGGTTGAAGATTTCTGGGGAGAACACTGTTTATGCATCATTGATTCTACAACTCTGATAGTCCAGTATGAGAAACGTTTGTTTTAAGTAGTAAAGTGTTAAAGATCAGTATAACTTAGTAATAATGATAACTATAATATTATCTGTGTGAAGTGTTGTCCTCCTGTTACTCACATTCCAGTCTTCTGCATTTTTTTCCAGGCTGGTAGCACAATTAACTGCATAAGACATTCTGTGGATTTGTCCACGACCAATAGTCTGTAGTATGGGTCAGATTATTGACTGAAGACTGCATATCTCGGACTACATTTTTCTATTCATTATACAGGTAATCAATAAGTAATGATCTATTTTTAATAAGAGATATGGACACTTATAACACATATGTGTGTCATGCATTGTAGTACTTGCAACTTATTGCTAAAAAAATCCAGGAATTGTTTATTTATGATATAAAATAACCATCTGTTGACAAGACAAAAAAAGCAGCCTCAATTAGATATTAGATCGAATTAATGTAATAAATACAAAGTTGTGCTCCAATTTTAAGCACAAACATCAAATAATTGCAAAAAACAAGTCTATATTAAGTAAACCAATCAGTAGAAAATACATAAAAAGTGAATTTTTTAGACATGAAACACATTTACACATTTTCAAGGGGTTAAAGATATTTTTCCAACTTTTTACAAGCATCTTTTGTAACCATGATCTTGTGTACTGTGTGTTACCCCTTACACAGGGTCATAATGGAAGATATAATTGTCAATCTGATCATGTAACCAATCTCAATAAGCGAATATCACCTAAATACATATGAACTTTTAGTGTTCCTATTAATATTACATTGAAAAAAATCAGGAGTGCCCTGTACCCCTTTGATAGCAGCCCTTATCATTAGTCATTTATTTGAATGTATGATAGTTGAATATGTGTGCTTCTGCAGGGGCTGACATTTCATACAATCCCATCAATAGTCAATTCAAGAATGGGAAACAAAATTCTGAATGTATATGGACAGGAGAGGTGATCATATATTGTAATATGTATTATTATAGTTATTATAGTTTATGTATAACGCGCCGACATATTCTGTAGCGATGTACATGAATTAGGTTCAGACAATGATAAATACAGATTAACATATAGCAAAGCAAGGAGGGCCCTGTCTTTGAGCTAGGAATCCAATGTCCATGGTGAATTCCCAAAGTACTTAGGATGGAAACTCGCAGACTTACAATCTAAGGTATAAAAACAATATCTAGAAATATAGCAAGTGACACTCTATTATTGAGGTAAAACTATTGTAAACCTGCTTTTTTCTACTCTTTTTAAGCCCCATGTATTTTTCCTCTTGTTTCCACATTTTATTAGTATTTTCCAAACTGCTTCACCACATAAATCTATTTGGTTTTTAAACATATTGACAGATCCACAGGTTCACAAAATGTTGCCTTTGGAATCCCAGAAACTCCTCCCCTATAGAAAAAATGGCTACCTGTTGCCCAAATCCTTTCTAAGAACTCCGAAACAGATAAATCAAAATTCCACCACAAAGCTTTCCAGAGAGTTTAATCTTTTGAAGTAATTGTCTCAGGGAAAAACTGGTCATACAAAATGGAACCTCAGAACATAGTTTGGGAACACCAAAAATATTTATTATTTTAAATCAAAACTTCAATTTCTATTTATGCCATCAACTGTTTCTTAATGTACAATATTAAAGTAGTTACTGTTCCTGTCATTTGATAATGCTAACCCGTGGATACTTTGCTACACACGTCTCTTTTCAAAACTGTGCTGGAAATACACAGAAACCTTAACACTGTTTTACAAGATACTTAGCCTGGCAGTATTTTAATCTTGTTCAAAGGCAGTGCTGCAAAGCAAGACTGTAAATGTTGATTAAAGCTATTAGCTCATATTAGATTAATGGATTCACTTGTATACATGTATAGAGCAGCACATACAGTTGTGCTCAAAAGTTTGCATACCTTGGCAAAATTTGAGAAATTTTGGCAAATATTTTGAAGGATATTGATCATATGAAGCCATCTATTATCATATAGTTGTTTGGCTCCTTTTTAAATCATGTTAACAGAAATCACCCAAATGGCCCTGACCCTTAGTTCTTAATACTGTGTATTGCCCCCTTTAGCTTCAATAACACCGTACAGTCTTTTGTACTAGTTGTCTATGAGGCCCCTAATTCTTGCAGGTGGTATAGCTGCTCATTCGTCTTGGCAAACTGCCTCCAGGTCATGCAAAGTCTTTGGTCGTCTTGCATGAACCGCAAGTTTGAGATCTCCCCAGAGTGGCTTGACGATATTAAGGTCAGGAGACAGCAATGGCCACTCCACAACCTTAACCTTTTTCTGTTGTAACCACTGGAGGGTCAACTTGGCCTTGTACTTGGGGTCATTGTCATGCTGAAAAGTCCAAGACTGTCCCATGCTCAGCCTTCGTGCAGAAGAATGCAAATTGTCTGCCAGTATTTTCTGATAACATGCTGCATTCATCTTGCCATCAATTTTCACAAGATTCCCCCAAACATCAGCGAGCCACCACCATGTTTCCCAGTTGGGATGGTATTATTTTCACTATAGGCCTTATTGACCCATCTCCAAACATAGTGCTTATGGTTGTGACCATAAAGCTCTATTTTGGTCTCATCACTCCAAATTACAGTGTGCCAAAAGCTGCAAGGCATGTAAAGGTGTTGTTTGGCATATTATAACCAGGCTTTTTTTGTGGCATTGACGCAGTAAAGGCTTCTTTCTGGCATCTCGACCATCCAGCTCATTCATGTTCAAGCATCATCATATTGTGCTCCTTGAAACAACCAAACCGTCTTTTTCCAGAGCAGCCTGTACTGTATTTCTACTGAGGTTACCTGTGGGTTTTTGTTATTTCGAGAGATCCCCGAATTTTCCTCGTCTTAATAAGTGATTGAACAGTACTGACTGGCATTTTCAATGCTTTGGATATCTTTTTACATCCTTTTCCATCTTTATGAAGTTCCATTACCTTGTTACGCAGATCTTTTGCCAGTTCTTTTCTGCTCTCCATGGCTCAGTAGCTAGCCTGCGCAGTGCATCTACGTGAGAGCTAACAAACTCATTGACTATTTATACACAGACACTAATTGCAATTTAAAAAGCCACAGGTGTGGGAAATTAACCTTTAATTGTCATTTTAACCTGTGTGTGTCACCTTGTGTGTCTGTAACAAGGCCAAACATTCAAGGGTATTTAAACTTTTGATCAGGACCATTTGGGTGATTTCTGTGATAATAAATGGCTTCATATGATCACTATCCTTCAATAAAATACATTTTTTGCAAGATCAGTCATATTTTCAAAATAAATGCCAACATTTCACAATTTATGCCAGGGCATGCAAACTTTTGAGCACAACAGGTAGGACAATTAAGCATTTATCCCTCTTTCACCATTAATTTTCTCCCTAACAATAGAACAATTGGCCCAATACATTACAACTAGCTTAGATATTGAGGGAACAAAAGTAGGACATCATCATTTTAAATGCTGTCTCTTTGCAGACTATCTTTTAGGCAATTTATCTGAGACTAAATTATTAATTCCCACTCTTCTACATATGTTAGAAAACTTTGGAAATTGTCAGCGTTAAATATTATTGTATATAAGACAGAAGCCTTGAGTGTCTCCATATCTCATTAAGACCAGGAATTCTTCATGCAAAACTATAATTTTATATGACGAACATCCCATAACAAATACTTAGGTGTTAACATCACTTGCAAAGCCTCCGACCTCCATGTGGTCAATTATACTGCCCTATATAATGCCCTGAGACAAAATATGGCTGCATGGTCCAAATGTCAGGTTTCCTGGTTGGGTCCACTCAGTAAAAATGAACCTCCTTCCCCGTCTAATGTACCTATTTCGCTCCCTCCCCATAGCCCTTAATTATAAGGCATTAGATACCTTTCAACAGCAAGTTTTTAACTTCATCTGGCAAAATAAATCTCACAGAATATCTAAACAAAATCATGTTTAAACATAAATCCAAAGGAGGTCTATTCTGCCCAAACTTTAAACTCTACTACAAGCTAGCACAGCTCATTCAGTAATCTACCAACCCTTATGGATTTTAATAGAAAACCTTATGATGGATCGTTATACAACGGATTCTATAATTTGGCTCCCAAAACCACACATCCTTCTTAGGAAAGTACAAAACCCATATATAAAGCAATCCCTTACCCATTTGAATTGGGCCAATCAAAGGCATGACCTAACACCTAAATATTCTTTACTCACACTAATTATCCCCCACCCGCAACTTACTATTGAGGTTTCCACCAACTCTCTAGCCTGCTGGAAATCCCATGATCTTCTAAGAGTCAGCTTGTTGTATATTGATAGCGCTATCTTATCATTCAATCATCTGAGAAATCATTGTAATATTCCTCTACAAGAACATTTTACATTTTGTAGGACCAAACACTTTCCCTATACCTCAGAACGCACGTTAGGTAAACCAACATCAACTTGGCTCACTAGAATCTGCCACAAGGCTCCACTTACCAAGGGCATCATAAGTCTTTTATATGACACTTTCAATTCAGGCTCTGCTACACAAAATTTTAAATATGTGGTGAAGTCTGAATGTTACTTGGGACCAGGACACTGGGCAAGACTCATGGAAAAACCTCACTACAAGCTGTCTCAATAATAGCATTTTGGAAACTTCTATAAAAGTCCTTCACAGGTTATATATCACTCCCGACAAACTCCATAAATGGAAACTTGCCCCTAGTCCAAACTGCTTCAAAGATTGTCCAGAGATGGGTTCTTTTCTCCATATTTAGTGGACCTGCCGTCGAGTGGCCCACCTGTGGAGGAACGCTTTTTCATTAGCCTCAGACATCTTTAATATACAGCTACATCCACAAGCAGAAATCTGCCTATTAGGACACAAGTGTACTATGCTCTCTACATCTAAAAAAAAAAACGCTTTAATACCTAATGCTGGCAACAAAGTGCCATATTGCCAAACAATGGAAAACCTGCATCCTTAGCCTACAATGGTTATAAACAAACTAAATTATATACTGATAAATTAAAGGCTCTTCCATCTTATAGAAGATTCTATTCATTTATTTTTGCAAACATGGAGCCCATGGCTAGATTCAACACACAGCAGTTCCTTAACGTAATATCAAATCCCCAGCAATTTTCCAAGTTAACATTCTTGAAGATCCCTGGACATAAAGTAAGGTGACGGCCCAGGGAAGACATACAGAGGTAAGTTCACCCTTCCCTAGATTGATACCATTAACACATCCTAAGACAGGGGACCTATATTTGCTTTTTTGTTTACTTTTTTTTTCTTTCTTTCATATTATCCTTTTGTATTTCTTCCCTTACACTCCTCACAGTCTTTTTCTTTTTTTCTTCTTTTCTAAGTTGTTTTGTTGTTTTAGTTTAATGCATATTTTCAGATACATATATATAAAAAAATATTAGATTTTGGAAAAATCAGCAGTGTTAATATCACTTCCATGGAATATTTAAAATTACAGTTCAACTATCTTTTGTGGCTAGCTACCTCAAACTGAACACTGACTCTATAAATGTAAACATGTCCTTGGTGTGTGTAAACACATCTATAATTGTTACTCCAATTCTCATAAGCAATAATAAAACTTATTGAAACATAAAATTACGCATTTATCTAATATATTCTTTATTTAATATATTAGTCTTCTAGTGGGTCATATTGCAAGAAGAAGATTGAAGCAGTATAAATTATATATAGAAACAGATTTGATGACACATAATAACCAAAGGGCCCACTCTACTTAAAAAAAAGCATTGTTTTATGCCTCAAGGGTGGCATTGTTGCAAGCATGCTTGCATTCCTTAAAGGAATACTTCAACAAGTTGGTTCTATCTTAAATATCAAAGACAATGATTTGGTCTGTAATTCCTGAGACATTCAGCATTATTTCTGTGACTTCTTTATGCTAACATGTTTTACGAGTTGCTAATTTGTAGCTTGGAGTGCTTGATAATGGTGTATTGTTTTTGCAATTACAAACAAGAAGACTGTGATACTAATGAGCATATCAAACCATATAATTAATATTCCCAAGCCACTCATTTGCACAATGCTTGTTTACTTTAAAAAATGGCTAGTGCAACCATGGCTGAACTTTCAAGATAGCACCCTCCTGAGACAACCCCCAACATGTAGCATAAGTTATGAGGCGGAGCTTGGAGGGACAGGAGGGGTCCTGGGGTTCCAGAGACGCTCAGAAAAGGTATGCAGATAATACCTTATTAAGATATATTTAATCACACGTAAGGATAGAGATGTTTACATGCTACTTCCTACTGATCTAACACTTCTGTTCCCTTATTATTAGAATTATTTAATTTGTATGTTTTTTTTTAAAGTTGTTCCTTTTTTTTTCTTTACTTTTTCTTTTCTTTAATATTATTTTTTCTTTTTATTTTATTTCTCCATATACCAAAGTGTATACAGTAATGTACCTCAATATTTCAACACACCCTTACACTCTGAACCACCCTCAAAAGTTCTAATTTAGCTACATCAGAAAATAATAATATCTATCTTTTTGAGGAAAGATAACGAGAATAGAAAAAATTGGAAAATGAGGGAGATGTAGAGTAAATGAGGAAGAAAGACAGCTGGCAGCAACAAAAAATAACAGAACAAAACAAGGAAGTTTATTATATTTTTGAACAAAGCTTTATTCTCAGCTCAAATCAAGTACAGATTTTGTATTAGCATACAGAATTAGAAATACATACAATGTTTGTTACTCGCTAAATGAAACTGAAATGTTTGTTTCATACCGATATTTCCTACTCTACTTTCTCTTTACTCTCAATAGAACTTATTGAAAAAAAATATGGCTAGTGCTGATTAAGAAAGATTTAGAAAAACTGTCAAAATTTCAGATTTCATGGGTAGATCACATAAATTCTGTAAAAATTAACATTCTACCCTGCTCTAGATAAATTCCAAGGGCCTCATTCTATTACCGGCCGTAAATCGGCCGTAAGGCTGCGATTCCTTGCGGGGGTTCTGTTAACTCGCGATTCTATTATACGGCCCCGCAAGGATCTCCCCTTACGGACGGCCGCATATCTTGAAACCGGCCGTAAGCTCTGAAATCTAAAAACGCAAAAATAAATTCAAGCCTGCACTGTACAGCTCTGTAAATGCTAGGGATCATATTGGGGGACATGAGGATTAAAAGTAACCCACTCTCAAGCTTGCACATCAGCCCAAACCAGAGTTCAAATTAACTGTTTATTTTCCGGCTGCGGCGTGGGCGTGTCTGAGGTGCTCCAAGCCCTATGGACTTTTTACATGTATATTTTACGTATATTAAAAAATATATATTTTACGGATTTGAGTATAGGGTAATTATGTGCTATTTTTTCTAACACCTAAAATCACTTTATAGTCTTCTCAAAGTGCAGGATGGCTTTATTTGAGCTATTTTATGTGCTTGGTGCTAGGGGGACCTGTTTGCTGCAAGTAAGCTGCGGCTCGTTTTTAGCCTTGCAGACAGGGTTCCCGGAGCAATAGAATCGCAACCAGGCTTTTCTTACGGCCGTTTTAGATCAAAGGCTTTCCTCTGGCGCGATCGGCCGCAAGAGATAGCAAGGCGCCGGCCGCAAGCCTGCCGGAGTCCCCGGTCGGAGGGGAATAGAATAGCCGGAAAGCTTGCGGCCGGTCCTTGCGGCCCCGCAGCGGCCGCTAATAGAATGAGGCCCCAAGCATTTATATTTACATTTATCTGGCAATACAAACCTCTCAGAATAGCCAGATCTACAATGCATCAGCACAAATCTAGAGTATAATCTTGCTCAATTTTAAGCTCAACCACACTGCTGCCCAATTAGCTTTTGTTCCCTAAGCTCACTCATCGGACCACAAACCAATTTGAGTGTCAATGGAAAATGTTCTTATGTCTCCTTATGTTGTTATTCAGTCCTTCAGTCGTGTCCGACTCTCAGTGACCATTTGGATGCAGCTCACCAGGCACATTTGTGTCGTTTTGTGCTCATCCCTATGGTTTTCTTGGATACTGGAGTGGGTTGCCAGTTCCTTCTCCAGTGGGCCGTGATTTGTCTGACCTCTCTGCTATGTCCATCTTGGATAACCCTACATGGTATAGCTCACAGATTCATTGAGGTACAAAAGCCCCTTCACCATGAAACGGTAGCGATCCAGAAGGGGATGTCTCCTTATTCTTGGATACAATTATCTTACTTTCTAATTCTGCTGCTACCCAACCCCGAAACACTATCTCACTACCTACATTTACAAAAAAACAGTGAAATTAGGCAGCAGAACATAAATGAAGATCTACCCATTCTCCCCTAACTCCCATTTTACCACATCCATAATTCCCACCAGGACTCCTAGATAAGAGCTTCACTTTGATGGAAAATAAACAAACTCACCAAAATATATTCTTGGATTTCAGATGAGGGATTATTAACCTACGGAACTTTGAGAGACAAATTTAACCTTCCACTTCAAGTACACTTTCGTTTCTACCAGACATTTTGTATCTAATTTAATGCGTAACTTGGGACACCTCCAAAATACTTGGCTTTCACACATCTGCCAGAAGTCCCATGACATAAAGAATCCTAGAAAACATGTATGATTCCTTTAATATTCCTCCAAAAGGCAGTAAATATAAATATATGATTTTCTTGAGAACAAGATCTGAACAAGGCCTGGGACCCAGATACCTGAATGGAGTCCTGGACTTCTTTATCAAAGAATTTACTGAACTACAACATATTAGAAACTTCTCTCATTGGATTTACCTTACTCCCTACAAACTAAATTTGTGGAAGACCAAGGCCCAGATCAACTTTTTTGGAGCCCCTGGGCAGTGAAGTGGAGGAGCCCCGCTGAGTGCATGCGCAATGTATGCACGCACCTATTTTTTCCCTTTTCTGTGCTTGTATATCACTGTTTTGCTGTGTGAGCAACACACAGAAACTTTAACAACAAAGCTACTCATACACACTAAGTTATTACCTGTTTATTAAATGCATTTGATGGTGGGCAGTAATTTTTCTATTTTTCTATGGGAGGGCAGCTAGCATATGTTATATAAACACATATCATGATCGCTTGTATCACTCATAAAAACTGAGTAATTATGAGAGTTAAAGGGCCACTGCACAATGAAAACAAAAATTGTTTGAAAAAGTGGAACATTGCCCTCTGCTATGTCTAAATGTACCCCCCACAACTCTGTAAAGCTAACCTCTGACTTTCCACTTGCAGTCTATATTAATTGACCACTAGGAGCACATAACATATTACATACTTGAGCCAGTCACCTCAAATGACTCTCTATGAGACCCCTTCCCTCTACCAGTAAATAAAAACCCTTTCCAAGTTTACACACCTTCCAGCCTAAGCAAACTTTCACCTCCTCCTGACCCTGCTACTTATTATCTGTTATTCGTCCCCAGGTCTCTGCCTCTTCCATTCCCTTTAGACTGTAAGTAGTGAGTTTCCAATCTTGTAGGGTGCTTTGGGAAAAAGCACCTTCTACAAATATTCTAAGCTCAAAACAGGGCTCTCCATCGTCTTCAGTTATTAATATTGTATTTTTCCCTGTTCTCTTCCCCTGTATAGCGCTACAGAATATGTTGGCACGTTACAAATAAAAGTTAATAATATTAATAAGTCTAACTAAGAACATAAGGAATCAGGGAAAAAGTCACACAGCGAGTTTTTAAATAGATAAAATATATGTTGATGTGTCTTCTGGGCCCTGGCAAAATCCATGACATAGGTGGAAGTTGTGTGTGTGTAAGAACATTGATTACATTTCTAGAGAGATATAGTTGTATTTCCTGAAGTAGGAAATTAGCATTTGGGCCGGTGAGGGGGAAGGGGTGTGGTGTCAATGTTCTCCAATTAAGGAATGCTTTCCTTTCCCTCCATCCTCAACTCTTCCTCTCTTCCACTCTTCCAAAAAAACACACCATCAATGTTTATGCCCATGACTTACACAGTAAATTGACAAACAAGTAAGTGTCTTTTTTCCTGAACTGCAGCTGTCCTTTAATGATAAAACTGAATGCCATTGCTGATATAAGTGATCAGTGAGTGTGTGATCAGGATGTGTCTCACCAGCTGCCGGCCCTTCCTTACAATATAACAGATAAGAATGTGTGTAATTTATATTTATTTGTGTGTACTATATTTCTGATGGTGAATAGTCAGCCAGACACACATCATAATCACACACAGACAAAACACAAACCCACAGCATGATCACTTAGTCCAGACACAGACACACAGGCGCATACAGACATAGATACACGCATACACAGATACACACACATAGACACACAGAAACAGAGACACACTGATATATATATATATATATATATATATATATATATATATATATACACATACACAGTCATACACGCAGACACACACACAGCCATACACACAGACTTACATACAGACACACACTGACACATACACAGATATAGATACACACAAACACAGATACACACACATAGACACATAAACACACATAAAGGAACACTGACACATACACACACTGACATACAGAAACAGACACACACTAACATACATACACACAGCCATACACACAGGCACACACAGACACACACACTGCCACATACACAGACATAGATACACACAAACACAGATACTCACACATAGACACACATAGAGGTACACATACACAAACTGACATACAGAAACAGACACACAGACACACACTGCCATATACACAGACATAGATACACACAGACACAGATACTCACACATGGACACACATAGATGTACACATACACAAACTGTCACACAGAAACAGACACACACTGACAAACACACACACAGCCATACACACAGATACACACACATATGAACAAACACACAGACACAAACAGACATTTACACAGAAACACTGATACACACTGACATACACACAGACGCACATTGACACATACACACATATACACAGAAACACTGACACACACAGAGACATACACACACTGACACACACCATGACACACAGAGACACACAGCCATACACATGCAGTAAAACGCACATATACAGACATACACAGGGTCAGATTTACATTTTTGGTGCCCCTAGGCAGGGATTTTAAAGGTGCCCCCCACCTCCCTCATATCACTCAACCATTTTTACAATATCTGTGTACCCCTTTGGCAAATTTTAGGGGGTATGAGTTATTTGCTACTGTTAGTACAGTTTAACCACAGCAGCATCTTCGTAAATGTGTTAGAGTTTTGTATATATATATATATATAAATATACTAGCGTATTGCCCGTCAAAAAATGACGGCAATGAGATGTGTATGTTTGGAAAGTTGTTTAGTTATTAATATACATATGGAATTTTAAGGTAGCTAATGTTGTTTTGTGTGTACTACTGAAATATATAATACAAATTAATAAATGAATATACTTTACCTATTTTGAAGCATTGTGTTGAAGAGCTGTGAACCTTGTTTGATGTTGTTGTGTGGAGGTGCTGTGTAGGCGTGATGAACGTGTGCAGTGTAATAGTGTGTGTGCGCGTGCCGAAACCGTTAGCGTAGTTGTGTACTTCCGCATTATCGTAAAATGGCGGGTAATGTGAGGTAAGCGTCTTAGCGGATCATCCGTACAACGTTTAATGGCGGGTAATGTGTGGTATGCGTCTTAGCGGATTATCTGTACGTGTTTTCCGTGGTTATAGTGCTGTAGCCTCGTTTTCGTTTTGTTCGGCCGCCATTTTTTCTTTCGCTTCAATAATTTTTTAGTGTCTAAACTGTTTTTTTTTTTTAGCTAAATGAAGGTGTAACTTTGTTTTTTGAGGTTGTGGATGCTTCCTCTTGCTGTCGGTAAGCATTTTCTGTATGTGCTGTGTGTATTTATTGTGTTTGTATTTTTTTTCATGTTAGCGAGTTGCGGCTGTATTTTTTTGCTACGGTTTAACGGCTCTCCTGCAATGAGCGCTTGCGGCGCTCATTGCCAAAGTACTACAGTTTAACGTCTCGCCTCGCTGCGAGAGGCACACCGGGCAATGAGCACCTGCGGCACTCATCGCTAAGCCCGCTAAATCGTATGGACCACGCAAACAGCGTGACGACGATTCGTAGCAGGACAATTATAATATGTGATAATATGTGAAAAGTGAGGTAGCCGTGAATGTCCAGTGAATAGTGATACCTTTTTTATTGGACAAACGTATTCATAATAAAGCGACGAGCTTTCGAGAGATAATGCCTCTCTTTATCAAGTCAAAAAGGGATACTGATACAAGTATGAACTAAAAACAGTAAACCGAAAGAGATGGGAAAAAAAAAAAATTGAAAAAACAAGAAAGACTAAATTAATAGGCCAGAGTTAACTGAGAAACAGACCAGCATTGTGAATAATGTCCTGATAGGTCAGTAAGTCTATAGATCAGGTTGTAGATAAGAACACAGCAGAGTAAAATAAAGAGCAATACATTTCAGCATAGCATATAGCTTACAAAAACAGCAATTGAAGAGGGGGGGGGGGGTAAGTGGAATGTCTTAGCTATAAGACATTAAGATAGTGGGCCAGAAAGCCTAAGTTGATGTTAATACCCATATCCTTTGTATTAAAAAATTGAATCATTTTTAATTCAAAAGTTTTCCGCTGTTGGATAGTTCTGAAATTCCCTCTGAGTACTTTTATTTTGAGGTTCTGGATGGAGTGATTCTCCTGGGTGAAATGGTGTCCAACTGGAGTACAATAGCTGTCTTCCTGGTGTTTTTTGATGGAGCTTCGGTGGAGGCTCATTCACATGTGTAGTTTCTGGCTGGTTTCCCCAATGTAGCACCCCCTTTCACATACAGTACATTGTATCATGTACACGGATGATGTACATGAATATGAGCCTCTGATGTTGTAGGTTTTGTTGTGCATGGCTGTGTCCTCTTTGCAGATGTGTTGGCATAGTTTGCAGTGACTTTTATTGCAGGGCTTGGTGCTATATTCTTCTGCCATGTTTGTCTTAAATTTGGTGGCTGCCTAAATGCAAGAATGGGGGGTTTGGGGAATATATGTTTAAATTCTGTGTCCTCTGTGAGTTGTGGTTGTAAATCCTTAAATATTTTGCGTATTCCTTCTAGATCCGGATGGTATGTTGCTACCAGAGGGGTACGTGAAGTTGTTTCTTTAGTTTTGTATTGCAACAGATGTTCCCGGGGTGTTATGATGGCAGAGGTTACTTTCTGAGTGATAATAAAGGGGTTTGTAACCCTTCTGTCTGAAGGAGGCAGACAGTGTTTTTAAGTGTTTATCACGGCCCTCTGTGTTTGAACATATGCGGTGGTATCTGATGGCTTGACTATGAATTATCCCTTGTTTATTATGGGAGGGGTGGAAGTTAGAGTTGTGGAGGTAACTTCATCTGTCTGTAGGTTTCCTATAGACAGATGAATTCAGTTTGCCATTTGTAATGGAAATTGTGGTATCCAGAAAGTTAACCTGTTCTGTGGAATAATCCATTTTAAATTGAATGTAAGGGCGAAAGGTATTGAACGAATTATGGAAGTCTTTGAGTTTTCCTTCCCCTTCTGTCCATATGATGAACAGGTCATCTATGTAACGGTAGTATCTGTAAGGTTTGTGGACATATGTGGACAGGAATCTCTTTTCCAGGTCAGCCATAAATAGGTTGGCATGTTGTGGTGCCATTTTCATGCCCATTGCGGTCCCCATTATTTGTAGGTAAACATGCTGGTTGAAGGTGAAGTAGTTATGGGTCAGGATGTATTCTAGTAGTTTGACAATGGTATCAGGGTTATATTTGTGATTCTGATTGTGTGTAGAAAGAAACTTCATGCATGCCTCAGTGACATCTTTATGTGGGATGTTGCTGTAAAGGGATTCAACATCCATGGTTACAAGTAGTGTGTTGGCAGGTAGGCCCTCAATCTGACTGAGTTTGTTAAGGAAGTCAGTGGTGTCCTGTATATAGCTGTCAGTGTTTTTAACTAGTGGCTTAAGGATGTTTTCAACCAAGCCAGATAACTGTTTAGTCAGTGTGTCCATACCTGTAACAATAGGTCTCCCTGGGTTGCCTGGCTTGTGGATCTTTGGCAGCATGTAGAAAGTCCCAGTTGTAGGATGGGTGGGTATGAGCTGCTCCAAATCTTGTTGCACAATTGTAGGGAATGTTTGAATGAGTTTTCTTAGTTGGATGGTGTATTCCTCGGTAGGGCCCTGATTCAATTTTTTGTAGTAGGTATTGTCTGTCAGTTGTCGGTTTCCTTCTTGTATGTGTTCCTCTGTGTTTATGATTACAACTGCACCACCTTTGTCCACTGGTTTAATGGTGATGTTAGAGTTTGATTTTAAGCTTTTTATGGCAGCTCTTTCTAATGGAGAGAGATTGTATAAGTCTCTTTTCTGTTTGGATGTTATTAAGGATGTAGTTCTCAGGCGAAAGCTTTCTATGTAACTGTCCAGTTTAGGGTTACGTCCAGGTGATGGAGTGAACTGTGTATTCTTTTTCCTGCTGTTATAATCCAGTGATCGTGTGGTATCATCTTTGTTGTAGAAATATTCTGTAAGTCTCAGCCTCCTGAAGAATTCTTTCAGGTCAGAGTATAGTTGAATTGTATCCAGGTTTGTGCTTGGACAGAATGATAGTCCTTTAGAGAGAACAGAGATCTCTGGTTGTGTTAGCTGATAGTTAGATAGGTTTATGAATCCTAAGTTATCTGAAAAGTTTTCCAGAGACTTATTGGTGGTAGTAGAAATCACAGTTGAATTGGAGTCATTCACACTCTCTTAATTTAGTCTTTCTTGTTTTTCCAATTTTTTTTTTCCTCCATCTCTTTCTGTTTGCTGTTTTTAGTTCATACTTGTATCAGTATCGCTTTTTGACTTGATAAAGAAAGGCATTATCTCTCGAAAGCTCATCGCTTTATTATGAATATGTTTGTCCAATAAAAAAGGTACTCTGATACTCTGAGCGCTGTACAGGGGCCCTGTCTTAAAATCAAATCTACAAAGAGCTTTCTTCCAAAGCCCCAACACAAGACTGAAGACTCACAAACATATACGGTATATATATTTATTTATTTATTTAGACACTGCTCAGTATAACTGCACACACCAGTGGAGTTCCTTTTTTTCCTGAAAATTTTAAAGAAAACAACCATTGAGGAATACAAAAGGAGAAGATAGGACTAAGATAGAGAGTTGTTTTTTTATAGCATTCTACTACCAATGTACATATACACATACATACTAGCTGTAGATAATTTTTTTTTTTTTTTATAATGGTGCTTTTTTATTTAAAAAATAGGCTTATCCTCAACATCCTATGCATACAAAATAATTTATTAAATAATGTATAAAAAAAATTCTGATGGAGGGAAGCACATGTTACTTTATTCATCCATTTTCTTACACAAAACGGTTAATTTTTACTAATTCATTTAATGGAAGGGGACTACATGTTACAGACACCATAATTACACACATTCATTCATGATCATCATCATACACAGACAAAAAGTGAATACTTATTTATGACATTTTGCACACACACTATGTGATATGTGCAACACAAGTATTTATGTTTGTAATGTAGGGCAGCCAGTACATGCTATATAGACACACATTATTGATGCTTTCATCACACTATACACTGGATTATTAATATGACATTTAATGATTTATTGTTTACTGTCACCAATCACTTCAAGTCATCAAACAAAAAGAAATCAGTTTATCTAAGATGTAGGACAGTTCAATAAAGAGGCAATTTACCTGCCTCACTGTATAGGCTCAGCTTGCCTCCACTTCACTGACCGGAGAAGCTTTTTTTGGCCTATATAGTATATTTTAAGGTTTTAAAGCGACGGTTGGGGCCTATATGATCCTGCTTGGTGTAATGTGGGTTTTTAAGGTACGGTTGGGGCCTATATGGTCCTGCTTGGTATTTTAAAATTTTAAAGGTCCGGTTGCAGCCTATATGGTCCCGCTTGGTGTAATGTGGGTTTTTAAGGTTCGGTTTGGGTCCATATGGTCCCGCTTGGTATTTTAAGGTTTTAAAGGTCCGGTGTGGGCCTATATGGTCTCGCTTGGTTTAATGTGGGTTTTTAAGGTCCGGTTGGGGCCTATATGGTCCCGCTTGGTATTTTAAGGTTTTAAAGGTCTGGTTTGGGCCTATGTCGTCCCGCTTGGTATTTTAATGTTTTAAAGGTCCGGTGTGGGCCTATATGGTCCCGCATGGTTTAATGTGGGTTTTTAGGGTCCGGTTGGGGCCTATACGGTCCCGCTTGGTATTTTAAGGTTTTAAAGGTCGGGTTTGGGCCTATGTAGTCCCTCATGGTATTTTAAGATTTTAAAGGTACGATTGGGGCCTATATGGTCCCGCTTGGTGTAATGTGAGTTTTTAAGGTCAGGTTGGGGCCTATATGGACCCACTTGATGTAATGTGGGTTTTTAAGGTCTGCTTGGGGCCTATATTGTCCCGCTTGGTGTAATGTGGATTTTTAAGGTCCGGCTGGGGCCTATATGGTCTCGCTTGGTGTAGGGTGGGTTTTTAAGGTCCGGTTGGGGGCTTTATGGTCCCATTTGGTGTAATGTGTGTTTTTTAAGGTACGGTTTGGGCCTATATAGTCCCGCTTGGTATTTTAAGGCTTTATAGGTCCGGTTGGGACCTATATGGTCCTGCTTGGTGTAATGTGGGTTTTTAAGGTCTGGTTGGGGCCTATATAGTCCCGCTTGGTATTTTAAGGGTTTAAAGGTCCGGTTGGGGCCTATATAGTCCCGTTTGGTGTAATGTGGGTTTTTAAGGTCCGGTTGGGGCCTATATGGCCCCTCTTGGTATTTAAGGTTTTAAAAGTCCGGTTGGGGCCTATACGGTTTAGCTTGGTGTAATGTGGGTTTTTAAGGTCCAGTTGGGGCCTACAGTGGATATAAAAAGTCTACACACCCCTGTAAAAATGTCAGGTTTCTGTGCTGTAAAAAAATGAGTCACAGATAAATCATTTCAGAACTTTTTCCACCTTTAATGTGACCTATAAACTGTACAACTCAATTGAAAAAGAAACTGAAATCTTTTAGGTAGAGGGAAGAAAAAATAAAATAATATGGTTGCATAAGTATGCACACCCTTAAACTAATACTTTGTTGAAGCACCTTTTGATTTTATTACAACACTCAGTCTTTTCGGGTATGAGTCTATCAGCATGGCACATTTTGACTTGGCAAGATTTGCCCACTCTTCTTTGCAAAAACACTCCATATCTGTCAGATTGTGAGGGCATCTCCTGTGCACAGCCCTCTTCAGATCACCCCACAGATTTTCAATCAGATTCAGGTCTGGGCTCTGGCTGGGCCATTCCAAAACTTTAATCTTCTTCTGGTGAAGCCATTCCTTTGTTGATTTGGATGTATGCTTTGGGTCGTTGTCATGCTGAAAGCTGAAGTTCCTCTTCATGTTCAGCTTTCTAGCAGAATCCTGGAGGGTTTGAGCCAATATTGACTAGTATTTGGAACTGTTCATAATTCCCTCTATCTTAACTAAGGCCCAAGTTCCAGTTGAAGAATAACAGCCCCAAAGCATGACTCTGCCACCACCATGCTTCACTGTGGGTATGGTGTACTTTTGGTGATGTGCAGTGTTGTTTTTGCGCCAAACATATCTTTTGAAATTATGGTCAAAAAGTTCAACCTTGGTTGCATCAGACCATAACACCTTTTCCCACATGCTTTTGGGAGACTTCAGATGTGTTTGGCAAAATGTAGCTTGGCTTGGATGTTTTTCTTCGTAAGAAAAGGCTTTCGTCTTGCCACTCTACCCCATAGCCCAGACATATGAAGAATACGGGAGATTGTTGTCACATGTACCACACAGCCAGTACTTGCCAGATATTCCTGCAGCTCCTTTAATGTTGCTGTAGGGCTCTTGGTAGCCTCCCAGACTAGTTTTCTTCTCATCTTTTCATCAATTTTGGAGGGAGCTCCAGTTCTTGGTAATGTCACTGTTGTGCCATATTTTCTCCACTTGATGATGACTGTCTTCACTGTGTTCCATGGTATATATAATGCCTTGGACATTATTTTGCACCCTTCTCCTGACTGATACATTTTAACAATGAGATCTCTCTGATGCTTTGGAAGCTCTCTGTGGACCATGGCTTTTGCTGTGGGATGCGACTAAGAAAATTTCAGGAAAGACCAACTAGAGCAGCTGAACTTTATTTGGGGTTAATCAGAGGCACTTTAAATGATGGCAGGTGTATGCTGACTCCTATTTAACACGATTTGGAATGTGATTGCTTAATTCTGAACACAGCTTCATCCCCAGTTATAAGAGGGTGTGCAGACTTATGCAACCACATTATTTTTATTTTTTATTTTTCTTCCCTCCACCTAAAAGATTTCAGTTTGTTTTTCAATTGAGTTGTACTGTTTATAGGTCACATTAAAAGTTCTGAAATGATTTATCTTTGTCTAATTTTTTTACAGCAAAGAAACCTGCCATTTTAACAGGGGTGTATAGACTTTTTATATCCACTGTATATGGTCCTGCTTGGTATTTTAAGATTTTAAAGGTCTGGTTTGGGCCTATGTAGTCCCGCTTGATATTTTAAGGTTTTAAAGGTGCGATTGGGGCCTATATGGTCCCGCTTGGTGTAATGTGGGTTTTTAAGGTCGGGTTGGGGCCTATATGGTCCCACTTGGTGTAATGTGAGTTTTTAAGGTCCGATTTGGGCATAAATGGTCCTGCTTGGTGTAATGTTGGTTTTTAAGGTCCGGTTGGGGCCTATATGGTACTGCTTGGTATTTTAAGGTTTTAAAGGTCTGGCTGGGGCCTATATAGTCCTGTTTGGTGTAATGTGGGTTTTTAAGGTCTGGTTGGGCCTATATGGTCTCACTTGGTATTTTTAAGGTTTTAAAGGTCCAGTTGGGGCCTACTTGATCATGCTTGCTGTAATGTGGGGTTTAAGGTCTGGTTGGGGCCTAATTTGTCCCGTTTGGTGTGATGTGGGTTTTTTAAGGTCCGGTTTGGTCCTATATAGTACTGCTTGGTATTTTAAGGTTATAAGGGTTGGGTGGGGCCTAAATGGTCTCGTTTGGTGTAATGTAGGTTTTTACGGTCCGTCTGGGGCCAATATAGTCCCGCTTGGTGTAATGTGGGTTTTTAAGGTCCAGTTGGGGCCTATATAGTCCCACTTGGTGTAATGTGGGTTTTTAAGGTCCGGTTGGGTACTATCTAGTCCTGCTTGGTATTTTAAGGTTTCTTTAGGTACATTTTTGGCCTATATGGTCCCGCTAGGTATTTTAAAGTTTTAAAGTTACGGTTGGGGCCTATATGGTTCCGCTTGGTGTAATGGGGGTTTTTAAGGTCCGGTTGAGGCCTATATAGTCCTGCTTTGTTTTTTATGTTTTTTTAGGTATGGCTTGGGCCTATATAGTCCTGATTGGTGTAATGTGGGTTTTTAAGGTCCCGTTGTGGCCTATATAGTCTTGTTTTGTATAATCTTGTTTTTTTATGTATGGTTGGGGCCTAGATAGTCTTGTGTGGTTTCAAGTACGGTTGGGGTCTTGCACTCTCTGATTTGTTTGCTTTTATATCCCGCCCAGGTCCAAACACTCTGCGGCTTCAGACTATTTTGGACTACTACACTTGAAGACACCCCGAGAAGGAGAGTCAACTGTTGGTGAGTGTCATCACATTCATGCAGAAGAGAAATTGTATTATTTGTCTAAATCCCTAGATTATAATATTTTTTAACAGTAGTAAAAAATCAGTAGGTGGAGTCTATTTCAATGGGTGGAGCAAGTATTATGTCATTAGGCCGGGCATATAAAGGTCAATATGACAACAGGGGAGGAGTTTAAAAATAGGTGAGGTCCACGTCCCTATCTAAAAGCTCCCTTGATACCACTTCCTGTTATAGAAGAACCTTTTGAGAGAATAGCAATAGACCTCGTGGGACCACTGGAAAAACAGCCCAAGGGCATCAATACATTTTAGTCATATTGGACTACGCTACACAATATCCAGAAGCCGTACCTTTAAGGTCTGCTTATTCTAAGAGTATCGCAAAATAAATGCTACTTCTTTCCTCAAGAGTAGGAATACCAAAAGAGATACTAATGGACCAAGGAACACCATTTGTTTCAAAGCTAATGAGGGATTTGTGCAAACAATTACAAGTAAAAACTTGAAGGACTTCAATATATCACCCTCAGACCGATGGACTGGTTGAAAGGTTCAATGGAACTTTGAAAAGAATGATACGAAAAGTGGTGGATACAAATGGAAAGAACTAGGACCTATTACTGCCTTTTCTATTATTTGTAGTACAAGAGGTACCCCAGGCCTCCACAGGATTTCCACCATTTCAGCTATTTGTATGGACGTCATCCAAGGGGAATACTCAATACACTACAAGAAACCTGGGAAGATCAAAAAGTCCAAGGGGAAAATATTGTGGAGTATGTTCAGTCCTTGAGAAATAGAATTTCTTAGATAACCCCGCTTGTTAAAGAACACATGGAACAAGCACAGCTGCACCAGAAAACATATTATAATCGAGATGCCCAGGTCAGGAAATTTCAACCAGGTGACAGGATTATGGTACTGGTTCCTACAGCTGAAAGCAAGCTCCTGGCTAAATGGTGAGAAAGAGGCTGAGGTAGCAGCAGTATGCAATATATACCCGATGGAAGTGACGCTACCTGAGGTGCAAATATCATCAGAATTATCACCACAGCAAAAAGAGGAAGTCATTAAAATGATTCAACAAAATACAGATGTTTTTTTCTGAAATCCAGGTCAAACAAAGATGGTCTACCATGACATCATCACCAAACCTGGAGTAATCATAAGAAACAGACCGTATCATATTCCTGGGGCAAAAAGGGAGGAAATAAAAATAGAAGTGAGAAAAATGCTGGACTTAGGGGTCATTGAAGAGTCTAGCAGTGAATGGTATACCCCAATTGTCCTAATCCCTAAATCTGATGGGACAATTCATTTTTGCAGTGACTTCCGAAAGTTATATGAATTTGTATCATATCCCATTCCAAGAGTGGATGAATAAATAGATAGACTAGGAACTGTGAGATTTATGTCTACAAGAGATTTGACCTAAGGATATTGGCAGGTTCCTCTGGCAAAATCAGCAAGAGAAAAAAATGCTGCACTCCTAATGGCCTGTTTCAGTGTAAAGTTTTACCTTTTGGCCTTCACTGAGCTCCAACAACATTTCAGAGACTTATGGACAAACTTTTAAGACCCCATTCAGAATATGCAACTGCTTATTTGGATGACATTGTAATACATACCACGGACTGGGATTCACACTTACACAAAGTTGAATAAGTATTGGAGTTCCTTAGAAGAGCAGGTTTAACAGCAAATCAAGCAAAATGTGCAGTACGATTGGCAGAGATTAAATATCTCAGATATATAGTTGAAAGAGGACTGATCAAACCTCAACTAAATAAAGTGGACGCCATACGAGTATGGCCAAGGCCTGTGAGGAAGAGACAGGTGCGCGCATTTCTAGGGATAGTTGGGTACTATCAAAGATTTATACCCAGATTTGCCACCATTGCAGCTCCTTTAACGGATCTAACTAAACAAAGAGCCCCAGATACAGTAAAATGGAATCTGGAAGCTGAAAATGCATTTGAAGGCCTAAAGTTGGTCTTGTATCAAGAACCGATATCAGTGGCTCAAAAAACTCTTTATACCACAGATGGATGCTTCTGAGATTGGTTTGGGAGCTGTACTATCCCAAGAAGTAGAGGAAGAAGAACATCCAGTAATATATCTCAGCAAGAAACTGTTACCTAGAGAACAATGGTATTCAGTGGTTGAGCGAGAGTGTCTGGCTAAAAAATGGTCTACAGAGCCTTTAAAGTATTATCTACTGGGCATGTCATTCAAGCTTGTTATGGACCATGCCTCATTAGAGTGGATGCAGAGAGAAGAACAGAAGAGTGACTAGATGGTTTCTTTCGTTACAACAATACAGATTTACAGTAGAGCATTGAGCTGGAAAGAAACATAATAATGTGGATGCCCTATCCAGGGTCCACTGCCTCACGGCTCATGTAGGATGATTTAAAAGCCCTACAGACAGAACCAAGTGGTGTGGCTTTTGGAGTGAGAGTAAAGATCATTTGTCTGCAAGGAGAGTCAGTCTGCAGTGCAAGGCAAAGTTGATTTCCAGAGCAGAGCTGTCTGCAGGAGCAAAGCAGGTCTACAAAGAAAGTCAGTCTGCAGTGCAAAGCAACATTGGTTTCCAGAGCAGAGCTGTCTGCAGGAGCAAAGCAGAACTACAAGTCAAGTCAGTCTGCTGAGAGAAAGTAGTTTTCCTGTTTAGAGACTGTGGACATTAACCCCAGGGAGAAGTCAGCAGTATAGCTGCAAGTGTGACAGAGTTTTTCAAAAGGGTCCTGGAGGTTGGAGCATTTCGGAGAGATGGGCTACAGATGAAGATATTGAAACGAACTGTGTATTATTTTGGTGCAAATATTGGACTTTTAATAAAATATTAAAAGAATACCTGAATTGCTGGCTGTTAATTTATAAGGTAACAGGCTAATCTACCACAATACACACAAATAAATGGGGGGGGGGGGGGGGGGGGGGGGGGGGACAGCAAAAGCTTGGGAGTGATTTTAATTGTACATCTTTCAGCCAAGACTGTGCTGGTAAATATGAGCAACCGCATTATGATTCTGCGCTGGAACATGCTGCAGTTCTATAGATAAAATCTTTGTCTCCAAAACTGTCACATATATAACAATGTCACATTAGAACCAGTACTTTTCTCTGCCATGGTGGGTGTGACACTCAAAAGTAGTGACAGAACCACTGCATCCCAAAATAGGATACCACAAACCCCTCCACATAGTGTGGGGCACCCCGGCTTCTCATCCCCAGCCCAATGCTCACAGCATCTTTTTGCCTCCGGATATGGCATCATTCAGGATTCCCCTGCTCAGACAAAAAGACGTGCATGCAGGGGAAAAAATAACTTGCAAGAATCCCCCCAGATATTCCTTAGAAGACCACAAGAGGAAGGGGCCTGGTGAATCTGAGGGGGCTGTGCTGGCACAGGCCGTGGATGGCGTTGAGGGGCCCTACACTATGAAAACAAAAATGGCAATACAGTATTGGATGGATACACAGTGATGCATCTGGCTCATCGCTAATTATAATACCAGTGATTAAGTAAATCACATGGAGCCCTGAACAGAGCTGATCTGTGATGAGGTATGGTAGATGGCGACTCATTGAGCGTCCTCTTAATACATTCTCCCAATTGAGTTCTATGGAAAAATCAGTTTCTCCTTCTACTGGCTGAACAGCTGAAAAATAACAGAAGGAGGTGTTTACATAATTACAAAGCAGTTGGCACAGGTAATTAATGAATTGCGCAAATACAAAAATATTTTGCGCTTTTACATGCATGATAGTAATTTGTGACTTCAGTGTCCCTTAAAGCCCTTGCACAATCTAGGTATACCTAGGCATGGCAACTGTAAAGGTCAAAGTGGATTATTTGTAGTTGCATCTTATCATACATAACAGATTTAGTCATATCAGGCAGCCCCAACAAGTTCTGCAAGCTCCACACCTTAGTACACATGGCCCTGTTGTTCATCACCAGTGTTCCCCTTTAATCTTGACAGGACTATATTCTTACAACTACAGTGTAATGACAACATATAAGACAGCCTAGCATTCTTCTGATCCCCTCTGCTTGCTTTAAAAGTACATGGAGCACAATTCTTTATTCACACATATAGAAGAGCATACCTTTAATATTACTAAAGTTGTTTTTTGCATGAAAAATATTAAGTAAAACCTGAAACTGTAGATTTCACTGGCAAGTATGAGTCATACAGTTATATTACTGCTCAATGACTGAAAGGCGAATCCCCCAGATCAGTTAAACTTTTTTTGCTTTGAGCCTCATTTGAAAAAATAACTAAACACACAGTAGTAAATTATCAAATAACCTCTTTCAGATGCAACAATTAACAACTTAATGCTTTACGAAAGAGTGTATAAAGAAACATTTTATAAAAGTATCCGGATAGTTAGTATCAATTAAAACAGAAAGTAATTTAAATGTAAATTACATTACATTGTTACATAGTTACATAGTAATTGAGGTTGAAAAAAGACTTTCAGTCCATCAAGTTCAACCTTTTAAGATCTCCTCTGATCTGCAATATGCGGATTAGTTATTAATTAATTAGTTGTTAATTAATTATTAATAGTATAGTATTTGAGGATGAATAAACAGTTAGTCCATCAAGTTCAACCTTTTTAAATCTCTCTTGATCTTTTTAATGTGGACTATTTGTTATTAATTGTTAATTGATCCAGAGAAAGGCAAACAGAAAAAAAAAAAAACATTGACACTTTGACAATTGTCTTATAAGGGGGAAAAAAAGCAAAATTCCTTCCTGACCCCAGAAACTGGCGATCAAGTTTCTCTCTGGATCAATATTCCTTCGCTAGTTATCTAGGATAACATTGAATGCCCTCTTTATTCAAAAATATATCTAACCCCTTTTTGAAGTTGTCTATCGAATTCGCTGTCACCACCTCCTTTGTTAGAGAATTCCACAGTTTAACCACCCTAACTGTGAAGTACTTTTCTTTGTTTAAGGTGAAATCTTTTTTCCTCTAACCTCAAAGGATGTCCTCTTGTCAGTTGAAAATCTCTTCCTCCAAAAAGTTCACTTGACAAAGCCTTTTATTGACCCTGGATGTATTTAAATAACGTAATCATATCCCCTCGTAGACGTCTTTCTTCATAACTTAGCCCCTCCATTCCCCTTATTCGTTTTGATGCCCTTCTCTGTACTTTTTCCAGCTCTAAAATGTCCTTTTTATGAAGTGGTGCCCAAAATTGTACTCCATATTCCAAATGAGGGTTTACTAGGGATTTGTATAGTGGTAGAATTATATTTGCTTCCCTTGCTTCTATACCCTTCTTAATACATGCTATTATTTTACTTGCGCTTGCAGCTGCTGCTTGGCATTGAGCACTGCTACGTAGGTGGTTGTCCACTAGTACTCCCAAATCCCTTTCAATATCTGATACCCCTAGATTTGCTCCATTAAGATTATAAATTGCATGGCTATTTATCCTTCCCAAATGCATAACCTTACATTTTTTTGTATTAAATCTCATCTGCCATTTAGCCGCCCAGTTCTCTAATTTATGCAAATCCCTTTGTAGGGAAAGTACATCATTATCTGATTTAATTACATTGCACAACTTAGTGTCATCAGCAAAAATGGAGACACTACTTTCGAGTCCTACTTCTTTGTCATTAATAAATATGTTAAAAAGGAGAGGACCTAATACTGAATCTTGTGGAACCCCACTTACCACATTAGTCCAATCGGAGTATGTTCCATTTACAACAACCCTTTGCTTCCTGTCTTTTAGCCAGCTCTCAATCCATGAGCAGATATTAACTGCAATTCCTGTATCACTTAGTTTCCTCAAAAGTCTCTCATGAGGCACTGTATCAAAAGCCTTTGCAAAATCCAAAAAGACTACATCCACTGAGTTGCCCTGATCCAAGTTCCTACTAACCTCCTCATAGAAACTAATTAGATTGGTCTGACATGACCTATTCTTCATAAATCTGTGTTGACTGCTACCAATGATCTTGTTCAAATAGACATATTCTTGTATTCTGTCCCTTATTATTCTAAAAGCTTCCCAACTACAGATGTGAGGCTCACTGGTCTATAATTCCCCGTATTTGCTCTTACTCCCTTCTTAAATATAGGCATGACCTCTGCTTTTTTCCAGTCATCTGGTGGAGACCCTGTAGTGAGTGAGTCTTGAAAGATTAGATATAATGGTTTGGCTATTACAGAACCAAGCTCCCATCAGGACCTGGGGCTTTATTAACATTTATTTTCTCCAATCTCTTTTGGATTTCTTCCTGTGTTAACCAATTATTTAGTGATGGTAGTGTAGCCTCATTATGTTGGGGTGTCCCAACCACTGTTACCTCCCTTGTGTATACCGACGAAAATAACCTATTTAGCTCATCTACCTTTTCCTGGTTACTAATTATCAGATGGCCTGTGTCATATTGTAATGTTCCTATAGCTTCCTTCTTCCCATTAATATATTTAAAAAATATTTTAGGGTTAGTCTTACTTTCCTTTGCAACTGATTTATCATTTTCTATTTTAGCCAGTCTAATAGCCCTTTTGCTACAGTACCTTGCTGATTTCCTTATAGTCACATAAAGCTGCCTCTGTTCTCTCCTTGTATAATTTAAACGCATGTTTCTTTTTCCTCATCGTGATTTTTAAGTCATTGTTAAGCCACATGGGATGTGATTTACTCCTATTCATTTTATTTCCACATGGTAAATGCAGATGAGTATATTTATTTATTAAGGATTTGAATGTTGTCCATTTATTTTCAGTATTTTTCCCTGTAAATAATTTGTCTCAGTCTATATGTAGTATTGCTGCGCTTAGCCCATTAAAGTTAACCCTTTTAAAATGTAGAGTTTTTGTTGGCCCCTTACAACTCTGTTTTTTGTATTCAATCTCAAATGATACTGTGTTCTGATCACTGATCCCCAAGGGTTCCCCTATTTTAACATTTGATATTATATCAATATTACTTGTGATGACTAAATCCAAGATGGCCCCATTTCTAGTAGGTTCTTGTATTACTTGGGCCAGACAATGATCCCTGAGTGTACTCAAGAACCTGCTCCCCTTAGCTGAGCTGCTGGTCTCATTTATCCACTTTATTTCAGGGTAATTAAAGTCTCCCATTATTAGAACTTGCCCATGCTTAACTGCCTTTCCAATCTCTAACAATAATTGTATTACCTCACTTTCAAATATATTTGGGGGTTTATAGCATATTCCCACCACTATGCTTTTAGAATTAGTTCCTCCACTATTTAGCTCAACCCACAAAGATTCAATGTTGCCGTTAGTTCCAGCATAAATATCTTCTCTGACTATAGGCTTAAATTCAGGCTTAACATACAGACAGATCCCACCTCCTCTTTTATCATTTCCCCTATCTTTCCTAAATATGTTATAACCATCCAGATTAACAGTCCAGTCATGAGATTCATCCCACCATGTTTCAGTAATGCCTATTAAGCCCCATTTTTCTTGTACTGCTAATAATTCTAGCTCACCCATTTCCCCAGAAAGCATACACTTTATGTTGCTATGGCTCTGCCGTTGTGAAGTGCTTGCCACTGTATTTGAGGCCCCTATTGTCTATTGTAACCCTCCCCCTTCTCCTTTCCCATGGATAACTAATTCATCCCTTTCCCTCTCTACCCTTTTTACCCCAATACTTCTATATAGTCCCTCCCCCCCCCCACCTACAAGTTTATCAACAGTTTATTAACTAATGAATGTCTGGTGACCCTTTAACAGTAATTTTTGCTGTATGATAATATGTCAGTTCTATTTTTACTTATATCTCTTGACCAATTTGCTTTTAAAGAACTACAGGAATACCCTGTTTAGAGCTCTCCATGTGTTCTTACATACATGATCCCGGCATGATCCATTTGGCTTTTATCAAATAAACAGACAGTCTACCGACTTTGGGAAAAATACGGACCACAGCTTTATTAAACCAACCACTTTATATAACCATAAATGAACATAATTTACATTCTTACACAATCTTTAATTCACGTCCCGGAGGAGGAGCCCGGCCAGGTCAGTAACCTCATGCTCTGGGCCCGCGCCCAGAGCCCACCAATGCTTTTCCAAAGCATGCCCATGAGGCAGGGCAACGTCCACTTAAGCCAGTGGGCTGGGCAACTCACCTTCCACTGAGCAGACGAGGGACCCCTCCTGAAGCTGCGACCCCGCCTTGTCGCTCAATAAAGCTAAGCCTTGTCTTGCGCACTCCTTAAGCTCCAAAGTTAGCAGTTCTAGACCTATCTCCATTAAGTGAACCTTATCGGGACAAAAGGATTCATCAGCATCTGCCCCTTCGAATTCTTGATGCCTAATGGTCATAAAACCCAAGTGTCGAATGAAACTAGCCATCTGTTTGTTGATCTTCTGTCTAGCCCTATCAACTGAAACCGGATCCCGAGCGTTCCGCCATGATCGTCTCTTGATCATTTCGGACCACACTACATACAAGCCTGGAAATTGATCTAACCAAAACTCTCTTCATAACTTTTAACATCTTTCTCATAGGCATGCCCCCATGTCGTTGACCCCAGCATGTACAATCAATATATGAGGTCTACCGTGTTGATGGGCGGTGCTCTCCAACAGGCCATTCACCTGTGACCATCTGAAGCCTGGGAACCCAAGCCATCGTACCTGTAGGTCCGTCTCCGGTATGCCCAGTTGGATGTTGTTTCCAGCGACTGAGGCCAACCGGTGGGACCAATACATGTAAGAATGGCCGACGATCCACAGCTGTCCCTTTTCTGCAACACACAAAAAAGTAAATTTTAAATTACCCATCCATGTCGCACATAGGACCGAAAACGTTGTGACTCCCATCTCCCAATCCTTTTGACCATGCTTTCCGGTAAGCCTCATCTCACTGCCTCCGTAGCGGCCCCAATACGAAACGAGTGAGTTCCGAAGTCTGCTGGGTCCATACTCACACGCAGCAATGACTTCTTCAACATCCTTTCAATTTGAAATCGAGACAGCACCTGGCCGTTGGCATGCAAAAGCAGAGGGCCTGGCCCTGTTGGCAGCTTTCCAGGTACAACTTCACACTCGCATAGGGGCAACACTCAGTACCAACTTTCTACAGGACCACCTCCTTTCCCTTTCCACCTTGGTCCGTTTTTGACCTCCTTAACCACACCGACAACCTGTCACCTTCCAGACAGGTGTCCTTTGCTAGCAGCCCTCCCGAACCGTGACTGTTGGCCAAGACCAGTTCCCCTATCCTGAACGCTCCGAAGAACGCAAGGGGAAAAGCCATACAGAAAAGCAGGGATTGAAAGAGTCCCTGCATAGCATACCCAACGCCTCCACCAGGCGCAACAGCAATGCAAATGTGATTGGACGCCTCCTGTTCATCCTCCGTTCACCCATAAATATTCCTTTCACCACTCGGCAAACCAGGAATTCCATTGTTAGGTCCCTCAGGCCTGCCAGTTTGAACATGTAGGCCAACTCTGTTAATTGCCAACCCACCGCGGCCCTGGAATGGCCTCTTTCTGCTCACCGACTAGGAACCAAAGCAGGACCCCTACCGACTTCTCTTCAGATAGCATGCCTCCTGCGGCATCCATCAAATCACTCCATTCATTCCAGACTCTGCGATAGGCTGACCATTTCTTTGGCTCAATGACTGCCAGATGTACCCAGCTACTCGGCTGCTCCAAGTTCCAAAAGTTCCATAGGGATGATCTCGCCTTCCTCCTGTGCCGCCGGGGCCAAGGTTCGGAACCGGGCTTCCTGAGACAGAGAAAGGGCATCAACTACCCCCGATGCTTAAATCTGGGAAATTTTTTGCTCTCACCCATATATTCGAGCGAAGGCAGTACAGAACCAGATGACGACAGACTATTGAGCGCCCACACAACTAACGCATTAACTGACTGAAAAACCACTTACCGATCTCTAAAATTTTGACCCCATATGTACTGCCGTGACGATGGGAAACAACTCCACAACTGCGGAGTCATTTGTAAGACCTGCCGAGACCCAACTGAGGCCATGCTGCAGAGCACCAACCCTTAAAGTAGGCGCTGAATCCAATTGACCTGGACGCGCCTGCATTTAAACCGAGCTGCCCGTTTGACACACTGTCCGGGTGAATCAAAGTGTTGCCGTTGAATTCCCGAAGAAATTTTATCCATACTCGAGCGTCCTTCCTCATTGCTCCCGACACTTTTATGAAATGGTGAGGCTGCCGAATGCCCGCAATTGCCAACGACATTCTCCTGTTAAAGATACGGCCCATGGGGATGATCCTGCATGCGAAATTCAACTTCCCCAGGATTGCTTGAAGCCCCGCAGGGACACCCTGTGTGCGCCCACCAGAGCTGTGAGCTCGATCGATAGGTCCATCACCTTGTCCGGTGGTAGGCTGCACTCCATTACCTCCGAGTTGATCCGGATCCCAAAAAACATCAATTCAGCAATAGACCCTTCTGTCTTCTTGTCACCCAGGGGAACCCCGAAACTCTGACATATCCTTGCAAACATCTCCAGGATAAAGCCGCAGCTGTCTAGCCATGCTGGTCCCATGAAAAGGAAATCGTTGAGATAATGCGTGATCCCGTGATAACCCCATTAGGTCCGAGCCACCCACTGCAGAAAGGTACTGAAAGCTTCGAAATAGGAGCATGAGATGGAGCAATACATTGGCAGGCAAACGTGCACAAAATATTCACCGTCTACGAACCAGCCAAGGAATCGATGGCTCTGGCGATGAACAGGTAGTAACCGGAAAGCTGCTTCTATATCCACTTTTGCCATCATAGCCCTGACGCCCGCCCGTCTGACCAGGTTTGTGGCCCGATCGAAGGGTGCGTAGGATACGGATGAGTACTCCTTGCCAATTCCATCATTGACTGAACCACTCTGAGGATGACAGTCGGGTCGGAATTTTCCGGGTTCCTTCTTTTTCCCTATGCCCAAGGGGAAACTGACTAAACCTTGAATCGGGGGAGAGGAAAAGGGGCTAGCCGTTCTAGCCACGGCAGTATTGCGTCCAACCGTATGGGTGTCCGGCCTTTTTGGAACTGCTCTCCTGCTCGGAACCCTTCCTTCGCTCTATTACACTTTGTGAGAGCATGCTCTCCACCGCAGTTCGAGCAGGCGTGTTTAATTCGGCAGTTCGGTACCCACTTGCAGCTGCCTTCGTAGAAGGAGTGGTATATCCCACGGCCTGTTGGGCCCAACGCGTCGGGGCCTCTAGCCCTGCCTGGGTTCCTGTGAAAGGCATGACCCGCATCGAAGTTATTATGTTTAGCCAGTAGGCCACTGCCTTATCACTCCATGCCATCGACGGTCTGGAAGACATTGACTGGCGGAATTCTTCATCATACCGCCACTACGTCATACCTCCATAGGTCCGATACGCGTTTCTAATTTCTTCTAAGTATACAAACAGGCCCGAGCACTTTTCCGGGTGTCTCTCCCCCATTACGCAGGCCATTATTGCAAACGCCTGTAGCCAATTATCAAAAGTCCTTGGGAAACGCCTATGGGGGGTTCTCCTGTCCTCCCCCTCCCTAGGAAACTGCTCTTGTGAATCAAGCCATGGGCAACAAAGAAAATAATTCTATGAATTCCCTGCGCCCAATTTTTTCTTTGATTTACACAGGTAAATGTGCCCCTATGTCATCCTGACAGCACACGATCGACTGTCTCATGGCCGTATCCGCCACTCTCCTCTCGCTACCCTGTTGAGAAACTCCCCCAGCTGGAGCTATTGCTCTCCCCGGGCTCGCTGGCGGGATTATGAAACTACTGACCATGCCGCTGCGGTGGACCGGCCTTGTGGGGTGAGATGGTTCCGACCACGCTTTTCCGGCCAAAACGCCTACCCACACTGCGACTTCCTCGTCGGAAACGACTATGTTGTGACTCTTCATGAGGGATTTTAGGGAGGTCAACAACAGAGACTTCCTGGGAGATGTCCCCACTCCATCTGCCTGTACCCCCCCCCGGAAATCCTTGTTCTCTCACCTGACTCTCCCCATCCGGGAGTAGCTGCCAGACCAGGAAGGCCTTGCTGATCCGAACGAGCGGGGGTCCGTGCCCGTCCCGTTCGCTGAGAGCCCACTTTCCCCACCTCTCGAACAGGTGCAGCTGCAGCCGCACGATCTTCCACTCTGTGATCTGGATCTGCTTCTGGGTCTGGGGAAGCATGAGGAACAATCACTAGATCTCCTGCGTCTGTGCCCCGGTGACCGCGCAGTCAGTTCCCCACCAGAGGAGTATTAAGATTCCGCCACTGCAGTGGCTCTATACCGTAAAGTCTCTCTCTGGTCTGAGGGCCTAGGAGGGTCAATGACGTCACAAAACCGGTCATGTCCCTGAGTCACTTTGACAGTCCCTGTATCCTGAATGAGGTCAGAGCTGGTAGAGCTGAGCTGTGGCCTAACTCTTTTGTCAGGGGATTTTTTTCTCTTCGCTGGTGTCGAGGTAAAGATCAAAGGACTGTACCTGTTCGTCGACTTCCGGACCCTGGTGGGGCGCGTCTGCCGTGCAACTGCGGCCGTCACTGAAACATCATTGATTACCACCAGGCTGTCTCCACCCCCTAGTGGTCTCCTTGCTCCTACTGGTCTCTGCAACAGCGGTGAGCCGTCCCTGCGAAACACCTGCGCTACTGGCAGTGGGTGTGACAGTGGGGACCGCAGGGGCTGTGCCGTGGGGACCTGTAGAAGCTTTTTTAGAGCTCCTTGTATTTTTGCTGTTACCCTCAAGCCCCGGGGCTGAACAGGGGTGTCTCCAGCGCCGTGGAGCAAGTCGCTGTGTGGTGGCCGGACAGCTGGGCCCTCGTCCCCACTTCCATTGGCACTGCCTTCTCTGCGGTGGGGGGATAAGCTCTTGGCTCTCAAAAAAACTATCCGTGGCCTCTACACCATGGCCCTATTGCCCAAATCCAGGCTTGTACGCTGCTCCGTGGGACTAATAAGCCTATCTAGGCTAAAGGGGTCACCCACTGGGCCAAGGTCACCTATCACTACAGGCCGGCCTGAACCCTGGCGGGCGCACCCTCCCCACTTAAGTCCCTTGGGTCCATCCTATCCTGGACCCACCTAACTCCATGGCTTAAAGCCCTGGATCTAACCATGGCTAGCAAGGCTTCTAAGTCCCCAGGGTCCATGCCAAAAAGCAACACACACAACAAGCACCAGCTGAGGGGACACAAATACAAACTGCAAGACACACACACACAGACACAGGCAGGGAAACTATTAGTATGGGATAGAATATGGGTACTGTGTACATACACTGGAGCACAGAGTGAGCTGCTTATCTGGGCAATTGCCAGTGCAGAGTGAGGGAAAAAGCCTGTGAACCGGGCGTGATTCCCTCCCCCTAACCCCTGGCCAATCAGGAGCGTCCAGGCTCTGCCGGGTCACGATGCACTTGGCCGGCCGGCCGGCCAGGAGCCCCATGTGAAATAGCAGCAAATGGGGCATTCTATCGCCATAGCGCTCATACAGTGCTATGGTGAATCTGACAGCACAAAGTGGGAATCTAAATGGCCAAATGAGATTTGGTGAGCAAAAACCTTGCTATCTCGATGTTTAGTGCAGAGCAGGGAATTAGAGCTGAAAAGAGTGCTAGAGCGAATCAGCGTTCATCGAAAATGTGTTGTTTTTTTTATGCCCCTTAGACCCAAATAAACGATTAGTTATGACTGATTAAAATAACTACTGTCATATAGCTGCACATGTACTTCCCGTAATCTTACATGTCAAGTTAAAGGGACATGGAAATCATTTTTTTTCTTTGTTGCATCCGAAAGAGGGTATTTGATCACATGTGTCATAGTCCATTTTATTTTATTTTTTTAAATAAAAGTCTCACAGTACAAACACTTTTTCCCGAAGTATAACTGCTCTTGGGGTCTTGTCCTCTGCCAGCCAATTAAATCTAGAGTTTACCGTATGTTCTCTGCATTTCCTGTCATTTTCAATGAAGTTTATACAAGTTTTACTTAATATTTTTTACACGTAAAACAAGTGCAATCTTTCTAATGTTTAAAACACGCTCTTTTAAATGCATGAAACATAATCCTCCTGCCTGAGCCAGGCCGGATTGTTTCGCTGTGTGACAGCAGTCTGATTTGCAGGCGTGTTTGAGCCAGGCCGGATTGTTTCCCAGCACAGTGACAGCAGTCTGATTTGCAGGCGTGTTTGAGCCAGGCCGGATTGTTTCCCAGCACAGTGACAGCAGTCTGATTTGCAGGCGTGTCTGAGCCAGTCTGTGGGAGGATTGTTAGGACAATGCTGACAGAGCTCTCCAGCCCTGCAGAGGCACTGTCACAGTGTGAATTCACAGCTCCATCCTCCCCTCACTCCCTCCCCACTCTGCTGCTTACTTCCCATCCCAGGATCTACTGGATCTTATTAATATCACTGCTCTCTCTGCTGCACCTACCCAGTCCCAGCAATCAGCAGCTGTAATGACAAAGGCAATGCCTGGCTGCTCCAGGATATGAAGAAGAGGAAACAGGGAACAAAGGCAGGCAGTTTGGGGCAGGATCTGCACATTTCTGTATTCTGTACAAAGGATTGATCACACTGCTTCTTTTGTACATTATTTGTGGAGGAGATTGCTTACTATTGGGATACAAACAACAGACAGCTTACCATTTCCAGTGAGTATAAAGCTTTATCTTCAATTCAGACTGTATTTATTATTTCCTTGTTGGTTGCTCTTGTGTGACACAGACCTGCTTTTGTTGTGTTGTACATACAGAGCACTACATGTGTTTCTGTGCGGAATTTATGTGTAAACATTGGGGTTATTATAACAATAAGCAAAGGTAGTGCAATATAATCTTATAAATAGTGAGGAATAGACTGCCGGATCTGAAATGGTTCTGTTTATCTGGGATTTACAGCACTAACTACAAAGGGAATGCTTTGTATAATGGTATTCGCTACTTCAGAAAAGAACGATGAGCAATAAAAGAGATAATATTAATAGGAGACTATAAAAACAAATATATTGAGGCATTCTGCAAATTACAAAATTCTAGGGATACATTAAATGCATTACACTTTGGAAATATCTAGGAGCCAGATGTACAAATATTGGGACCCTCAGCTCCCAGGAAATTTCCTCCCCTCTGGAAATGATTTATATATATATATATATATATATATATATATATATATATATATATATATATATATATATATATATATATATAAAAGCATTACTTACTATAATATATTAAAGCAGTGTAAACATACTGTTATGCTTGTCTATAACTGTATGTGAATATTTACTCATTTATTAGCACTATAGCGATAGATAGATAGCTAAATAGATTTATTTGTTTATTAGTATAATAATAATAGTAATAGTATACAAATATATGTATATATGTGAATGTATATATGCATGTGTGTATGTATATATGTATGTGTGTGTATATATATATATATATATATATATATATATATATATATGTATGTATATATATATATATATATATGTATGTGTGTGTGTATATATACATATATATATATGTGAATGTATATATGTATGTATATATATATATATATATATATATATATATACATACATGTATGTGTATATATGTGTGTATATATATATATACATACATGTATGTGTATATATGTGTGTATATATATACACACACACACACAGTACTTGCTTGCCAGAGGTACACAAAGCACTGTATGCAATGCCAGGTAGCACACACTGTGACAGGACGTACAAGGGAAATTACATGATCACATGGAAAGTACAAAAGATTTTCGAGCTGTGGGTGTTTCTAACTGGGTGGGAGGGGTTGAAATGCCATGTTTCATTGAAAAGGTGGCTGTGAATGAGATTCATACCCAGCAAAATATCACTGAGGTTGAATAGGGGAAAATGCACTGTAGTTTGGGGGCAGTCAGGAGCCCACCTAATATGATACATTTATAAAAGTTTACACTCATCTCCACATTTTTTCCACTAGATTGTACAAAGTGGAATTTCCTAGGTAACGTATATATAATTGAAAGCTATCTTTTTTTAGCTAGTCTTCATAATGAGAAAAGAGGACGAAAAAATGAGAACAAGAGAAAAAATGCAGCCCTTATTTATTATCTGATATGTGGATTAATTGTTTGCTGTGTGCAATCATTGCATTATATAAGTTTCTAAATTGTTACCTTTAAAGGTGATCCTGTTGTAAGCTGACCTTCCATGTAAGTCCCAAATCATTGTAGCAGCATTTTCAATAAAAGTGAATGGAGATCATTTCGGCATTCCCCCAGGTAACAAATTTGGTTAAGAAAACAATCACTCCAAGTAAATGAAAAATAACTATAATAGTTGACTTATAAAGCTTGCATTTATTTATTTTCTAAAAAAAATAATAATACATTTCGCCCACTATCGTCAAATTTAATAAAAAAAGGCATATTATATTTATGAGAAAGTGACACGACCATATAAGAAAATGTGAATTTTGTGTAAAATTTATAGAACTAGCATATTTAGCTTGTATAGCTGGAAGAAGTTGGTCTTTGCAGAGCAAGTTCATCATTACTATATTGATAAGCTGTAACTCCTTAGCTATAGGTTATTGTTTCCAAATATGGTATTATTACTATTGGTAATAATAAGTATTTTATAATTTTAGGTGTTGTCAAAAATGCATTTTTGTCATACTTGAGTAATAGCCATAATTACTTATTGAGTTTGCATGTCCTCAGATTGTTTAGGTTAATTACCTTTAAGCCGAAAACAATGCATGCACAGACATAAGGAGTAATTCCAAATAATTATTAGCTATCAATACAGTGATACTGGCACTAGCTCGATGTACGGTATACAACAGGCTAATAGATAAGTAAACATTACAAACTTTATTGGAAGTTTATCATAGACAAATTAGTGTTTTTAATAATAATAATCTGATACAGTAGTTAATTATAAATTAAAACATATTTGGACCTTCCTGTTTCTCTTTAATGGCATTAATACAATTTGGAGGTGACTGCAAAAGGAAAACAAGATAAAGCTTACCGTAGAGATAGCATTTGCTATAGAGATATGATATGTACGCTGAAATATTTCCAGCATCAGTATGATTATTTACACTATAGTGTAAGATGTAGGTGTTTGTAATTTTACAAAAATAAAATGCAAAAATGTATTTTTTATTAAAAATACATGACCACTACAGTTTACACTTGTTCACGCTGAATTTGCAACTCTTCTGTGATAATTGAGTCAGGTATATGAGACTCTGGGTTGTAATAATGCCATAGATATGAATTAATAAAGCTCTGCCCAGATCTCTATAATTTGTGCATTAAGTGGCATGGCTTTTTATTCTTTTGATCAGATTGTGAGCTGTAAACTTTAGTTTATAATCTAAACAGGCCATTATTATTACAGTACTGTTCTTTAAAAGATAACAATCTGTTATTACTAGGACTTGCCACATGTATAATCTCTTCTGATGAAGACTGTCTGGTCAAAAATAGTACTAAAATTGGCACTGCAATGTGCAAAACCTGCCAAGGAATGTGTCCGTTTGTTAGGATTGCCAGAAAACTCTTTGGGGAGAAAGCTTTGTTCAAGTTGTTCACTTTTTTTCTTCTGCAAAATTCAAACCTTTCATAATACACAGAAAAAAACTGTAAGATCTGGACTGAATTACGTTGCCCAGATGACTTTGATACCATTGGAAAAACAAATATTATATGCTTATTTTATATTTAAGTTCACTGTGGCATAACATGAAATAATTTAAGTGACATTTGCTTTTTTTCACTGATAGTTCATTGTTGAGCATGCATTGGACAGTGGAGCTTTGATTTATATATTATAAAAGGACTTGGCAATACCCGGGAGCCAGGGACCCACAGCTCCTAAAACTTTACTGCTGGCTCTTAACTTTTTAGTAATTATACACAGATTTCTAGATATACAGCCTTATTAAATTGCAATTGGGCAAATTCTAAAGGGCTCTATATAAGCACACAGCATATTTTTTTACAGGAATTTTTAGTTTGTGAACTTCTATCCAAAAGCAAGGTCTTCACGAACTAAAAACTTCTGTAAAAAAAATATGCTATGTGCTTTTATAGAGCCCATTAGAATTTGCCGAATTGCAATTTAATAAGGCTGATAATTCCTGACCTGGCTCCTAAAAATGTTTGGCTTGCTCCTAAATAACTTAGTTGGGTTCCTAACTTTCAGAAAAAAATGATCAACCCCTTGAATTATAACAGGACATTAATCCCAGAGAGAGCACTACAGTTTGTAGGACTGTAATACAATGTCATATTTCTTCAGGGATCAATCTAGATTTTCAAAACTTGGTTTGAGAACAGGTTGGTTGGTTGGTCAGTCATTATGATTTACATAGAATATCCTAAAACTCTAGTTTGTCTTTCAAATAATTGAGGTAGAGAAGCTAATGCTAGAGAATCCATAAGCTGCAAACATCTGGCTCAAAATACATGCAGGAGTTGACATAATTAACAGGACATGGAAAGTTTGTGGATTTCACTAGGAATATAATATACCTATGTATTACTCTACCGTTGGGTACTTTATTTTATTAGGAAGTGCTTTAAAGCTCTGTTTTTATGCCTAAAACCTTACAAACCGTTCCTAAATTTTTTTCCCATCTGCAGCTCATGAAGACAGTGTACTTCTAAATTCATGGGGTTAGACAGTCTCATAGTAACCAATCAGTAGCAACATTCTGCAACATGCTACTTGAGAGAGGTCACTGACAGACTAATTTAAAACACTGCACTTCACAGTCTGTTAATTTGTGAGCTGCATGCTCTACAGAGGGCAGACAAAAAGGTAAATATTGTGTGATTCTTGTCAGGAAAAACAGTACAGTTTACAGTACTTCTGATTACAATTATGTCATTTATTTTATTAAGAAATGCCTATAAGCTCTGTTTTTTCTGCCTAAAATCATACCATTTGTACCTGTTGAGTTTGCCCTGTTTAACTCATGCAGCTTATGAATACACAGACTGTGAAGTGCAGTATTTCAGATTAGCCTGTCAGCGACCTTCTCTAAAGGAGCAATTTTCAGATTGTTGCCACTGATTAGCTCCTGTGAGACACTGCACACCATGCACTTAACAGTACAATGTCTTCATGAGCTGCAAAGGGGAAGATTTTAGGCAGAAAAAACAGATAAACTAATAGACAAACATATATATACAAGACATATATTGATATGTGATTTACCTAGTGAAATCCAGAAACCATCAGTATAAGCACTTTTCAATATATTGTAATTACGAAAAGGTACATTTTTTGAGAAAACACTTAAAGTAGCTGGTTTTTCTGCCATCTTATGCTGCAGCTTCTCTTGTATTTTTCAAACTGTAGCAACACTTGCTGCAAACTGTCTTGGAGCTGCTTCATAGCACACATTTCGTGGGGATGTGTTGCATACTCAGTTACAACCTTCGAAAAAGATAGTGGTAGAGCTCACGGCCAAAATATAAGTTAAAATAAAGCATAATCAGCTTTTTAAATCACATTTTTTACCTAGTGGGGGGGGGGGGGGGGCATGAGATTTACTTATTGTATGTATTGCTTTTTTCTTTGCCTATAGAATTTGGGAATAATTCTGTCTTTACCTGAGGCCTTGGCACAGGCGGTAGACATTGTGAAACCAATTGTATTACTCTCCTTAAAAAAATACACAGTCAGCAGGAAAATAAACATAGCAACCAGCTACATTATGTTTTTGCAAAATATTGCCTGTCATGTTAACTGTTCTTTGAGAGTAACCAGATTGACAGTGACTGTTGCCAAGTCCGTAATGCAACATTTACAAGAAAAATGTATTGTGATTTAGGCAGCTGCCTTGGTTTATACTGTTGTTTGGTAAGCTGACCGCTGCATTGTTAGCAGAGAGTAAAATCTCAGTTGATGGTGTTAAACTGGATCACATGCATGCTGTGTAGATATCTAATAGTGAAATATTTGCAATGTTGTGCAGGGCTCCTGCACATTGTAAGCAATTTTGGCACAGCACAGTGCTGCCCAACTGCTGGACGGATGCTGCGCAACAGCTGTTTACTGTGGCCCACTGACTAATATTCAAATTTAATATTATTAACAGAAGATACTTAGGCCAGTTTGGGGCATCATATTGTAGTTGTTGTTCAGTCAACTCTCAGTGTCTGCTCACAACTTCATTAAAGTACACAAGGCCCTTCACCACAATGAGGCAATCCAGAAGGGGGGGGGGGGGGGAAATGACTACTTATTGTTATATTTATAATATATATGTGTGTGTGTGTATATATATATATATATATATATATATATATATATATATATATATATATATATATGTGTGTGTGTGTATATATATATATATATATATATATATATATATATATATATATATATATATATATATATATATTGGAGTAGTCCTGCATGTGTAGTATTCCAGATTAATATTCAGAACATTGCAGTATATAGTGATACCTTTTTTATTGGATAACATTTTAGTTAAAGTGACAAGCTTTTGAGGTACACCTCTCTTGATCAAGTGATACTGGTTAAGATGTAACATAAGCATTTGAACATACAGAATAGGAATGCTGAGAAATAACAAATCCATGTGGGACAGAAAACAGCCATCATACATGTGTTTGTCCAGTAAAAAAATGTATCATTTTTATTTTATTATTATTAATCTTTATTTGTATCGCGCCTACATATTCCGTAGCGCTGTACAGGGGATAAGGACAAGGAAGAATACAATGTAAACAAACTGCAGAAAAATGGAGGGCCCTGTTTTGAGCTTAGAATCTTTGCAGGAAGTGCTTTTTTCCAAAGAACCCTATAAGATTGGAAACTCGCTACTTACAATCTAAAGGGGATGGAAGAGGCAGTAACCTGGGGAGGAACAGATATAGGATAGCAAGGGTGAGGAAGAGAGTGAAAGTTTAGTTAGGTAGGAAGGTATGTGACATTGTGAGGTGAATGGCTCAGGTGTGTAATATGTTATCTGTCCCTAGTGGTCAAATAATGTAACTGCTAGTGGAAATGTCATGTCAGGCCCTCGGTTAGGAAATGTGTCTCCAGAAGCCAGAAGGAGAGAGAAGGAAGGGAGATTCAAATGGGACTCACAGAAGTGTTTCTGCTTATGACTTATGACTTTATACTGCAATAATCTGATTAATATATTAATTTAGATATTTAGATATAACATTATTTTATTATTATTAAAACAGCCCACCAGCATGCAGGCCAATTAAAATCTGACCCCCTAGACTAAAGAAGTTGAACAGCACTGGCATACACATAAAACACATTATTATTATTATTATTACTCTTTATTTATAAAGCAACATAATTTTCCTTAATTCTGAATACAAAAGTAGAATAAAGTTGGTTCAAGAAGCATATTACATAGGTATAATGGAAAAAGATAAATACAGTACAATAAGGCAACAATTTTGGTTTAGTTGAGGTCCCTACTCCAAAGAGCTTACAATCTAGAAAATACATATGGTGCTTTAGCACATTCTCACAGTAACTTTGCATTGTGAAGGGATGGCTCATTACTCTTCTACAAAGTGGCTTTCAGTATCAATTTTCTGGGTGTTCCAGTAAATAAAAGCAGCAGAATGAGACACACAATTACAAACAGAAGTGTTCCAGTACTGAGCTTTACGCTATATACAGTATGTGTCTCATGGAAGCACAATTACATTGTCATGTTAGATTTCCTTTAGCTAAATATAGTCAAGTAGGTGTCCCTGAGGAAGGCATTTACTTTTGTGGTCTCAATGATATCATCACTCAAGCTGCTTGCCTCCCACACACAAAACCAAAAGTGTCCAAATGTTTTAGGCTGAATGCACGTCTGTGTTTCGGGGAATCAAACAAACGTTTTAAACATCCTACCAAACAAGCCAGATCCCGTATGATATTTTACATTTGCAATGCGCATCCTAACACTTGGCTTCCTCAGAAACAGAAATATGTAAAGTATATTAATGTAAATCATAGTACAGTCAGTGCTATAACAGAAGACACTGTTCTTGATCAAAGTACGAGTGAAGAACTAGTTTTTAAAGAAGAGAAAACATGCATGACAAATATTGCTGTTATCAAACTTGCAATTTACTGTAAAAATATACTTATTTTGAATACTAGCATCATAATGTTTAGCCACCAGTTTTTGTAAGAAATAAGCAACTAAACTAGGGAAGTTGAATTTCAGATAAACTTTTGGTTGTCAGCGTCAAGAAAAATATACTGAACTATAGAATAAATAAACTATTTTAATCAAACAATATAACATTGGGCCAAAATCACTAAGACTCTCTGACAGTGTATAGGGTTTGACTACGACTATAATGGCTGTTTTTTATGAAAAACAACAATAAAACTACATAATTCCAAATAAGTGGTTAAAGGGACTATGTCACCACAAAATCATATTTGTTTTTTTCTAAAGTGAATGAGTCCTGTGAAAATCCATGTTGTTGCTGCTATATTTATATACAAGTGAGTGGCTTGCACATATTAATTAGTTGCTTTAATGTGTTAATTAGGATAACACTCTGCTTGTCTGTCTCCGTAGTGGCCACAATAAAGACCCCTACATGTTATGTGGCAGTTAGAGATGCACATTAGCATACTAAGTTGCACATTAGCATACAGGAGCTGCAAAATCATTTCTAAATCTTTCAGAAATATTTTACTGTACAGAAAAACTGCCAGTACAATATATAACCAGTTTTTAATGCATTCAACTGGAGTGTCAGAGTCCCTTTAACTGCCCTAGTGGTAATCCTGAGGGTGTCTCGGGGTTAATTTTCAGTACCTAAAGTGGCAACCCGAGCCATGTTTGGGACTACGCACTTCCTCTGTCCAACGCTAACATACATGTAATTGGGATCCCTTCCCTGCAAGCCTCGGCAATGCAGGGGGGCAGAACAAGGCGGTCTGCCATGTCAGTATCCCTGAGTGTACCGCTTTGACCCTCCGGGATACTGAAACGGCCAGACCGCCAGAGGGGTTAAAGATGGATAAATATTTCTTGAAGTAATACGCACTAGTAGTTAGTGTTAGAACCATTCACTACAATTAACAAGTTGTCCAAGGTTTAAAGATACATGCTGCTATGCTCACACTTCTCTATATAAACTGCAGCACAGGGAAAACTAATGACTACTCCTAGACTCTGATAGAAAGCAACAAGAGGAACTGAAGAAAGTGAGAAGTGATTGAGGTTGAAGCTAGAGATTTATCCTTAAAATATGACAAAAAGGGCAATTGGAAGCTGGGAACAGATTAAATTGCCCATAAAGAAGGGTTTCCCTCCTGAAGTTGGTCAGTTGGGCTATAGTAGCCTCAGAGAACCTCTGAGAACTTTAGTGAATCTGAGCCATTGTGTGAAATGGTTGAATAAAAAAGGTTTGCAACAAATTCTCACATTTTTGGAAACTGAAATTCCCACAGAATCGTTGTCTGAAAAGTTGTTCTAACAAATTATTAATTAATGTGTGCTTTTTTTGATAGTGGATCAATATGACACATCTTAAGCATTTATAAAAAAAAATTAAAACAATCCAGCGTCTTTGGCATCTGGTAAACTCCATTGACTGGAGGGCTATAGATAACAAAACACTCAAATCTTATATAGTGATGAAATACCTCTTGGGAGATGTCCCTCACCTTTATTTTCCCTCTCAATTATCCTTTAATCACTGTAGTCATTAGTCATATGGTTTGTTTATGAGCTGAGGGAAATGTACAAATGTCAGGTTTTTCTCAGCAGTTGAAAGTGAAGTAATAAGTGTGAATTTGTTGGTATAACCCCCCTGTATCTTTATTTAGTGTAGGACAAAGCAGGGGAGTTTTCTCTTAAGGGAAATTTTAGAGTGACATAATGAAAAGCCCACCTCATAAGGGGGAGTAGTCTTTGTAGTTGCGCTGTATGTGCTTATTATTGTCACTTTCCAGCATAGTCATAGTGAAACCACTGTATCTGACCAGCAAATATGGGTGAACGTTTTATCTAAGAGAGAAAGTGATAGATCTTTTAATGCACTATCAAATAATAGGCACTCTTCAATAAGGCGAGATACCAGGGTTTTATAATGTATAAGAGAAAACAAGATCACAGAAAAATATTAATAAACATATAAAAAAAACTCACCAGATTTGAACAGTAGTCTCTGTCCATTCAAGTTGGACTCACCAGGATCTGATAATGAATTATATAGTAATTTATTAATATGCTAGTTAGCGCTACGGAATATGTTGGCCCGTTACAAATAAAGGATAACATTATTAACTAGTAACTTGCCGTCAAAATTGCCGGGATAATATTTGATGTGTGTCTCTCTTTCCCCCCTTTCCCTCCACTGTGTCTCTCTTCCCCCTCTCGCTCCCCTGTGTCTCTCTTCCCCCTCTCCCTCCCCTCCCTCTCCCTCCCATTTGTCTCCTTCCCCCTCTCCTACTAGTTAATAATGTTATCCTTTATTAGTAACGTGCCAATAACCCTACTCACATTTGTTATTAGTGCTGTATGCTGTAAAGATAAAATAAATATATAGGGTGCCTTTAAGGATTCAGTTTAATTCCACTGAAAATGCTTGCACTGATGAGTGATAGCAGTAAATAATAAGCAGCTAAAAACCTCTCTTCAAGGTTCTCTCAAGGTAAGACAATTAAAAATACAAAGCAATGGTATCTCCAACTGAAGCATTATTGCATGTAATACTTAATCACACAAATATATATATATATATATATATATATATATATATATATATTTATTTTTTAATTTCTAGAAATATTTTACCAATATGGGACTTCAGTGGTGCAGTAAAATGAATTTGCATATAAATATGATATACGTTTTTGTACAGGTCAGTTCTGGGACATCATACCTTCAGAGAGCCAACATAACTAAACATGTACAGATTACATTCACACTGTTGTCAAAGACCTCCTGAGGACATGGAGCTTTAAATAAATCTAATATCCCTATAGAGCTTTGCTCTTGCTGATTCCTTTTGCATTTTGCTTCTCTGACATTTTCTGTTCTGACATAATTTTAGGAATGTCAGATAACCCTGTAATGCAAACATGACAGGAGATATTCACTGTCCCTCTGGGTAAGAAAGTTATAAGTATCAGATGAGCAGTGTACAGCTACCTTAAGAAATACTTGGCAGTTGAAGTGGAAAATACCACTGGTTAATTAGAATTAACTAGGCATATAATGAGTCAATACGCCTCCAGCAATGTCCTTTAAGATACTTATTTTACCAGCTAGCAGCTTCTAATTAATAATACCTAACATTTCACATTAATAGTCTAAAAAAGGAAAAACACAGGGCTATATTTACAAAGGTGATTCGATTCTCCCTAGTATGGTGAGACCTCCCCAATGCAGGTATTTTCTATGGATAGTCTTTTTCATTTGGAGAGCACACTTTGCACTTTAGAGAAAATGGCCATAAAATAGCATAGGTATCGATTTAAGTTTTATTTTACTAGTGTATTTTTCCTATCTTACAGCTGTAAGTCCCACTGCAACATGAAAATGACTTTAAATTAAAAAATCTCAATTTCACACGAACATAACTGGTTGTTTCAAGCTTTTAAAAGAATGCGTTCTCACCATTACAAACATTTTTGCATGAAAAAATAAAAGTGAAGCCTGTTGAAACTTCATTGACGCTTACAGGATGTACACAGAGCATACTTCAGTTTGTAGATTTCATTGGATGGCAGCGGGCAAGCCCCCAAGAACAGTTAAATGTCTTAATGAGTTTTGTGCTCTGAGACCTTTATGTGCTCTGAGAACATGTCACATACAATACCAACATTTAATTTTGCATGTAAAATAAATTATATTAATTTACGAAAATTACCAGTAAATCCTCACAAAATAGATAAAATGCAATGTTTTTTTTTTCTTCCTTTTATTTTACAAGTGAATTGCGAAGAAGTGAAAACAAAGTCTCATTGAGCGTTCTTATCTTATTCTATTCAATCACAAAGAGTTGCAGTCCAACACTGTTAATATTCACTGACCCTTTGTTCCCTGTAATATGGAAAACAGTCCCATTGTGTCTCAATTTAATGTAATTTATCTGCATTATAAATCACTTATTTTTCATACAAAATACTTGTATGTAATGTTTATAATATATTACTGGTTGGTTTGTTGCACTATATGTGATTGCAGATGAAAAACACAATTTCTGAAACTTGGGTCAATTTGTAATTTTTAAGAACAATATATATATATATATATATATATATATATATATATATATATATATATATATATAAAATCACATATAGTTGTCATACTGCAAGTTTCTGTGTAACGCTTGCAAAGATGCGAGTTGCGCGTGCGCACATCGCATTGAGAGGGCGGCATTGGGTGCCAAAGTCGCTCATTGCGAGGCCCGGAATGGGCTCCGAAGGGGGAGGGAGAGGAGGGAAGGAGAGGGAAGGAGGGGAGAAAAGGGAAGGAGAGAGAGAGAGAAGGAGGGAAGGAGAGAGAGAGAAGGAGGGGAGAGAGAGAGAAGGAGGGGAGAGAGAGAGAGAGAGAAGGAGGGGAGAGAGAGAGAGAAGGAGGGGAGAGAGAGAGAGAAGGAGGGGAGAGAGAGAGAGAGAAGGAGGGGAGAGAGAGAGAAGGAGGGGAGAGAGAGATAGAAGAAGGGGGAGAGCGAGAAGGAGGGGAGAGAGAGAGAGAAGAAGGGGGGAGAGCGAGAAGACAGGGCGAGATAGAACGAGGGAGAGAGAGAAGGAGAGAGAGAGAGGATGCACAGAGAGAGTGAGAACAGAGAGGGAGAGAGTGTACACAGAGAGAGGGCTCACAAACAGACAGAAGACACAATTTTAAGACAATATTATGCCGTCATTTTTGACTGGCAAGTGTGTGTATGTGTATATATATATATATATATATATATATATATATATATATATATTTATATTTATTAATTAAATTAGGATGCAGTATAACAGCATAACACATGATTCATGATATAAAGATGCAAGACACTGTTTCCCTGTCATGCCTTAAAACAGAAAAGCATTTATTTTTACTTCTGCCCTTGCAAAAAAAAATACACATCAGAGTAAGAATTTAGTGTGTGATCTTCTTGGAATTCCAAGACTAAATATGTGAACCCCCCCTATTGGTGTCATACAGATACAAATCAATCAGTCCTGGAAAAATGTGCTAGCTGTGTGTCAGTAACACAGCAGGAACACTTGAAATAGTTCAGAGCCAAGGTAAACAGGGCTGCAATGTGGAAAACAATTGATTACATACAGGGATTTTTACATGGAAATATGAAATAAAAAAAAAACCTGTGCAGAGCCTCAGGGATTAATTAACATTTTAAAGGACAATCCTTCCCAGGTCTATTGTGTACTCTGTTAATATGACTAAACTGATTCAGGAGAAGTTACTTTTCATTTACAAAATGCACCAAGGTGCTAATTTATTTATGAAAAATAAGTTAAGGTCCAGAATCCATATTTTTGTTGAGAATAAAAATGTTAATATCATGGCATTCAGAAGAGCACAGGAAGCTAAATTACATAGAGGAGATGTAGGAAAGGAGCGCCATGCAATTGACTATTTAAGGTTTTGGAATCATCAAGTGGAATATATGATAAGCTGAATAATGTAATGAAGGTCAGGAAGAAAGGAACCAATGGTCTTGATTCAGATGCAGGTTTTTCTTTTGGCTATCCCTGGTTTAGCGCAGTAGGAGCGGTGCTGCTTGGTCCTCTGGGATGAGGAGAGCCTAACACTTTATACATACCATCATCATTAGTCTCAGATATATATTGATGGACATACAAGCAGTTAAACTGATGTCTATCTAAATCAGATCAAATTTAGATGAATATTCAGTAATTCATATTAAGAATCTCCCTGTTAAACATGTTCTGAATCTTAAAGCCAGTCCCCAGAATCACTTGGAGGTGACCAGCAGGTCCCCAGATAGAAAATGGTTGTGAACCACTGGTTTCGGGTATCAGTCTATCCTCACCAACCCACTGCTCGTTTTTTTTTTTCTCCCTGATGACCAGTAAATAAGGTTTCATGGGCCTTCCATTGACAGCCTTATTAAATTGTGATTCAGTAAATTTAAAAGGGCTCTATTTAAGCACACAGCATATTTTATTTACAGAAGTTTTTAGTTAGTGAACTTTTATCCAAAAACAAAGTCTTCACTAACTAAAAACTTCTGTAAATAAAATATGCTATGTGCTTAAATAGAGTCCTTTTTAAATTTACCAAATCGCAATTTAATAAGGCTGACAGTATTTATAAAGACCATATCAGGCTGTAGCAATGCTAACCATGTTACATTTTTAGTAAATTGCAGAAAAAAAAGTCAGTGGACCCCCAGATTATGTCTGGACATCTGTAATACCTTACTCCTCCGGTAACCATTTTGCCCCCTTTTTGTCTAGACTGTTTTGTTTGATCTGACAGCCATGTTGTAGAACAATAGTGAATTTGTAGTATACAAAGTCTTGTTTGTGTCCGGGAGAATGATCAATCTGCAAGTTTCTCTGTGTGAATCGGAGATACTGAAATGTACTATGTTGGTGATGAGTGGGTGTAGCAACTACTGAATGGCTACTACAATATGTCTTGCAATTGTTAGCAGTCAATTCAACGATTATCAGGCATCTGGGATTTACAGCGCTGTTCAGACACACAATGCTATAAATTTAACATTACAGTATTTGCAAGATTTAGATAATTCTAAGGTCAATTTCCCTTACTGCAATTACAATCCTGTAATTTTAATTTGATATGTATGAATAAATCATTGACTGAATATCAGCTGCTGTCAGCTTAAGTACTGCTGAGTGAAATGATATTGATGATAAAAAAAGAGAAAATCAGGTTAAAAAAAACACTGACATGTTATGTTTAGTTGCAGTGTTAAGAAACTTGATAATGGTAAAATCTATTGAATTTTTCCACATTTTCTTTTTTCCTAACATGATTGGTCAGCTGGGAATAACCTTAGATGCAGATAAGATGTCTAATCAATTATATTGAAACCTAACAAAGGGATTAAATTGAAGTACAACTCTCAGCATATTCACCCCTCTCAGGAACCAGCCATCAAAGAGAGCTCAGTGGTTAATATGGAATCTCCTGGGATGCAAGTTTTTAAAATTTCTCTAAAATGTTTTTATGCTCAGGGCTTTTTTTTATCTTTATCATCGTTAAGTCGTCTCCGACTCTGTGACCTCATAGACCGTAACCGTATTTCATGTCTCTTTAATTTACAAACAATTGTAACAGTGTAAAATAATAGATAAAGGCTATAATTCCAAATATACAATTGTTTTTGAATGGGAAGCATATAGCATCACATGCTAGTATTACTTGTCCAAGTTCTTGATATAATTAAATCCATTACAATGTGATTTGTTTAGTTACTAAGTATGATAATTAGATTTTACCCTTTAAATGGGCTTACATTGCTTACAAGGGGATTAGGCTACAAAGTTCCCAAGTCATTTTTCTTTTCTCTGTATTTCGGTGCAGTTGCCAATATTATTTAAAGCAGTATGCCATAAATCTTCCAGAGTGGACACTGATTGGCTACATCAGACGCCCATGTTTGGCACAAATAAATAATAAGACACAGAAGAGTGGATTTCAAATTATAATGCCTAAAGTCATCAATTTGCATGAAGTCTTCCTAAAAAGCCTCCTGGTTACTGAGTACACACGAATGTATCTGTCAGTTTGTAGTAATACTGTCTTGAGACATGTGTCTTGAAAGGGATATGGAAGGTTTCTGTATTTCACTAGGAATATCATATACATGCATCTATTTATGTTTATACACTTTATTTTATCCAGAAGTGATTAAAAGCTCTTTTTATTGCCTAAAATCATAAAATGTGTACCTGTTTCGGTCTGCCCTATGCAGCTCATGAATACACAGACAGTGATGTGCAGTGTTTCAAATTAGCATGTCGTAGAATGTTGTCACTGTTTGGTTACTATGAGACAGTGCAACCACTGCACTTAAAGGTACACTTTATTCATGAGCTGCAGAGGGGAGAATAGTTTAGGAACTTTTTGTACAATTGTGGCAAAAAACAGAGCTTGTAAGCACTTCGTAATAAAATAAAGTACACAAAAATAAAGATACACAGGTATGCTATATTTCTAGCAAAGTGTGTGTATATCGTATTGTTTAAAAACATGAAAACTTTCAATAAAATATGAATAATCACACACGCACACACACATATATATATATATATTTTACACGTTTTTTGTTTCTCTTTTTGTATACATGGTGGTGTTACTAGATGTATACACATGCAATATTTTTGCAAATCATCTGGTAAATTTCAACTCATTTAGGCATTGTTTTTTTTTACAAAACTCAATAAAGATTTTTAATATGGCAGACAGCACAGGCATACAACCAGTGAACATATGTTAATGCTCGTCCATGTCAATTTTCTTTCATTGTTGACAAATATGTCTCTTTTAATGACATTTTCTCTTAATTTAGTGATTGGGAATCTGATTGCTGTAGCTGGTCCTGTAGAAAGGTCTTTATAGCTGCTAAGAATTAAAAGGTTATATACCTTTTATCTCTGTTTATTATTTTACCTTTTAATATATATCACCATGCCGTAATTTCCACTTTTCTTTACCTAATTTAGCGACAATCTCACTAAATCTTTCACTGCATCCCCAACAAAAGTGAAACAGATGTCAGAACAAAATGACTTTCTTTTTGCGAGTTTGCCTTTTGATTGCCATCACCAACACTTCTAAAATTGAAACATAAAATCCATTTTAGGATTGTGTCATTTCCTTGTACGCACTTTTTTTGGGGTAAGTTCCAAAAATTTGCAATATGATTAAAATTCTTGTTTGGAAGGATTTAGACTAATTCTCAGTTACTGGAATTGTAAAGTGTTGAAACAGAAGAATGACTTTGTCTTCCAAGGATCTTGTGTGTTGGGAAATTTTTCTTTTGCTCAATCACATATAATAGTTGTCAAACTACGAATCGTCGTCACGCTTGCGAGCCTCGCGTAGCGTGCTGTTGAAGCACAGAAGTCTTCCGAGCTCGGAACACTTAGCTGATGAGTGCCGATGGTGCTCATCGGCTGTGAGCGTCGCGTAGCCCGGTGAGCAGTTGAAGCATTGAAACTCACGTGATTTAGCCTCCAAGCAGTTAGGAAATGCGGGATTATAGACTGATCATTTGTTTGTCAGTGGACACACGTTCAAAATCAGCAGGGGATATACTCCCCCCCACTGTATATATAATATATCATCTATACCAAATAACTTGATCTTAAACAAAATGTTATAAAACTAGAAAACTATGCAAATAAGGTAGAGGTGCTTATCTGAGAACGAAAAATGGTCTGGTTACCTACTCAGAGAGCAACCTCTTTTAGCTCACTTGTGCCCTTCACAGGGAGAAATATCCTGAAGTATATGAGTCTGGTCTCACTCAAAAGAGTGATCCAGTCCCGAAATGCCAGGCAATTCTACCCTGAACAGGAGAAACAGCAAACCCCAGAATGTGTTTCGGCCTTTATGGGCCTCGTCAGTGAAGTGCAGCTGCACTCCCAAAAGCACAGTGAGCAAGGGGTCCACATCTGGTTCCCCCGATCACCCATAAGGTGAGGAAAATGTATGCAAATACGGTAGAGGTGCTCATCTGAGAACGAAAAATACCTCAGTGGGTTTTTTCTATAGGTCTTTTAGCTCACTTGTGCCCTTCATAGGGAGAAATATCCTGTAGTATATCAGTCTGGTCTCACACTAGAAATAGGCAATATATTTACCAACACTACTATATAATGTTGAATTATTAGATATTAATTTTAGTTCTTAAAGGATTGCTGCAGTACAAGAAAAAAGACTCTTGTTTGTCACGTATGTACCAAACTATCAATATTAGCAGCTGTGTAGGCTATGGACATAAAACATTATTTGGTAAAATCAGATTATTTCAAGACTGGTATAGAAATCCATTTAGTGTTTGTTACATCACATTTTGAAAACTTGGTTATAGGTGTGTGTGTATGTTTGTTTGTAGTTATCAGTGGAGGGAGGGTGGGGAGGAGGGAACAGGCAGAAGCCCAGAGCTTTGTTTGATAACTGGATGAGTGAAATTGACAGCACATCCCTCACTGGAGCCCAGGAGCAGGATGTTGCATCAAAGGATGCAACTATAGGTCTTCAGAAATATAAACTCCCCTCTCACACACACACAGCTTCCACCAATGTACTATGGATCCCTCTAGGGTCCTACTAAAAATATTTCTAATTAACTTTAACTTTCCTGCTTAATTATGCTCTTAGTCAGACTCACAGTTTCCAAACATACATTCTTTTCACTGGGCAGTGGTCCTTTAAATTATCTTCATTTACAAATATTATGAAACAATATAAAAAGCTTTTAGTTGTTAATGCAATAAACTAAATACAGTGAGAGAGTGGGCAGTCGCTATGTAGTCTACTCAGGGTACTGTTTTTCTAGTTTTACCTTGCTTGTGCCATTACATACTGTACGAGAAATCTCTTGAAGTATAGCAAGCTTCCAATCTTGTAGGGTACTTTGGAAAAAGCACTTTCTACAAGGATTCTAAGCACAAAACAGGGCTCTCTATGTTCTGCAGTTTGTAAGCATTATACTTTTTCTTGTTTTAATACCCTGTATAGCGCTATGGAATATGTTGGCGTGTTACAAATAAAAGTTAATAATAAATAATAATAAGTATATCAGGCAGGCAAGTACCAAAATCCAGACAAGTATCCTATGCACAAGAGAAACAGCAGCCCCCAAGATATATGTTTAGCCTTCTGGATTTCAGCATTGATGTACCACTGTTCTCATTAGGCATAACAAGCAATGGCCCGTGTCCAGGGTACCCTATAACACTTAGGGAGACCCCAAGGGTTATTTGCATACATACCAAAGTGAAGCACGTTAACCAGCAGCCTTGATGTAGCTTGTCCTGTGTAGGGTGCAGTCTTTACAGAGTAGTAATACCCTGAAGCATATCAGACTGTCTCCAACATTAAGGGCAGGCCGGAAGAGAAATGTGTCTTTTATTTTGATTGTAAATGCAATACTTTTTTTTTTTGGGGGGGGGGGGGGGGGTAGTCTGTAACTGGCTGAACTCTCTCATTGATTTAATATGTGTGATCTCTATTAATGTGAGCTGATAAAGATTGTTTCATTTTTAGCTAAATAAATATTCAATCTTAATTAATTTCTCTAGTCTGTGAATATGTCTCACTCACACTCAAACATGTCACCTACTGTTCTTGTGAAGAGTCTTATACTGTATATGCTAAACCATCCAGGCATCGTTGGTGTTAAGTTAATATGACTCATTATTACAAAACTGCATGTGAGCACGTAGACACCATCCCAATTTGAGTTAGGACCTTGGATCCGGGAACAGTTAAATGACAAACATAATGTTCAAAGGGAGTTGTGTGTAAACAGGAAAAATGTCATTGAAAATCATGAGGGAAAGACACATGGTTATTTATCACAAGCATATCCACCAGGGAAGGTAGCTATAACAAACATGTACCTTCTTCAAGTAATGGAAATTATGTGAGTAAATCGTAGCTTCTGTTCTAAGATCATTTGCTGAAGGTACTCCTTTATTACTAGCTAATAATGGGAGTCTCAGCTGATGATTGTTGTAAACATTCATTTACTGTACAGGTCCGACATGATTATCTGGCACTGGATAATCCAGCACCTCCTGTTATCCAATAGCCTCCATCCCGCATCCTTTCCCTTTTGAGACGATTGGCAAAGTTTCACTGTTTTTTTTTCTGTTTGCCTTCCTCTGGATTAATTAACAACTATTCCGCATATTTCGGATCAGAAGAGATCTTAAAAGGTTAAACTTGATGGACTAAAAGTCTTTTTTCAACTTCAATTACTATGTAACTGATTGATCACCACTTCTTATGTCAGTCAGTGCCCAGATCGCAGCCCCGGCCTTCCCTGCACAGCACATCATGGTCTTACGATTTTTCTCTTGCCCTGGTGTTGCAACAAGAGCACACAAGGCTAAGGTAGGCAGTGAGGCATTGGGTGTCTTTACCAAATTAAATTGATTTGCCGGACCATCACTCGTCCAGCAAAACCGTTAATCCTGTTTGCTCCAGGAATGGAGGATGCCATGACGTATATATGCAAACTGCATATGATATTGCTAAACATTAGTGCATTTACTATCTCATTCCTCTCCTCCTTGACTGCTAAGAATTACAAAAATGATCAGCTGACAACTAATAAAATAATGTATCTTATTTCTTTAATTTGCTATGCTTATAATCTGACATGCATATGTTCTCATTATATTATTATTCCTTTAATAAGTTAAGAGCTCTCCTTAACAAGAGAAGCAGAAATCTCTTTCCTGCTACAATCTTTTTTCTTGTGTTTCCAACTTCACTCCTAGGTATTTGTTCATATTGTCACAAAAAATAAAAAAATGCAACATTTTATGGAAGTCGATGACATTGCAGTGGAAGACAAAAAATGGCCTTGTTTTATTCAGTTATATATACCAAAGGGTGAGTTGATGGGCACAGCTTAGAGGTGTCAAATCATACTACATATGCAGCATGAGATAACATAAGTTCCTCATGGGTTCTCCAATATCTTACCCTTTATTACATCTGACCCATTTTTCTTCATTGCAATGCTGAACATTTACTAAGCTTTAGTGATTAGATATTTCAGAAAAGATTATATAGTAAATGTAAATGATCACATATATAGTTGTGAGCATACGAGTTGTTGCTAACGCTTGAGGGCTCGCCGAAGGCGCTCCTTGCCAGCAATTGCGACCCTTGCAAAATTTACGAGGGTCGCAGTTGCTGGCAAGGAGCGCCAAAGGCGCACGTTGCCAGCAACTGCGACCGTCGCAAACTTTACTTCGTAACGCAAACAAAATGCAATACACGTTACGACCCATTACGACCTCGCAAAAAACGGCCGCAACACGCGCACATCAAAACATCAAAAATCCAACAAATACACACAACAAATACATAAAAAGCTTACCTACAGAAAGAGGGAGCATCCAGGACCTTGAAAACTAAAGTTACACCTTAATTTAACTGAAATTAAAGCAGTTTCGACACTAAAAAATTCTCTAAGCAAGAGAAAAAATGGCCGGCGAAAAAAACGAAAACGAGGCTACAGCACTCTAAAGACGCAAAACACCACCAAACACCTACGTTTTTGCCTAAAAACACCTACAAGATTAGAAAACAAAGACGCAACCCGCGCAACCCCAAAAACATTACAAACAGAATTAATACACATAACAAACATATAAAAAGGTTACTCACAGCAAGGGGGGGCACCCAGGACCTCTGCAAGTGAAGTTACACCTCCATTTAAGCACAAATTTCTGAGTGTAAAGACCCGAAAATCACCTAAGCGAGAGAAAAAATGGCCGCCGAACAAAACGAAAACGAGGCTAAAGGTCCTTAAACACGCAAAACACTACCATAAACACGCAAAACATCACCAAACAGCTACGGATATTACGAAAAAGCCCACCAAACAGCCAGGGATATTCCGAAAAACTCGCACGACATAGAAAACTAATATTACGAAAAACTTGCACGTCATAGAAAACGAACGACGCTACATCAGCCACATTATATACACCAAACACCCTTAGCTCACTTACAATTTCATTGCCGTCATTTTTTGACGGGCAATTCGCCAGTTTCATATAATCCTTAACCAGTTACAACGTATTTGGAAAATGTTGCTAATTGTTAATACAAGGGATGAATGACAAACATTGGATTCAGGTCAGAGCAAATAAATGGTACTGTATATTAAAGCTGTAAAATATGACAGGATGGTATATGCAGACAATAAAGGATATAGCAAAGCACATTGTTCATTTTGATTCATTAGCTGGTTATACTCCTAGGCCCTCATTCAATTGCGATTTTTCCAATTGAATAGGGCTCTAAATAAGCACATAACATATTTTTTTAAAATAAGTTTTTAGTTAGTGAAGACCTTGCTTTTGGATAGATGTTTACTAAGTAAAAACTTCTGTCACAAAATATGTTATGTGCTTATTTAGACCCCTATTCAATTGGCCAATTGAATGAGGGCCTTATAGAGTAGGGATTGACAGATGGGGTAGATTCACAAAATTTCACTGATTCACAGATTTTTGCGCAGATTGTTGTGGCAATTTTTTCCACAGCAAATAGACACTGCAGTCTTCAAGGATGTGCTTTTCATCCCCGGTAATGCTTGTTGACCTAGGCAAATGTCTCCTAATAGGTTGCTTATGACTCTCTAACTTGTTTATTTGTTAAATAAACTTACAGTGAAGCTGAAACATTGCAAACATACATACTATTTTGTCATGTTAGGTTATCGGTCACTGAGCTATTGGCTATTTCTCTTGATATGAGGCCCCTTAGTCCTTAAAATCACCTCCCAGTGTATTAAACCTTTTTATCTTACCGAAAGCAAAAGGTAACACTGGGTTCGAAAGTAATTAATTGGTAAAAAAAGTATGTATGATGAGAAGAAGTATTAAGGATTGAATGTTATTTTCCATTGTTAGATAGATAAAATGGGACTTTGTATAGTTAAAGAGGGGCATTCTTTCAACATTTTAGACCTCTTAAAGGGCCATGGTAGGTTTCTGGATTTCACTAGGAATATAATATACTCTTTACTTTTGTGTAGATTATTTTATTAACACATGCTTAACAGCTCTGCTTTTTTTTGCCTAAAATCAAACAAGTAGTTCCTGAGGGATTTTTCCTTCATCTGCAGCTCATGTACTTTTAAGTACAAGGAATGCAGTGTCTCATAGTAACCAATCAGTGGCAACATTCTGAAACATGCTGCTTGAGGAGGTCACTGATTGGCTAATTTAAAACACTGCTCTTCAGCAGGTACAAATTGTATGATTTAAGCAGAAAAGGCTTTTAAGCGCTTCTTAATAAAATAAAGTACACAAAAGCAAATTGACACAGGTAAATTACATTCATAGTGAAAAACAGAAACCTTCCATGTCCCTGCTTTATACTGGCACCAGTGCCGGATCTACCTTTTTGGAGCCCCTAGGCAGAAAAATGGAGGAGCCCCTGCGTATGAATATGCAAGATATGCATGGACACATTTTTGCTTTTTCTGTGTGTGTAAGTTACTTTTTCTGTTGTAACTCTCTTGTTCTAGGGGGTTACCCCTAGTAGCCAGTCTATAAACTGCAGTATTTTGAGGGGTTTTAAGTCAGGAACCTTTTTATATTTTTAAAAGTGGGGCCCCTCACATGGAGGTGCCCCTAGGCAGCTGCCTAGTTGGCCTAATGGGTATTCCGATCGTTACTGGCACATGACTTTATCAATACTATGTGATACAAACTTACTATTTACTAAATAAATGAGCACTTACAGACCAAATCCTGACTTCTTCACACATCACCTCTCAACGTTTAACAAATAGCTTTTATGTAATGAAGATCATCCTGTACCACACTTTATAGGATAGTTATCCAAGAATGATATTTTGGAGTCATGTATTAAGGATGGATTATATTAACATCTTGGCAGCTAAAGAGAATGCAAAACACAGCCAATCCCAATTCTAAGCATAATAAAAGTTAATAGCATTTTCTTCACTTGCTAATCCTAATGAAATGTGTTTTGCTGAGATGTCTTTTTCATTTGATCCTCCAGATTGAGTTGGTTCTACTAGAGCATGTAACATACATGTTATCTAGCATGAATTTAATATACCATGGTTTGAACTATGTAAGTAAAACATAAAATACTTATAATGTTATAAATATAGGCAACTTATTCCTGCTTGTTCTCACAGGCAGGGTAGTAAACTATTGATTTCTACAAAAATTACACAGGTCTTTGCCTCTTTAACCCAAGGTCAGGAATCCATTCATGAGACATTCCTTATTATTTGTGCTTCTTTTTTATGCAAATGAACAGCTTATGGAAATTAATTGTGCTAATTAGAATAACAATTTGCTCGTCTTTCCATAAATTAAAAAATAAATGTTTTATACATCACAAAATCTGTTTTTGAGTGAAAAATAAAGTGTCAAGGAAATGAACAGAAAAGAAGATGGACAAGTTGAGGCTAAGGTTAACTATGAATTAAAGGGATACGGAGGTTTCTGGAGTTCACCAGGATTATAACATATCTATGTATCTATTTACTTTTAAGTATTTTATTTTATTAGAAAGTGCTTAAAAGCTCTGTTTTTTTTTGTCTAAAATCAAACAAATAGTACCTGCCTGTGTCAACCCTCTGCAGCTCATGAAGACACACACTCTGTAGTACTGGCTGTATAGTGTTTCATACTAACCAGTGAGTGACTATCTATGCTTAGAGACTGGCTAATTTGAAATACTTCACTTAAGAGTCTGTGTCTTCACGACTTGCAGAAATAAGAATAAATCAGGTATGATTTTAGGTAAAAAAAACAAAGTTTTTAAGCACCTCTTAATAAAATAGCATACATTAAAGTAAATAGATACACAGTTATATTATGTTCCTAGTGAAATCCAGAAACCTTCCATAACCCTTTAAATTAAAGTTGAGATAAAGTCTAATCCACTGCTTCTAGTAAGTTACTGTCTGTGTTAGATTAGCTAGTTGTACATTCAAAAGGATGGTAATAAATCACAACCTTGTGAACATGCAATATATTTTTAATGTGTTTTACCTCTCTGTATGATATAACAAGTCAAGGCAGAAGAGGAAAAAACAAAACCCTGTCTTGGATGATGTTAAAAACATTAATTGTTCTTAAAAATGTTGTAATATGTAAAGCATTCTTATTAAAATGCACAGTAGAAATTTTCTGGAATAAAGTGCCTCTTTAAAAATGTAGAGTGGCTTTCTAAAAAAAAAAGGTGTGCGGTTAACAGTTGAATAGGGTCATTTCAAACTGAGCCTGTTTGCAGTTTATAATAGAAGCATGGGAAGCTAATGACTGGGTTGTGTATGAGAGTAAATTGGAGAGATGTCAAGAGCCTTGTCTGACAGCTCGGTCCATTTATGGAAACTTGCTGGCAGTAATATCCTGCATCCCTTGAGGTCTGCAGGGATGTACCACACAAGCTAACGTCTGCCAACTTGAATAAAACAAATTCTGTCATTTAGCCTTAGTCTCATGAGGTACACCTTGCCAGATGGATTGTGGGTTGCAAGAACTGCCACTGGGGGTGATACCAAGATCACATGTTTGTTTAGATAAGTAATGAATGTGCATTTGTTTAACTTGCAAATAATTATATGTATGAAGTGCCAGTATGTTACAATAACAGTATTTGTTCAATATGAAGAGAAACGCTTGTATTTATTCTTTTATATGGGAATATCTGAGAATGAAATGTAATGCTTTGATAGAAATCGTATATATAATTGTGGACCAAGAACGTTGGTCATGCCAGGGCGAAGGTGCTCGGGCAGCAATGAGCGCTCATTGCAAGGCCCGTGGCGCTTAGGCAATAATTTCGGGGGTCATTGTAGCGCTCGTGATCAGCACCAAAGCATGTAGACGCAACTGCAGACCTTGCAAACTAAGCACACAGTTGCGTGGTTGCGCAAAACTACGATTTCAGCGTCCGAAACACAAAACTGAAAAGACCAGCAAAAAAAATAATAAATATGCCTCAAAATAACTTACACACTCACAGAAAGCACAGGGGGACAGGCCTATAAAGTACACAGGGGAGAGCCTTGCAATGAGAGCCAAAGGCGCTCATTGCAAGCCACGTGATGAGTGCCAAAGGCGCTCAGCGCGGGGCTCGCGATAAAGGCCGAAGGTGCTCAGAGGGCCCATAGCCTCACATTGCCAGGCTTACAATTTTATTCCCGTCATTTTTGATGGGCAATTTCCTAGTACTATATAGACATCAGTAGTAAAAGAACACAATAAGAAAACAAAATTGCCTTCAGAAACGTATAGTTGTTCAAATATTAAATGTATACAGATGACCAGCAAACACCTTTTTATCGAAACTGAGAAAATCTGCAGTTACATTGTGACTAATTAATGTGACAACTTCCAAGGGCCCCTGTTACTTGACCACATAGATAGGGGACACATTATATATAGGTGGTAAGTATTGCATATAACAGATAATCAATAAATACTGTTCTTTATTTTTTTTAAACTTTATCATAACCAATTCCAGTTCCTTACAAAGCATACTGTAAATATGGAACGGTAGTGATCTTTTAAAAAGTTTAGAGCAGTCAAATCCAAGTCTACCAAGTTCTAAAAAGGGGCCTCATGATGAGCTTAATACATGGTAAAGAGTCTTGGAAGGTTTTTACATTTCACTAATATAATATACATTAGTATCTATTTGTTGTTTAGTCATTCAGTCGAGTGACCCTATGGGCCACAGCATACCAGGCACATCTTGTGTCCAATTGTGCCAATCCATGAGGTTTTCATGGCAAAGATAGTGGGTTGCCAGTTCCTTCTCCAGTGGACCACAATTTGTCTGACCTTTCTGCTATGTCCTGCCCTTATTGGGTGACCCTATATGGTATAGCTCACAGCTGCATTAAGCTCCTTCACCACTACAAGGTAGCAAACCATAAGGGGATGTATCTATTTACTTTTATGTCATTCAGTTTATTAAGGTATATGTAAGTTTCCTGGGTTTCAAATGTTTCCTAATAAACAGCTACTTATTAGTAGAAATATATGTATTATATTGAAAAGTTGAATGTACTTACATATTTATATGCTAGATACTGATATCTAGATGTGCACACCCCTAGGAAGCTTACATAAAGTGTACCCTGCAGGGTACAGTGTGTGACCTCTAAAGGAAATGATGGTTGGTGGGGTCACAGCTGAAATTTCCCATAAGGAGACAGTGTGAGAAAGATATACAGTATTTTGTGGAAGGAGAACATGAACTGTGTGCCATTGAAGAGACACGTAATATCCCACACAACAAAACAGTCTGGGGGCCGCATGAGAAGCCTATGAGGGATGTCCCATCTGATCTAAAGGAGAATTCTACATTAGTTTATGTATACATGACATGGTTTATATATACGTTTAGAAGAAGCTGTTCAACCAGTCAGATACATTTGTGGCCAGTGCCTTGCGTTAATATTGTAGTTGAAAAGTTCTTGTGAAAATGTAAACTATTTGCTCACAGAAACATACCGTATTTGATTCTGCATACTTTTTTCCAGGACACTGCAAGCACTAAGCTCTGCAAATCCTTCAGTTTTTTTAGTCATTTCTTGACAATTTAAAGTAACAGTTTAGTCTTACATTTTCTATTACATTTTTGAAAGAACATGACCTAAGCAAGGTCCAGTTAGTATGTGCACCTAAGAATCTGTACCCAATCACTTATTAAATAAAAAATTAGACACAGATCACCAGATAACTGGCCAGAGCGTTTATTGGTAAATACAACATGACGTAATAACCATAACAATAAATAAATCAACATAACCACGTGAGGGGAGGAGCCTGGCAAGAGACAGTACACCCTACGCCCTGAACACTCGTCCAGGTCCTACCGCGTTGGAACATCCGTACCACCGATTTTACCACTGACCCGGCGACTCCCCTCATCACCCGATGCTGTGACATCAATATAACATATTATATATATATATATATATATATATATATATATACTACAATAATTCATACACAAAGAGTGCTTATGACAATAAGCATAACCCCCACTTGCCCTTATTCATACTTCATTTCTTTTTTTTATAAAACAAAATTCAACATTCACATCACTTTAACAACAAGAATTTAGCGATGGGTGGGTGGGCATCTACTCACATGGCTAGCCTGTGGTGGCCTACGGGCCCTTCATGTTTTAAACAATACAATTATTGTGAAAAAGTATACGTCCAGCAGTATTATGTTCTACAGAAAAACAAATGTGCAGATATTATTACACTATTAGCATTGTTACAGTCGTCTGTGGTACACAAAATGGCTGAGACAGTATGTACAGAAAGATAAGCTGCTGCACAAAGCACCGCAGATTCTAATTTACTACAATAGATTGTTATTGTTGCCACACGTTATTGTACGTAAGTACTTTATTACAAACATAGATAGTTTATATAACAACATTAACACAAGATATATTACAGATGTGCCTCACGTGCCATAGTGCGTCTGCTTTTGAAATCATTTGATGCAAACATTTGCTACAAATCTTGTTGTTGTTTTTTTTGCTGTATGATATAAAGATACAGTATATTCTCGTCCGAAATACATGTAATATAGACAGTGCAAATAGATTAAATGGCATTGTCATAATATAAATGTTCAAATTAAATATATAGTATAGTAATTAATACACAGTATATAAGGAATATCAATAATAAGCAAAAATTGTACATCTGTATCTACTTACCCCCTTCTGGATTGCTTCCATGTTGTAGTGAAGGGGCTTGTGTACCTTAATGAAACTGTGAGCTATAACATGTAGGGTCACCCAAGATGGGCAGGTCATAGCAGAGAGATTGGACAAATTGCGATTCACTGGAGAAGGAACTGGTAACCCACTCCAGTATCTTTGAAAACCATATGGGTAAGCACAACCAGAAACACAGACAGTTATGCCTGGCATGTTGCCCCCATATAACCACGGAGAGACAGACATGGCTGAAGGACTGAACAACAACAACATTCTATTTACAGGGCTTCGGTTAACAGCTCTTTGAAGCCCTTAGAGGTTTCACATGCAGCTCCCAGTCTTGTTCTTTGGGCTTGGAGAGCATATGCAGCCTTTCAAATAAAATAGGTTGCCCACTAGAGGCTTAAGGGAACAGGAAGCATGGTTCCATTTTTACTGCATTTAAAACATTACCAAAGTTATGTTTTTAATGAAAAAATATTTGAGTAAAACCTGTTTAAACATTGAAAATACACATAGCATACATATGTTTGTAGAGTTCATTGCCACACAAGTATGACTCAAGCTTCTGTATTACTCCTCTTTGGCTTAAAGCGGAAATCCCCTCAGATAGTTAATCATATCAATATTTTTTTTTGCTTTGAGACCATCATTTGAAAACATAAAATGCACAGTGACACTTACCCAATATCTACTATCAGATGCCACAAAGAAAAGTATGCTTTCAATGACCCTTTAAATGAACTTCTTTCTGAGAAATTAAAATGAATCACTGCTTTTAATCTATTATATTTCTTGTATATTTGGATCCCTAAATAACTTTGGGAATAGATTATGCTATGCATATGCCATTGATCACATCTTCATATAAGGCAGGAAGTGAGGTTGATCACTGAGGCCGTTAGCCAAAATGATACAATAGCAGTGCCTTGGAGCTGGAGTGCTTTGGTGGCCTTGCGTAGTATGCGTAGGGCCTGTGTTGCGAGGCTAGTATAGAAGAATTGTCCACCTGCCAGCGACAACAGGAGGTGGTGATGGTAAGCCTCCTCACAGGAGTGTACTCCCAACAATTAAGACGCATATATAGGGAGATAAGGAGGCACGGTATGCAAGTGGAGACCTTCTTGGCCAGCCTGTTGCAAAAGGTGAACAATCAGAGCACTCTAATACAGCTGAACATGGATCCGCAGCAACTGGATCTGGCAAGCACCTCATCATCAATGTCAGAGCAGTCCCCAAACCACCAACAGCCTGGTCAGTCCCATCTGCTTTGATGCCTTCACCTCCACCTCCATCAACAATGCCTTTATCTGGGGGTGTGGGCCCTGTGACCAGACTGAGGAGGCGATACGGGCTGCATCTCTTTTATTCCTTCTCCAATACAGTCCTCAGTTAAAATCTATTTGTCAAAATGTTAACTCATGCCTGTGCACAGAGTAGATGATCATGGCCTATATAACAAGATATAAAGTAACCATGTGGCTAGCCAGCATCATATAGTCCATGCTATTTATATGTATGTGGACATGTATGATTATGGTTTACATTTCATCAATTGATGTTAAGTGAGGAATGCAGTTAAGAAAAGATGTTGTAGCCACAATTTAGGGTGTATAATGTATCTTAGTTTTTTTAGGCAAATATCACATACATTAAGGCAGTTTGTTGATCTTCAAGCAGTGCTAACAAATAATATAAATGAACTATATACAGTGGCTTTCATATAGCCGTTCTATTGATGACATCCTCCCAGCTGAATGATCTCACACGCCATATATATCATGTTTTAAGCACCATGATTGCTGCTACATGTAATATGTACCAATGCACATATGGCAGTGCAACTATATAGTCCTACAATACTATGTTAATCAAACCCAGCAGTTATAAGTGGGTAAGCTAAGCATGTCATCCTTCTTAACAATATGAGACCAGATAGGCTTTTCTGATTATAGTAAAATACAGTAAATCTGGTTACCTTTGTTTGTCACCAATAATCATGGCTTCATGTTTAGACGTTATGATATCATATGATAACACATGTATACATTTAACATATGATATCAATGTGGCTAATCAATATCATATAGAGATAATGATAGTACTCCTGCCCTTCTGATTGTGGTCACAGCTAAGCATTCCTTGTGAGATCCCAAAACATTGCTAAATATCTGCAATTGGTCAAGACAATTAATTCCTCATGACAGATACAGCAGGCTTTGCATTGCTTGTAGATGAACATCAGGTAAATTGGTTTATTGTTACAGTAACAGTATAAAGCACTGTACTGTACAAACTAGATTGCTAGATTTTTCTCCTCATGTTTTTTTCGAATATGACTATATACTAATCATTTCAGAGCTGTGTCATACTATTTCCATTTTTTTTAAATCACACTATATGTGTATAATTGCTTTGGATTACATAATCCAGGTGTTACTGCATCTATTTCATTGAGCCGGTGAAGACCTGATGTAAGTGCTATGTGCATTTACTGATTTGTAACATAAACATACATTACATTTAGTTAATGATCTGATATGTGTATCCATATCATATTTCAATAAATCAATCCTGTGTTATAGTATATATTCAGAAATCATCCACATAATTAGATTAATAAAATATGGATAACAGCATAATCATATTTATATATCAAAATTGGATGATGGTAAAATATGTCTGGACACCTCTATGGCCCTTTAAAGAAATACTGTTACCCCAACAGCATTGCTTTTCTGGCTAATGTATGGCTGAGTATGATAACTTGCACCTCAGAATATCTGATAAGGGTGGCTAGATGTTGTAACTGAATGACGCCATTAGGGACATTAGTTTGGCAACCACAGGAACACACAAGCTGTGTTTCTAATTAGCACCTCAAAGTTCATTTTTAGTGTGTGGGAGCTGCTCATTTGCATAAAAATGCAACACAAAGAATAATTAACTTATCCACTTTAGAAAAAATTTCAAATACAATTTATAATCAGTTGTTTTATGCTCTTTAAGAATAGCTGGAAAAAAAACTAAATTTTGGGGTTGCAGAGTTTCTTTCTAAAAGTAGGCAAAATGTTTTTAGAAAATAAAAAAAACAGCATTTAGATTTTTCACTCTTATATGCAATTATTATTTCCTGTTAGCTTACATTTTGACAAAAACACATATCTTTTCAACAGTTCTTTTTATTATTTTTTACAAGACTGCAACAAAATTATAGACAGTATGCAACAAAGTACTATATAAAACCCCTGTATGTTGGTGAGAGATACTGTACATTCCTCTGTTTGATGTCCTGCTGTATTTAACTGTGAACGTAGTCCAGTTAAATATTGATGTGTTTACACAAGCCCTTTCCCAGGCAAACAGTGAGTGGCTGCTTTCTTTTAGAAAGTTTCACATAAGTCATCTTAGTACATCAAGCTGTCAGACTTGAATTACTGGATCCAAGTTACGCGTAATCTAGTTTTCCATGTGCTCCCTCGTCATATTGACGTTCATCTGGTAAGTATTTAAAGCACATGTGTTTGGTGGCTTTTATCTCTTCCGTTCTGGTTTTGGATTCGGTGATAAGATATTTTTATCACAGCATAATTTTTTTAACAAATATTTTATTACTGAGTTTTTATTTTGTTCACTATTACAGACACAAAATCTTAAAGGGCTGATGTAGTTTACAGCAGTGGTTCTCAAACTTTTGTGGTCTGGGGCACAACTGGTCACCTTCCGATGCACTTTGAGATTGGCTGTGATATACAGAACATTTTTAAAATGGTGATACTTCATGTGAGTTACTGAATTTTCATCTAAATTTGCAGTGGTTTGAATAGATTACAGTTTAACTGGTTACTAGTTCCTCTATAATATATCTATAACCGTGATTAATGGTTATGGTTTGTATAAAGTGTTAAACTTTGATCATCCCTGAGGACCAGCAGATAAGATGTAAGGAAGACTTAAAAAAAACATTGAACAACAGTAAGACCAAAAATAAGTTACAAAAAAATAATAAGTATCACAAGGCCTTTGATTTGCATTGCTGTGTCATATGTGCTGTATTGAGCCTATCGTACTGCATCCCAGCCTCTGTAACTTCCCAATGAAAGATTGTTAATAAAATACAACTTGAATTTTTTACATTTAAAAAAAAATCTTTTTGCTCCTTCCTAGATTTTGTCAGTATATTCGTTGTATCGGAGTGATATAATCCCTGGCCTTGGCTAAATGGATATATTAACAAGAGTTGTGTAATAGTCTTACCTCTGTTTTAAGATACATTATCAGAATGCTGATACTAAATGATAATGGCCAGGGATGGAGCAGGTGCAGCAGATACAAAGCACCACTGCAGGAGAGGAACCCACTGCTACTGTCGGCATCCTGGGATAAAGGGGCAAGTGAAGAAGGAATATTGTTGCCTGGGGTGGGCAAACTATTTTTGCACTAGGCATCTCTATTTACTAATTCTGCTAATGATAATGGCTACTTTGAATTAATAACAAATTAATGTATCACAGCTTTAAGCATTGCTCAAGATGGATCATGCACAAACCAGGAAACCTACCCACAGACAGCACTGTTTCGATCTTAATTAATCTTGTGCATAAACCATCCTGTGCTATGCTTAACGCTGTTTAATACAGCGAGCATAAGCGTTAAAGGAGCCATGTATATAGTGGTTTTGGATTTATAAGGTGAGAATACATTGTGCTCTCATTTGCAATGACTGTATTTCTGGGAAACCTGAGCAGCAACTTATTTTTTTTTTATTTTTTTTTTAGACATTCAAATGGAATTACTAATGTACTATTCATTTTCTGCACTACTGTACTCTGTGAGGTTTAATTATATATATATATATATATATATATATATATATATATATATATACACACACACACACATACCATTCATTCACTGGCTCCTCCACTTGTAAAGACCACTTTGAATTAATAGGTAAACTGTTCTTTACTCATTTTTATATTGGTAGTACATTTGCTATGCTGGGAAAAGATTGTTTTGCCGTATATACATTTGTTACATTGGATGCATTAGTGAACCCTGCTCCACAGACCTAGAGATTTCCCATGACTGGTGAACCTCAGGGTTTTATTGCAGGCTGCAAGATACTTATCTAAAATAAAAATGTAGGAATGTAACTGGATGTTTTGCTATTCCAAGAAACCAGCCAAATGATTAAACACAATGTAATAGTTGGAGACTCATTATGTTACTGAACTAAAAATGCTAAATGCTTTTCTTGTTACTTGTGCATATTAATTCGGTTGAACAGTAAATAAACATTGTCTTTCAATGCGCTTATTCATAGAGTATTATTATTATTATAATGCAAGAGGGACACTGTAGTCAAAATTTCTGTCATGTTTAACAAATATATTTTTTATTGAAAAATGAGCCTTTACTGAATATGGGGTTGCCTGGTGGCCCAGTGGTTAGGATTCAATGCTTTCACCACTGCGACCTGGATTCGATTCCAGTCAGGAAACTAAGAGGTCACACCACCTTGAAGCCAAGCAGGTCAGTACTTGGATGGGAGACTACCTAGGAATACCAGGAGCTGTATGCTGTGGCCCACTAGAGAAGGAACTGGCAATCCACTTGAGTATCTCTACCATGAAAACCAATTGGATCAGCATGAGCATGGACATAGAAATGTGCCTGGCATGTTACGGTCCATGAGGTCACAGAGAGTCAGATACAACCGTATAACGCAAGAAAATACTGAATAAAACTTATATTAAAGTGAAATTGGGCTGTATTGTTACCTGCTCCTCTGCACTGACTGTACAGTGAAGAAGGAAGCCTTGGGAATTTGAACTGCCACTAAAGCAGGAGATCACCACACACATCTACATGGCAGATCAGCTTTCCCTCAGTTGAACTGAGGATCTAGTTAATTATTATGTTAATTATCCACAAGGTTTTCAAGCTAAAACAAGCTTAACAAAAACATATAAAAGACTAGATACCAGTTCTTCCCACAAAAATATCGATAAAAACATGCTTTTTTTATAAATTTCTGTATTGCTTTATTGTTATTTCTTTTAACTTAATCTCATGTATATTTTATGCAAGAACATATTCCATTTCTGTATGTGCAGCCTTTCCATATTATTCATGTGTAGTCTTGTTTGCTTTTGTAATGTGTAGCAAGGCATTGTGCGTTATACTGACTGAAAAATAACGTGCAAGTTATCTTTATATTACATTCAAGCACAGGCTACCAAATACAGTATGATATTACAGTCATGTTATGTTATTTTACAGTATGATATTACAGAAATGCTGTATTATTTGTTGAATAAAAGACAAAGTAATGAGTAAAACATACCAGATGTAAATATATTTACAAGCTAAGGTTTGCGTGTCAGAACGTCTCTTTGAGGCCTGGCAGGCAAACACTGTTATTTACTGTAAACGTTAATCTTTCTACATTGCACCAGCAGAAATGTATTCACCATATTTACTGTAAATGTTTTTTGTGTCAGCAAAAGACATACATCTATATAAATATAATGCAACTTGTATTCCTTACTTATTTTATTTATTCTTAGACTTTATTTATAAATGCCAACATATTCTGTATCACTGAGTACAGGGGAAACTCTGAGTACATATGCCAAATATGGCAAAACTTACATAGTGGAGCAGAAGGTATAGAGGACCCTCCTCTCATAAGAGCCTACAATCTAATTGGTTTATTAAACACATTCAGCAAATAAAAGTGTTTCCTTCTGTAATATACTTTTATGTCTCAAATATATATTTTTCATTAACAGGGATGTCAGACTGAACTGCTGTTAGGCGCCTCAATCCCAATGTCACACTAAAAGTAGGCCACGGTTATGATTACTACTGGTTAATAGTGTCCTGGCACATTTAGACAATGCACATTATTAAATTAGCCAAACACGTAATAACTGCTGCAGTTTCATCTAATTCAGGGGTGTCCAAGTATTAAAGTTTATAAATGTTTCTCACATGAAGAGCTGGGGAATGCATTTCATAGTATAGTATCACCTATAATAGTTTACAGATGTGAATAACGCCTGCGCAGAACGTTTCTCACATGTTGATTGCACGTCACTTGGGATAATTGGGCAGCTGCGCATGTTTGGCATAGCTTTAGTTGCGTTGTTTGTGTGCGTGCACGCTGCAGCCAAGCCATTGTGCATGAGCATGCGTGGCAGGGGGGAGAGGAAGGGAAAGAGGGAGAGAGAGAAAGAGAGGGAGAGAGAGAGGAAGGGAGAGATAGGGAGGGTAGGCAGAGAGAAAGGGAGGGGATGGAGAGAGAGGGAGGAAAGCAGAGAGAGAGGGAGAAGGAGAAAGACAGAGAGCACACATAAAATGACACAGTCATTTATGACGGACAAGCTACTAGTAATATTAATAAAACAAAAAAAAATGTATTTTTATATAAAAAAAAACTGCAAAGGAGGCAATAAATTATCATTTATCACTATAACATTGGTTCAGCTACATGTTGGCTTGACAAATACCAATTTTTGCTTTTCTAACTTGATGCAGGAATTTTGCTACTTTTTTAGTAAGCTTAGAACAGGATTGATGGTTTAAGTGTCTTTTTTTTAATAATCTGTTCTTTTGAAGAACCTGAGTGGATATTGTGCAAAATGATTTTAGAGATAAAAAAAAATAAATGCAGCCTTTAATTTTTTAAGTGTTGGAAGATCACAAAAAACACAATTGAAAGTCCAACATGGCTTCAGCAATGGCCTGTGAGAGAGAAGATTTAGATGCCCAAGGGTAACATGGTTAGGTATTCAAGCAAAGATTAATAGCACAACATTCTCAAGCTTGCAAATCGGCCCAACAAAATACTTCATTTCATGTTTTTAATTTCCGTCCAAAGTCCTACGGGCTTGAATAACGAGTTACGGGCTTAGAGGTCATTCAAGCCCGTAGGACTTTGGACGGAAATGAAACATGAAATTATAGGCTTGCGTCCCGATCATGCCTGCAAATGCTACTGTCGAGAACATGGTTTCCGATTCTCGAGACTGCGCCTAACTTGTGGGCCTGTCTAATTGAATAGCACCTTAAATCGAGCCTGCAGCAGGCCCGCAAATGTAAGCCCTATTTTTTGGACTTAAAACGATCCTCAATTGAATGAGGCTCATAGTGAGGGGGTAAATCAAGACAAATGTTTGTTTTGAGGGAGAGCATGGGAGTGTGGTATGGTCTGAAGGGACTTAAAGGGACTTAAAACATTACTGCTCCCAAAAAGGACTATAATCACTGTTTCACCTGCGTGTTAATTCAATAAAAATGTGTGTGTGGGTTTTTGTGACGGTCCCTTTAATAACTTGATGGTGCCGGACAACCCTATTGCATCCAGAGGGAGCCCTACTTAGTATCACGTAACCACGAGGACCTAATTTTAGCTGCCACTAAAGCAAGAGACCGCCATATGCATCTGCATGAAAGATCGGCTTTCCCTCAGTTTAACTGAGGATCTAGTTACCAGTAATTATTGTGTGGTTAACCGCAATAGTGTATCAAAGAAAACCAAAACAGTATTTCAAAGGGAACAAGCAAAATGCCACTTAAACGCAATTGATCTGGTAACCACATGAATTGGTCCTCGGAATTATTGAGCTATTTCCCATGGTTATAATTCCCTCAGGAATTCTCTCACATTAAAATAGCTATGGGCGGTGTATGGCAGATTACAACCAGTAATCCCTCTGCATGGATAGAGAGACCACCATGGTCAGGGTGGAGAGAAGAGGCAATAATAAAGGCCAATCACATGCATGTCATCCCTCCATACCCATAGCACTACATTAGCACTACATTAACACTACCTCATGTACGGATAGGGGTTTACAGGACGCTGGCCACTAGATTCTACTGAAGCCTGACTTATAGTCACCAACAACATCCCTTGTTACTTCCCAAAGAAGTAACACCCTCATTAGTTCATTCACATTTCTCAGGATTGTCTGTATGTGGCTGATTGACCAAACCTCTGGAACCGAGTACTAACAAAGCACCAACATTTCCACAACAGCCTTTGTGTATCATCCAGTGTGTGGAAATTTTAGTTTTGCATACTATAGCCTATGCTTTACCCTGCTATCCAATTATTTAATTGTCATAAACCTGCTGGTTATGTTACTAAAGTGCGTATACCCTTTAGTTTGGAAACAATCAACAGATCTGTTGTCCTTTATTTGGGTAAAGTGATCATTCTTTTGGGAAGGTGATTTATTTGTTCTAGTGGCTATCCAAGAGGTCGGTCCAAGTGCTGTTGACTCAACGGGAACCAGAACAATAGTCCAAACAGTTGGCCAGTTCAGCTGACTGTCAGAGAAATTTGCCCCTTTTTGAATGGGAATCAAATGCTTTGCATTCTAGTTATCGATAATAATATTTTTGAGATGACATCTTCCCATTATGTGCTAATGTACAGTATTGGATGAAAAGAACTATAAGAGGTTTGGTCAAAAGGACCTACATAGAAATACTATACTGCTTGTTCTAGGATTTAATATTTTTTGGTTCATGGTTGGCAAACACTATCTCCACCCTTCACACAATGTTTGTCCTTTAATTCAATTATATCCAGTCACACTCCCATGAATTTTTACTAGCTAAACCTCCTTTCATGCATCTATGTTTCCATGCTTTATTCTTCTTCTGTAATCAAAAGAAGATAAATGATGTGGCAAAATGAACAATCCTTCTGCCGGTTTCTTCTGCCTGCCATTGTGTGAAGCATATAAATCTAGCCACTTTCTCGCTATCTTATCGAATACAGACCTGCTTACATTTTCCTGGCTGCTGACTTGGCTTAAAATAGCACACATCTTGTGAGCAGATTGCAAAAAAAAAATCTTGGTTAAAGCAGACCTGTCAGGTCTTGCTGATACTTTGCTATTCTCACTTATTACATTTTAGAATTCATCTTATAGACGTCATGGGAGTATCACTCATTCTCGGCTATATATTTTGTAATTAAATTGTCATTTTTTGGCTCTGAATCTGTCTAATATTAAGCCTTGTGAAATTGTGTCTTTTTCTTTAAGTAGATTGGGCTGTGTATGCAGTTACATTTTTATATAATCAAAACCAGTTCTCTGCCTAGTTTATGCTACTGAATATCAGTTGCAAAATTGATTTTAGGACAATAGCGTAGTAGTGGAAATATAAGCCACTTAGACAAGATTTTGTGCATTGGAGAACACACTCATATGTAACTTTGTATCAGAAAAAACACAGAGCACCACTGTAGTGGTCATACAAGCAGATTACATTTTTTAATTATTAGCTAATTAGAAATAAAATCAGTATTTTGAAGAAAATAATTCTAACAACATTTGAAGCTTAGTGTTTGAAGACTATCAGAGCTGCTTTTCTCCAGGAATAGAGAGGATCTGACCAGGAGGGTGTCCTTAAATTTGTACTGACTATTTTAGGTTTTTCCTGCAGCGACACTTTATCTGTCTAGGGGCTGGGATCTATCCCTTTGTCTAAGTGCAAAGAAATCAGCTCAGTAGCATAGGTTCTCTGTAGTCCCCCAACTAACAGAGCATAATTCACCCGGGTTAATAAAACATGAATGTGCTTTTCTTAGTTATTTATCAGGCTCCTTTTTTTTAACTAACAATCTTTATTTTCAGTGCAAATCAATAAAAATATATAATATATTACTATATATATTACTCAGTGTTAATAATTATTTTAACACACCAGGCACATCTTTATGTCCATGGTCCTGCTGATCTACTTGGTATTCATGGCACAGATTTTGTAGTGGGTTGCCAATTCCTTCACAGCATACATGGGTCACAGCATACATGGTATTCCTAGGTGGTCTCCTATCCAAGTACTGACCAAGCCCAACCCTGCATGGCTTCAGGGTGGTGTGATCTCTTAGTTCCTTGATTGGAATTGAACCCAGGTTGCAGTGGTGAAAGGGCCAAATCCTAACCACTGAACCACCAGGGAACCCTCCAAAATATATGGTAACACAATCCCATATAAACAAATGTTCATCCTAAATACTTATTTCATCTCATCATATGAGCTGACCCTCTCTGACCTCTAATGGTTTCACATCAGAAACCACTTTAGGGTTTGTTATAACATGTTTAAACCAGTAGAAAGTGTGCTCTACTTCCAAAATACCAAGTATTAGAAAGTGACCTTTCTGGCAATACTATATGATATACAAATGAAAGGGTAATGATATTGACTGTGCTACTTTAATTAGTGAAAATGTAATATTTTCACTAAACATAATGTTTAAATTTAACGTATATCTAATGTTGAGCCAGATATCTGGAAAGAAAATAGTGACATTAAATCTTACTGCTGCCCATTTTCCTATTGTGACCTTTTTAATCTATTTTTTTGTTGTTGTTTTTGTTGAATCTTCTAATCATATTCATAAAGTAGTTCCTTAATTAAAACAAATAGGGCCTTATTCAATTGCGATTTGGCCAATTGAATAGGGCTCTATATAAGCACAGAGCATATTTTTTTACAGAAGTTTTTAGTTAGTGAACTTCTATCCAAAAGCAATGTCTTCACTAACTAAAAACTTCTGTAAAAAAATTATGCTCTGTGCTTAAATAGAGCCCTATTCAATTGGCCTACTTGCAATTGAATGAGGCCCATAGTATTTAACATGATTCACAGCATTGTTCTTTGTTCCATTCCTGGAAATTGTTTTATATTTATTTTAAGTATTACCTAAACTCTTCTACAAAAGCATGTATTGTGTCCATATGCATTTATACGTCTAGTGCTCTACCATTAATGACCCTAGGCACCTTTACTTTAATGACAGGTTTGTTTCATCTGAGTGCATTGAAAATGGCCTGTATATTATGCTAGCCATTTTTCTCTACAATAAATAATTCATGATGTATTCAGCATTGTTTGTGCAGCTGGGACAAGGTTGGTTTCTGGATGTCACTAGGAATATAATATACATGTGTATCTATTTATTTACTTTTATGTACTTTATTAAGTAGTGCTTATAAACTTGTTTTTTTTCTGCCGAAAATCATACATTTGGTCCCTGCTTGTAGAATAAACAGACTGTGAAGTGCAGTGTTTCAAATTGGCCAGTCAGTGACCTCTCTCATGTTGAATGTTGCAGAATATTGCCACTGATTGGTTACTATGAGACACTGCACACCCCGTACTTAGAAGTCTTCATGAGCTGCAGAGAGGAGAAACCAGTTAAGTTAGAACTATTTGTAAAAATTTAGACCGCACTTTTAAGTACTTTTTGATAAAATAAGGTACACAAAAGGAAAGAGATACATACATATGTTATATCCCTAGTGAAATCTAGAAACCTTTCATGTCCCATTAATGCTAATGTGCTAATGTCCCTGTAATGCAGAGGTTCTCAAACTTTGGGTCGCAACCCCTTCGGGAGTCAAATGACGATTTGCCAAGGGTCGCCTAAAACCAACAGAAATTAGTTTTTTTTTTTTGTCTATTCTAATCTGTAAAACTTGTAATTGTACACATTTTTTCCACTGGTAGTTTGTACTGATGAAGGAGCAACGAAATTAATTTTACTGTTAGGGGTCGCCACAATGGGTGGCAGCACTAGACATTAGGGGAATACTAAGTAGCACATAAAAGCATCTAAATAGTATCCAGAGGACACACATTTGCAAAATAATGATGCCAAAACGCTGCTGAATATGGGCCCGATACAATTGCCCATCTCGTAAATTTATGCACACTTAAAATCACTCTTAATATTGCTATATATTCGGCAAATATTCCTTATTGGCACTAATGAATTCTTAAGTCAATAGAATGCATATAAACATTTATATAAAAAAAAACACCCAAAGCCAAATTTATGAGTTCAAGGTATTTGCAAGTAGCTAATAGAATATCATCCTTATTAAATTGCGATTCAGTAAATTTAAAAGGGCTCTATTTAGGCACACAGCATATTTTTTTCACAGAAGTTTTTAGTTAGTGAACTTCTATCCAAAAGCAAAGTCTTCACTAACTAAAAACTTCTGTAAAAAAACATGCTATGTGCTTAAATAGAGCCCTTTTAAATTTACCGAATCGCAATTTAATAAGGCTTTATGTCCCTAAGTCTGGAATTTTTTACTTTAGCATTGCATGGATAGTAATGCATATCCAGTTTTGTATACACTTTAAAAATAACTTCACAAAATAACTTTATTTTGGGGTGACAGATCACCTTTAAGTTACTTTACGCCATTCACATATCTTTTTTTTATTTATTTAATTTGTAATTATGTCACACAAGGCAAAATAACAGAAGTTTAGGAATAGAAATTCTCTAGATTCCGTGGGATTATCATGTTCATTTAACATGCTCTAGTACTGATTAAATGATTTCTCCTGTTGGAGTTCTGTACTCAGCTATTGGGAACCCATTTCCTATATATCAGGGGTGGGCAAGTTCGGTCCTGAAGCCATATCCGGGCTGCCTACAGGTGAGTCTAAAGCTTCTTCCGTCATCCTGATTGACGCATCTCTGAACAGAAAGAATATCCTTAAATCCTGGCCTGTGTGGGTCTCTCCATAACCTAACTTGCCCACCCCTGCTATATTTCAATAGTTCCCAAACTTTTTTCTACACGAAAATTTGGACCACCATTTTGAGCACCAATGATTTCTCTGTTTGTCAGATAGAATGTGTTGAACTAAGCTGGTGCATAGTATGCAAATAAAATGTACTATTTATTTACTTCTGTTCTTCTAGTTTGTGCATTTTATTACATTTTATTAATAGTTTGGGAACTGCCTTGCTAGACTGTGCTGTAACATGGCAGTCGAGCGTTTATACCTCTGTACAGACCTTGGTACTAGCAAAATACAGGTTCAAGTTAAAGGGACAAGGAAAGAATTGTCTTTGTGGCATCAAAAAGAGGGTATTTGATAACGTGTTTTCTTTTTTCAAATAAAGGTCTCAGAGCACAAAAAAAATTCAGAAGTTTATGTGGACTTGCCCTCTGCCAGCCAATGATATCTTCATACTAAAGTATGCTGTCTGCATTTTCTGTTAGCTTCAATGACGTTTAAACAGGTTTTACATAATATTTAATGTTAAAAACATGGAGCCCGATTTAATTCCAAGCATGCATCTCGATCGTAGTCGGCCGTATGTCTGCGGGTGTGTTGCGGACTCCAGTTCGTCTCTGATTGCGATGCTATTCAATTGCTCGAGCCCGCAAGTTACGGGCCCAAAGCCAAAACAGTAAACCGTGCACTGGTTCGTAGCAGTTCAGGGTGGGAACATGATCCATTCAGCAAGCTCGTAACCGCCCATGTTGAATCAGCCAATAGAAAATGAGACTGTCATTATTACGGGAGTAAAACATGGGAGGTTACATGTCAAGCAATTAGGTTTGGGGTCCGATATGCAATTAGACTTGCAAACCAGCAAAATAAAGAATTATGAAAATTAATGCCAATACTGTTGTAGTCCATGTGGGTGGCCTGATATGTCACTCATTGATACCCGAGATCCCATTATTTACAGTGCAGTAGTGATTTATTTGCATTTTCAGTGCTACGAATAGTTGTTTAACCCCCTTTGCGGGTCCTATCTAGCACTCGTAGGATTTTCTCCTTCTTTTGCCATTTACGTGTGTGAAAACATTTGCGGGCTTGGGAAAAATTTATCAATTGAATAGCAATTTGCAATTTTAGCCTTCGTAACTCTTGCAAAAATGAAAGATCAAAGGCTTCGGGAGGCGGTAAGTTATGGGTTTTACCATCGCAATTTTTTCAAGGCCGTAACTCGTAACATGTTTGAAGCCCGCAAAAAGACGGCAATTGAATAGCAAGATCACTTACGGGCTACCGGATTGAGCGAGCGCTCAATTGAATCAAACTCATGATGTTTTTAATGCTTGGAAAAAATAAACTGCTTTGTTCCATCCCCTTTTAAAGGGCCACTATATATCCTATATACTCTATATATAATATTTCTAACATTCATTTTAAAGATCACATTTTAAACATTGCAAAACTTTTTTTGTATGAGAAATAACTGATATACAGTATTAATTTTTTTTTTTTTCCTTCCTCTGTCCTGATATGTAACAAAAAACACAGGGGGCCTCATTCAATTGCAATTTGGCCAATTGAATAGGGCTCTAAATAAGCACATAACATATTTTTTTTAAATAAGTTTTTAGTTAGTAAGCATCTATCTAAAAGCAAGGTTTTCACTAACTAAAAACTTCTTTAAAAAATATGCTATGTGCTTATTTAGACCCCTATTCAATTGGCCAAATCGCAATTGAATGAGGGCCTGGGTCATTAACCCTTGTAAATGAGATAAAAAAACATAATTAACAGGGTCTCCATGAGTCTTTGTTTACACTTAATCTTAACTCTTAACTGGTAAAAGAGGAGCAAAACAAACTCTTTTTATCTGCATGTCTGTTAATGTTATTTTTTTTATGTGTTCATTTTCTTCAATTAATATAACATAAAGGGCTACTTACGACACTGTAGGTGCTCTTCGTGATGTGAAAGTGCATGAAATTGTATGTTAAAATGATCTATTTTTTTAATTATACTAATAACACCTACAAAATCTAAAGTATTGGGTCTGTTTACAAACACAACGTGTCCTGCCTGCTGACTGTTCCATGATTAATAACTTATGCCAAACCGTGGGGTGAATAGTGAATACAAAGATTTATAACAGTTTTCCCTAAACTCAGAAAATCAGCAGGAGATGCTAACACACAATTATCTTATTTAGGTGATTCCATCATTCTGTTCTTCGCAGAAATTAATTTGTGAAGGGTTAACTCTCTTTCTGCTTATGTTCTCTGCACAGAGCTGTTGCTGTGGGTCTGTCTGGGTGCTTGCAAGTGACACATGTAAACAAAGATTTTGTTTTTTTAGTCTCTCAGTGAAAAATGCACATATTTAAAAAAAATCAAATAGTATTTCAACATTATTTTATGAGATCTTTACAGTGGTATGGTCTTAATTGTGCTGAATTAAGTGGTCTTTAATTTCAGTGGGGGGGGGGGACTTTTGTAATGTAGAAAACATTCTCTTTTAAACGCATGACAAAGTGTTTAGACTACAGTGGCCATTTAAAGCATTGAGTAGATTGTACTTAAATACCATAAAGTAGCATAGTTGTTTATAATAAAACATTATTTAAATAATCTCATGTTCAAGGTCCTGAGTAAAAGATTACATTTTAAAACTGCCTTGTTGAGTAAAGCTGTTAGCTGCTGGAGTCCATTGTAGTTGGATATTCTTGGACAAAGCAAAATAAGCATGAAAGAAAATTGCACTTGTGTAAGTCGATATGATATCCGTACACAATGACATTATCGCTGCATGTACAGTACATAGTGAGTGCTTTCAAACAGCAATTGTGGCACAAGCTGGTATTGAATTTATGTCAATGTGAACAGTTATAACATCATATATCAGTGAATTTGAGGATATAAATCGCCGTTCATATTGTGCTCATTTCAAGGGCAGGTTCATCTGCTGTGCAATGAACATGACAGTTATGTAAAGTAAGTTATGTTTTGCTTACTTTTATTCCCTACATAATTTGATTTTTATTGAATACATGCCAAACTTATGCTTTGCTTTGATGATCTCTATAAAGAGAGTGTTCAAATGTCATTTTTCATTTGTCATTATGGATACCCTTGGAATCACTAATATAGTTTCTAAACTGTGCTGTCAGCCGCGCATGCGCAATGCGCAGCATCAGATGCACAAAGCGCGGCGCCAGTCGCACATGACAGAGAGCATGCAGAGAGAGAGTGCACAGAGAGAGAGGTACAGAGCGAGATCGCACACAGAGAGAGCACACACAGTCAGCGCACACAGAGAGCGAAAGAGAGAATGCACAGAGAGTGCACAAAAAAGAGAGTGCACAGAGAGAGATTGAGCAAAGACAGAGAGCTTAGAGAGAGAGTGTGCACAGACAGTGCAGCCAGAGAGAGAGAGCGCACAGAGAGAGAGAGAGGTCAGAGATAAAGACAGGAGAGCAAGAGAGAGAGACAAGACTGAGAAAGAGATAGACAGACGAGAGAGAGAAAGACAGGATAGAAAGAGAGAGAAAAGACAGAGAAAGAGAGAGTGACAGGACAGAGAGAGAGAGGACAGATAGAGAGCAATAGATAGTGCACAGAAATTCCAATTAGAAAGAAAGAGCATCAGGAGCGAGAGAAAAAGAACAAGGAGAGAGACAGGTCAGAGACAGAGGACACAGAGAGAGACACACAGGACAGAGAGTGAAAGAGAGGGATAGAGAAAGACACAAGGCAGAGAGAGGGAGAGAGACACACACACATGACAGAGAGAGACACACAGGACAGAGAGACACACACACACACACGACAGAGACACCCAGGACAGAGAGAGACAGGAAAGAGCAAGGGAGTACAGAGTGAGAAAGGGAGTGCACAGGCAGAGATCTCAGAGAGAGAGGTACTGAGTGAGAGTGCACACACAGAGAGAGAGTGCACAGAAAGAGAGAGAGCGTGCACAGACAGTGTGGCCAGAGAGAGAGAGAGAGAGCACAGACAGAGAGCACATAGAGAGAGAGCGAACAGCAAGGGAGACATGACAGAGATAAAGACAGGAGAGTAAGAGAGAGAGAGAAAGACAGGACCGAACGAGAGAAAGAGTGAGAAAGGCACAATAGAGTGAGAGACAGGAGAGAGAGAGAGCACACAGAGAGCACACAGAAAATGCAGAGACAGAGAGCAAGAGAAAGACCAGAGAGAGAGAGACAGGTCGAAGCGAGGACACAGGACAAAGAGAGAAAGAGAGGGAGAGAGAGACACTGGACAGAGAGAGGGGGGAAGAGAGACACACACAGGACAGAGAGAGATTAAGTGAGGGAGAGAGAAAGAGAGGGAGAGAGAGACACACAGGACAGAGAGAGACACACACAGGACCCAGAGACAGGAAAGTGCAAGGGAGCGCAGAGAAAGAGAGCACGCACAGTGAGAGAGAGATTGCGTGCACAGAGAGAGATCACATGCACAGAGAGAGAGAGAGCACAGACAATTCAAGATAACATTCTATGATACCGAAATGTATGCTGGGCAAGCTACTAGTGTTATAATATCCGGGAGGCACAGTGGTAAATTACAGATTATCCAATGTATTCTTGAAGCCAGAGCTGTATTCTACTCAAACATTGCAAACACTTAAAGCTAAATTTAACAATGTGAAAATATATTCACAATTCATGTAAATAAATGAATGTTATCATGATGAAGCCATGCATTTGTAAAACTATCCAGTAATTACACAATAATTCTGAAGAACTGCTGGCTGGAATCAGATACATGAGTGTTCTTCATGACTTAAATTCTTTAGATTTTATGTTTGCGGGTTTCCAATCTTATAAGATGCCTTGGAAACAAGTGCTATGTACGTTTGATTTTAAGCTCAAAGACAGGACCCTCCATTATTTTGTAAAGTGCTAATATCGTTTTTGCTTTGTACTTATCCCCTGTATAGTGCTACGGAATATGTTGGCGCTTTACAAATAAAGGATAATAATAATAACCATCCCATTGTCTAATAGTACAGAGAAGTTATCTTTGCTTGTAATTATGATACTCATATATGGCAAGCACTTACTTGTTTATTGTAGAGGTTTTAATAGGGAACGAGAGTCATGCAAGATGGTGCTGTTTTTATTTATCAATAATGCTTTTTTTATTGGACTGAATAAGGAGGTTGTTCACTAGTATTTATCATTTTGTTATAATAACAGCATGGGCCCTCATTTGTCTGGGTTATCCAATCTTTGGCTGTATTTAATATAATCTATGAAATGTTTCCAGAGAACACTCTTTGTAAACCAAGATATAATTAAAATTCTAAACTAAAGCACCGGCCCTCTCCTCAGCTAAATGTTTTCTCACTCCACTCTATCTTGCATGACATTTCCAGACACATCCATCTGACTCACTTCTCATCATCTGCTGCTCCCTCATTCACTCTCTACATTGTTAAAGTGTGCAGAGACCTTAAAAGAACATGGAGGGTTCCCTGATTTTAATATTAAAATAATCAACCTGTGTATTTGTATGTTTAAACATGATTTTACTAAGAGGTGCTTGAAAGCTCTGTTTTTACTCACTGAAACATTCTAAATAGTCCCTGCAAAGGTTCACCCCTTATAACACATTCACAGTGGGCCTCATTCAATTGCGATTTGGCCAGTTGAATATGGCTCTATATAAGCACACAGCATATTTTTTTATAGAAGTTTCTAGTTAGTGAACTTCCATCTAAAAGCAAGGTCTTCTGTAACTAAAAACATCTATTAAAAAATATGCTCTATATAGAACCCTATTCAATTGGCCAAATTGCATTTGAATGAAGCCCTTAGTTAGTTTATTTAACTAATATTTTAATATTAAAATCATGGAATCTTCTATGTCCCTTTAACAACACTGTATATAGTTCATCTAGTTACTTTATGTCATATTACTCCGAGAATAAATGTCTCGCTTCTGTGTTGTAATTTAGTAGCACATTATTCTGCAGAAGAAGGTCAATAGTTGCCTAATGATAATTGATACTAGTAACTTGCCCATCATAAATTATGGTATCATAGGTTTCAGCATGCGCATGTCCCTACATTCGCGCCTGAGAGCACATGCATGCTTCCCTTATTTAATGACAATGCCTGTACAGTAAGCTTTTTGTCAGTTATTATAGTGGATACTGTTCATTTCCACACCCTTGCTCTGTAGGCAGTGCTTGCCAAAGTAACAACTGGCCTAGCTCATTGCTGCATACCAATGATATGGCAGCTGCACATGCTGGGTGCTGACCAACGCCAGTGAGAATTCTTCTTAGCACTAATATATAATCTGAAGGCATGGATAAGCTTTTTGCATAAAACAGGAGATCTAGTATGATTTGCAGCAAAGACAGGCCAGAGACACAGGCTTGCGCACAGTTTGTCAAATTTTGCTTAGAAGTATAGAAGATGCTGTTAACCCAGTAACAGAGTACGTTTTAATCCATCTGTACTAAATGCACTAAATTTTCTAGCACAACGATTCTCAACAGCCTGTCCAGGCACCAGTGGGGGGCCCTGAGACCTTTTCTGTCAGTCTTCAGAAAGTTAAGAGGATTAGGGTGACAGAGAGATGATGAGAATTAGGAGAGGCTGACATATTAACCCTTTAGATGAAGATGACAAAACTGCATTTTTGTGGCAAATTAAGAAGGTATCTGATCACTTTCTTTATAGATTATTAGTTTTTGGCACCTTTTTTGCTTGTTTGGATAAATATAACGTAATTGCAAGCATTGTTCAGTTGGTTAGTTATATCCACAACATTTCCCATCTAAGCTTTTGTACAGTGTCTGTGTGCATGGCCGGATTACTCATTAGGCCAACTAGGCAGCAGCCTAGGAGTGCTTCCCTGTGAAGGGCACCTTTTTTTTAGCTTAGAAAAATATAAATAATACAGCCCACTATCAATAAGCAAGTAATTGCTCTGTGTGTATGAGTAGCCAGGTTGTGGAAATGGCTGTTATGGGGAAATGTATGTGATTTGCTCACACAGCAGGAAAGTGATATACACCAGTGGCGAGAGCCGTCCATAGGTGCGTCGGGGCAAGGGCCCCCCCAAATATTTTTATTGCAGGTCACTGCTGTGTCAGTGCTGTGTGTGCAATGCTACACTATCTCTATTCTAGTGTTGTAGCTTAAGCTTTCCCCTGCAGGCCTGCAGCGCCACGCTGTGTGATCAGATTACACTGCACTAAGCACTTACACTAACCTTTAGACTCATCATGACCGTTAATGCATTCCGCCCACCAACCAGAAAGACGCTATGCATGGGCAGTGATAATGTATCCATTTCAATGACTGACAGTCTTCCATCATTGACCAATCAATGATGGAAGGCTGTACAGTTGTCAGGAGAACCACCTAAACCCACCCAGACCGTTAGCTCAGGGCGCCCACCAGCTAATAGAGCCTCGAGTTTAATTTTTGATTGACAGCTCCCTGTTAATAAAACCACCATAAGCCAGTCCCAGCCCTCTTTTGGTTTCCTGCTCCCGCTGAGACTGAGACCTCCCTGGCTGAAACTACTCACTCAGACTGACCCAACCTAACAGTAAGTCCTAACTGCTCTGGCCAAACCCCTAGTCCCCCTAATAAAACGAAGGGTCCCCCAGTTACACCACTACGCCTGCCTGCCACCCACCCACCAACTTACCTACCTAGGCCCGCAATGCCTGGGCAACCCCCAATCACCCCCGCAGTAGGCCCAAAAGACCTGTGTCACCCCCGATCACCCCCATGGGGCCTGTGCCACCCCATGATCACTCCGATAACCCCCATGTGGACTCTGCCCCCGCCCGATTACCCCGATCACCCGCATGGGGCCTGTGCCACCCCCGATCACCCCCATGGGGCCTATGCCAACCCCCGATCACCCCCCCTGTAGGCCCATCGGGGCCTGGCCAACCCCCACCCCAACCTACCTAACTACCAACCCACCTACCTACCCCCCTGACCCAGTGACCACACCTGACCCCACCCTGACCCAACTACCAACCCACCTACCTACCCCCCTGACCTAGTGACCACACCTGACCCCACCCTGACCCAACTACCAACCCACCTACCTACCCCCCTGACCCAGTGACCACACCTGACCCCACCCTGACCTAACTACCAACCCACCTGCCTATGCTACCAGTTAAACACACAACACAACCCCCCCCCCCCCCCCATATTTTTATTCCATTTTTCAAAGGGTAACAGGCAATGGATCTTTAACATTGCAGTTAAAATAAAAAGGATACTTTGCCTGACACTTTCAAAGATGGAATAAAAATATGGGAATGGGAAAAAAGCAATAAGTAAACATAACAGCAGCACATACCTTCCAAATTGACCCCTCCAGCGGCGGCCTTCTGCCCTGGATAGTCGTGCATTCCAATCAATTTTGATTGAAGCCCATGTCCTTTCATCTTGATAGAAGCCCTTGTCCTCATCTTGATTGAAGCCATTGTCCATCCATTCTGGCCCATTGCAAGAGGCCTCCACCTAAAAAACCCGACGCTCTAAAAAAATAAAAAACAACAATCTAACGGAGCTCCTCCTACAAGGAGCTCCCCCCGCGACTAATTGATTTTTTCCCACGCTCCGCCTTTTATACTATTTTTGAAGGACTCTGATTGGCTGAAATTTTTTGATTGACATTGATTTCAACCAATCAGAGTGTTTAAAAAATTATCAAAGCAGGTATGGAAGCCTGTAAGGGCAAAAAAGGTTAGTGTGAACTTGCATGTATTATACATAATACAGGGCTATTTATGTGATATACATGTTACAGGATAATATCCTGTAACATGTATAGCAAATAAATAGCACTGTAATATGTATAATAAATAATGTCTAATACAAATACATGAGCAATAATCAAATAATTAATAAAGTACATCAATTAATCAATTAATAAATATCAATTAATATATTTTTTTGTTATGTATATTGCTTTATGTGTGTATATATATATATATATATATATATATATATATATTGATTGATTGATTGATTTATATATTGATTGATAGATATATTGATATATATATATATATATATATTGAGATATATATATATATATATATATATATATTGAGATATATATATATATATATATATATATATATATATATATATATATAATTAATTAATTATATATCTCAATATATATTTATATATATAATCAATATATATATATATATATATATATATATCTCAATATATATATATATTTTTTTTGTATTTTTATTTCATTTTTTTTTAATGTACAGTTTGGGTCTATATGGTTTTGATTGGTTATTTAAGGTTTTTAAGGTGCGGTTGGGGCCTATATGGTCACACTTGGTCTTTTAAGGTTTTTAAGGTGTGGTTGGGGCCTATATGGTCATACTTGGTTATTTAAGGTTTTTAAGGTGCGGTTGGGGCCTATATGGTCACACTTGGTTATTTAAGGTTTTTAAGGTGCGGTTGGGGCCTATTTGGTCACACTTGGTTATTTAAGGTTTTTGAGGTGCGGTTGGGGCCTATATGGTCACACTTGGTCATTTAAGGTTTTTAAGGTGCGGTTGGGGCCTATATGGTCACACTTGGTCATTTGAGGTTTTTAAGGTGCGGTTGGGGCCTATATGGTCACACTTGGTCTTTTAAGGTTTTTAAGGTGCGGTTGGGGCCTATATGGTCACACTTGGTCATTTAAGGTTTTTAAGGTGCGGTTGGGGCCTATATGGTCACACTTGGTCATTTGAGGTTTTTAAGGTGCGGTTGGGGCCTATATGGTCACACTTGGTCTTTTAAGGTTTTTAAGGTGCGGTTGGGGCCTATATGGTCACACTTGGTCTTTTAAGGTTTTTAAGGTGTGGTTGGGGCCTATATGGTCACACTTGGTCTTCTAAGGTATGTTTGGGGCCTATATGGTTCCACTTGGTCTTTTAAGGTTTTTAAGGTATGGTTTTGTTCTTGAATGGTCTGATTGATTTGCTTGTTTTCTTTCAACCCCAGGTGCAAACCCTATGTGGCAGCAGATTTGTTTGTACTCGTTGGTCAACTTACTGAACGTGAATACCCTGAGAAGAAGAGCCGACTAATGGTAAGTGTCACTGCTTTAATTTTTCTGTTAATGCGTATAGGTGCAATTATGATATTGCTGTAGTCTTGTCATATGAGTTTTTTCAATCTATATTGTATACCAATGAATTTAACACATTGTTACTTTACTTCTTGACATTGCTGCATTGCTGATCATGTATTTCAATGGGCTTTACAAGTAGAAGGTCATTGGGCGGGGCTTATAAAGGTCATTATGATGTCAGAGGGAGGAGTTATGAAAATGGGTGTGGTTTGAAAAAGGGGAGGGGCTACGTTTCACCCTGGCGCCCCTCCAACTTGAAAGGTCAGCAGCCGCCACTGATGTACACACACAGAAAAGGGAAAAATGGGTGCGTGAATACTTTGGGCACACACTCACAGGGGCTCCTCCACTTCACTGCATAGGGGCTCCAAAATGGTAGAACCGGCACTGTCTGTGTGAGTGTATGTGAGTGTATTCCTGTGGGTGAGTATGTATGTGTCAGTGTGTCTGTGAGTATGTACGGTAAGGGACTTTAATAAATTTTATCCTCCTATGTGTAATTGCCATATAAAATTGCATCACTTCTGTAAAAAAAATTATTAAGTCACCTAAACATTTATATGAAACAAACATTTGCCTAAATAACCCCTGTTACCCCATCAATAAATTGGTTTACTCTTAAGCAGCATTAAAACATTTCTATACATTAGACTAGCAGTTTTTCTCTACAGTAAAACATTCCTGAGATGTTCAGCATTGATTGTGATTTTCCTTAATGCTAATGTAGCTTGGTATGCTAATTTGCAACTTAGAGTACTTAAAATGTGAGGATAAGGGGTCTAACTGCATGGTAACCTTAGGGTATATTGTTTTGCCATTACAGAGACATAGAAGCACATTGTAACGCAAATTAGCACAGCAAAAAAACTAAACAAATTAGTATTCAGGAGCAGCACATTTGCATAAGATCATAGCAAAATAATGTTGATTGTCTCAGTAATGATTCACTTTAGAATCAAATGGTTAGTACAAGGAGTAGCTAGATTTTCTTAAATAAAAATAAGGCAGAATCATTTTAAGAGTCACCGGATCAGATTCAATAGGATTTTAGATGCTTCCCTCCATGATGGCTGTTTTAATTCATAAAATACATTGAATTACCCCCGTTTTAAAGCATGTGAGAATCTTAGTGAATCTAGCCCACTGTGTTATACTACTGATAAAAGCAGACACTCTGCCTTTAACAAACATTAAGAAATTGAAGTTGCTGGAAAATGACTTGCTTAAAGTACACTGCATGAGCCAAAATAGGTTCAAACATTCATCTGGACAGAATTTCCCAGCTCTTAATATGAGTTTTCAATCAGTGGTTAGAGACGCAACTCTCAAAAGTTTAAAAAGCTTCCAGAGAACTTCCCAAGAAATATATTGAGAGATTTATTGAGGCTGTAATCCTGCCTGGTTTAGTTTTTAATTATGAAGTTGACAATATCTCCTCTTTAATGGTTATAATACAGCCCTTCCGTATTCACTTTTCATAAAGATATCAGGTCACTCACGTGAAAGAAACTGATTGGCTAAAACAGCTCAAGAATACAAATAAAACAAATTGTGGGTGGAGCATGAAGCCAACAGCCTGACAGAATGTAAATGTTTTAAAGATTTGCCTTAATGGTATATGAAAGTGAGCTGCGTTATTAATGCATCTGTTAGAGGAGAATTTATAGTGTCTGAAAAAAAGTGTTTGTATGAAAAAATTCCAAAGTGAACAGTTAAACCTGAAATTTGCTGAATTTCTTGCATTTGCAAAGAGTTTTCTCTCAATGTTGACACGCCCTGAAATTCCCAGGAATAATTAGCATAACTTACAATGTTTCTTTTTGGCCTGGGGATTGTGCAGGCATGATGAGTTAGCACCTGTTGTCTGCCCTTTTGTGGGAAGTCACATGATGTCACTTTCCTTTCCTTTAGCCAATCAGCATGCACATGTGCTGCATATTGGATATCTCATTAAAAATTAGATATCCAATATGCAAATCTCAGTTGCTAGGGGTGTCTACATCACCCCAGCACAATTTTTTGAATTTTTCCATGCATTTCAATAGGCATATAATAATGTATCTCTTTACTTTTGTATATTTTTATTTTATTAAGAAGTTTTTAAAAGCTCTGTTTTATCTGCCTAAAATCTTGCAAATGATTCCTAATTGATCTCTTCCCTCTTCAGCTCATGAAAACAGTATACTTAGAAGCACATGGAGCCTCATTCAATTGCGATTTGGACAATTGAATAGCGCTCTAAATTAGCACATAGCATATTTTTTTTACAGAAGTTTTTAGTCAGTGAACTTCTATCCAAAAGCAAGGTCTTAACTAACTAAAAACTTCTGTAAAAAAAACATGCTCTGTGCTTATTTAGAGCCCTATTCGATTGGCCAAAATGCAATTGAATAAGGCCCCATGGTTTGCAGTGTCTCATAGTAACCGATCTTTGGCAACATTATGCAACATGCAACTGAGAGAGGTGCATGAAAGGCTATTATGGATCACTACACTTCACAGTCTGGGTATTCATGAGCTGCATGAGCTACAAAGAACAGACCCAAACAGGTACACAAAATATGATTTTAGGAAGTAAAAACAGATCTTAGAAATGTTTTTTAATACAATAAAGCACATGCAAGTAAATAGATACTTAGGAGTATTACATTCCTACTGAAATCCAGAAACTTTCCATGTTCCTATAACTGTGCTGCAGTTGTAAATTGTTATAAATTATTGTGCAACATGTGTATGTCACATGCTTTTATTTATGCCATTATCGGCTGCAATGCCACCGGTGGCATCCCATAACTAAATGAAATACTGTACATGTGAGTGAGCATACATGGACCTGTTTTCCATATTAATATGCAATTGCAGCATTAACAAGATGGTGGCTTTGCCATCAAGGTAGGACTGTTAATAACAAAACCGCAGCAACCATAGTGGAAAATCAGATGCCTAAATCATGAGTAAGTCACGTTATTGCTTTTATTTAATAATATTTTAATACAGTAAAATATGTTATAAAGTGGAATATTGATTTAAAATGGCAACCTTATTTAGACTTCAGTGGTCCTTTTAATTTATTGTTTTATTTCATTAGGAAAATAAAACCACAAAAATCCCTTTTAAATAATAAATCGGTTTGTATCAAGCCAGATTTACACAGACAATTTGCTTAGTTGTACTCACTATAAGCATGTAACTTTTTTAAATGTGTGTTGAAATATAAAATTCAGGTATTACTGTGCATAGACTGCATTTTAATAGCTCTACTTCTTATGATAGGTTTAAAGGGATATCTACGTTTGCTGGATTAATACATTTCTGCACTTTATAAGCAAAATCTGCCTATATGTATGCAGCACATCTCATAAAACATTTTTTTTATTAATATCTACAAATCCCTCTAATGATTTTGTTGGTACCCACAAGGGGTGTCTACACAACTTCCTGTTCCCCACCCAATCAGCATGCAGCATCCAGGGAGCAATATTAACCAACTATTTACATGCTCTTGCTTGCTCAGCCAATAGTAGAGCAGTGTTGTCAACCTCCCAGTCACTGCTGGGATATGACTCATCCCTGCTTCCTGTATATACTGTGTGGTGTTGCCATAGCAACTAACATAGTGATATGTCTCAATTCTTTCATCTAACCGGATTGGCCAAAACAAATTATTCAGGAGGTGTTAACCTAAATTTTAAACTGTCAGAAATTACAATAGATTTTGCTAACTTCACGGTGAATGTTTAAATGTTTTCATATACTATTAATTCTCCTCTATCAGACTTCATAATCCAGGAAATTTACATATCCCTTTAATAGAGCTTTTGTTGAAGAAAGGTAACATGGTGAGAATGTGACAGTGATAATATACATTCAACATTCCATATGTAAGGATGATGATGGAACTCACTTCATCATCAACAAAGAGTCTAATTGATTGACTAATAAATGCAATTATATTGTAGTGTGAGCTGTCAATTTGTATTTCTGTTTATATGCTGCCCCTGGTGACCTAGAATCGAGAGAATGATTCAGCTGCTTCTGGTGGAATATGGCATTCCATAATACCAGCACCTTCAAAGGACTAATGCAAACAAGCATACAACAAAGCATTGCCGGACAATTGAATATTAATTGTCTATAATAGGTACTATGTTGAAGTCGACTTTATTTTTTATAACATTATGCTTGTTGTTCTGTGTTTATTAACACAATCATATTGTATTTTTAAGTTATTCTTAAAAAGCATTAAAGTCTGGCTATATATTTTACAAGCAGTAATTTTTAAAAGTGTATCTTTCCAGAGATATTCACCATTATTTGTGTATTATTATTACGAAATGCAGCTAATTTGATGCTTTGATCTGCCTATTAGTACCATAGTGTGCTTGTTTGCTTCTGTGGTGACAGTAACATAGTTCTATAATATTAAATGACGCTGTTATATCCCGTTCCCCACTCCTGTTGAGCATTCTGAGATCCTACATAGCATAAGGAGATGTACGTTTGCATAATGGAGCCACACAAAACAACACTGAGTATCTTAGGAATTATTTATATTTGTATAGCCAGCGTTAAATGTTCATTGGAAACAACTTGTTTATGGGGTGCCAGTGTCCCATCATCCTGCTGCAGATCTTATTCAATTAATATTCAGAGACACAGCCCTAAATACCAGTACAAACTCACCTTTGTGTACAGCGTCCTGAGATACAGGTTGAGAATCAGTGACATAAAGTAAAAGGCTTTGCAGTCGTTTTAGTGTTAGGCCCTTTTCTAAATCATGGAGGAGAGTCATACATTTAAAGGACTTTGAAGGCATTTTCTGCATTGTTGCATCTGAAAGAGGACATTTGATAATGTGGAACAGTGTGTTTCTTTTTTTCTTTAAACAAAGCTCCTGGAGTAGAATAAACTGCGTTCAGCCAATGTTCAGCAATATAGCTGTATGAGTTTTAATTGTCTGTAATGAGATCTAGAGTCATGCACATGTCTGCTCACACTATTACATGTTAGTTTCCAATAAGTTTGTTAGTTTACAATTACTAAATCATTTTTTCACAAAGACAATTTTATAATGTCTAAAACATGCTCTTTTAAATGCATGATCGAACAAATTGCATTCAATGTCTCTTTACCTTTTGTAATACTATACTATTTTGTTAAACCTCATGTCTCTTTCTCAAGTGAATAGAGATTGTGCAGTATCATAGTTAAGTAACTATTCTTAATTATATCATCAGTCATGAGTATGTTGTGACTTTGGGCTTAACTAATAGAATTTAGTGATTTGTTCTGTTACTCTGCCCTGTTATGCACAAAGAAACAAGAGTATTCAAACAAACACTATCTGTTTTGACAGCTATGTGAAATCATGTAATATTTGATTAATGAACAGATGATTTTTGCTCATCTAATAGTGTGCCATGTAGGTATTAAATATAAACCATGCATTTTATGGACTTGCAGCCTTTTTAAATTGTGATTCAGCCAATTGAATAGGGCTCTATATAAGCACAGAGCATATTTTTTTTACAGAAGTTTTAAGTTAGTTAAGACCTTGCTTTTGGATAGAAGTTCACTAACTAAAAACGTCTGTAAAAAACATATGCTCTGTGCTTATATAGAGCCCTGTTCAATTGGCCGATTCACAATTTAATAAGGCTGTTGGTGTCCATGCAGTGGGCCTCATTCAATTGCGATATTGCCAATTGAATAGGCCTCTAAATAAGCACATAGCATATTTTTTTTAAAGAAGTTTTTAGTTAGTGAACTTCTATCCAAAAGCAACATCTTTACTAACTAATAACTTCTTTAAAAAAGTATGCTATGTGTTTATTTAGAGCCCTATTCAATTGGCCAAATCGCAATTGAATGAGGCCCAGTGTGTCCAGATACAACCCATCATCATACACACAGTCCGGCTATATCAAAGTAACATAGTTCACTATAGGATAGAGATCACATATAAAGGCATACTGGACTCTGCTTACAATTCAAGATCTGCTAAAGAATATTTTATAAAGGTTATCATAGTAAAAATCAATTATTTAATGTAACTTTGTGCAGTACTGGAGACTGTTATGGCGGTTTGTCTACCTGCCTGATCATTATGATCGTCCTTGGATACATTTAAAGGCATATCCAAGTTTCATTGATTAATACATTTCTGCAATCCTTGCTTAATATCTTAATATCTAAAAATCCCTCAAATGATTATGTTGACGCCCAGGGCCGGATTAAGACCTTTAGAGGCCCTAAACACTACAGCTTCTGGTATTCCTAGGTGGTCTCCCATCCAAGTACTGACCAGGCCCAACCCTGCATGCGTGCTATATATATATATATATCACATATTATAATTGTCCAACTACGAATCGTGGTCACGCTGTGTTACGTAGTGCGTACGACTTAGCGATGAGCGCCGCAGGCGCTTATTGCCCGGCTAGCCTCGCGCAGCGAGACGAGCTGTTAAACCGTACCACTTTGCCGATCGTACCACTTTGCGATGAGCGCCACAGGCGCTCATCGCCCGGCTCGCCTCGCCGTTAAACCGTAGCACTTTGGCAATGAGCGCTGCAGGCGCTCATTGCAGGCGAGCCTTGCGTAGCGAGGCGAGCCGTTACGTTAAACCGTAGCACTTTGGCAATGAGCGCCGCAGGCGCTCATTGCAGGCGAGCCTCGCGTAGCGAGGCGAGCCGTTAAAACCGGCTCGCCCGGCTCGCCTCGCCGTTAAACCGTAGCACTTTGGCAATGAGCGCTGCAGGCGCTCATTGCAGGCGAGCCTTGCGTAGCGAGGCGAGCCGTTCCGTTAAACCGTAGCACTTTGGCAATGAGCGCCGCAGGCGCTCATTGCAGGCGAGCCTCGCGTAGCGAGGCGAGCCGTTAAACCGTAGCACTTAGAAAAAAAATACGAGATGAAAAAAATTAAGAGATAAGTGGCGGAACCAAAACAATAAAAAAAACACTAAATACACACTAAAAAATAAAAAAAAAGGTCACTTACAGCATGGGGAACCAGGCAGGACGTCTGGGAGTGAGGTGGAAATCCAATTTACATCGATTTAGACGAGTTACAAAGATCGAAAATCAGCTAAGCGAGAAAAAAAAGGCCGCCGAAAAAAATGAAAACGAGGCTATACTACTACGAACTGCGTAAAACACAGCCACAGTCGTATGTGCTCGAAAAACAACGAGACAAAGGATGCGGATTAACCGCACAATGAGTAAAAACAGTAGCGAGTACATTTTACGAAACGCAATTACAGATTTACGCATTAACACAGATTTAACGCCTTTGTCTCGCACAACATCGGATTTCAAGCCTAAAACAACGCATTTGATGAAATATAAGTTGAAAGTTAAAAAAATAAAAAGTTTAAAAAAAAAATGTGTATTTATTTGAAGAAAAAAAAAAGGGACAAATGTAGCTGATTCATTTTGTGTGGCAAACAAATTTCACAACATTTCATTTTTATTGACCGTCATTTTAACGTTTTACCATATTTACTGATAAACCGTAGTACTTTAGCGGGCTTATCGATGAGCGCCGCAGGCGATCATCGCCCGGCGAGTTACTGTTAAACCGTAGTACTTTGGCAATGAGCGCCGCAGAAAAAAGGGCGGCCGAACAAAACGAAAACGAGGCTACAGCACTATAACCACGGAAAACACATACGGATAATCCGCTAAGACGCATACCACACATTACCCACCATTAAACGACGTACGGATGATCCATTAAGACGCATACCACACATTACCCGCCATTTTACGCTAATGCGGAAGTACACAGCTACGTTAACGGTTTCGGCTCGCGCACGCACACTATTACACTGCACACGTTCATTACGCTTACACAGCACCTCCACACCACTAATGCTGCAGCAACATCAACACAGATTGCCAGCTCTTCAACACAATGCATAAAAATACGTATATTCATTTATTAATTTGAATTCTATATTTCAGTAGTACACAGAAAACAACATTAGCTACCTTACAATTCCATATGTATATTAATAACTAAACAACTTTCCAAACATACACATCTCATTGCCGTCATTTTTTTACGGGCAATACGCTAGTATATATATATATATAAATACATACATAAGCTCTGCTATATATAGAGATAGAGATAGTTGTTATGAATACTATTAGTTCGCTTCTTTATGTGTTAAATGCTTTATTAAGTACATATGTTTATAAATATCATGTGCGTTGTGCCCTGCAGTGTCCCACTTAGCCGCGCTTGAGTGACCATCACGTCAGTCTCTTATAGCATTATAATCTTTGTAGGTCATTGCGCTCAGAGTCCTTTGTCAGAACTTTTTCAGCAGTGCTACAAGAGAAGCAGATGTTTTATGTTTAAAGTGGCTTCCCGTTTTATTAGTTGTTTTCTGCGTGTGTCTGGTTACCATGGAGACACCACAAAACATTTCCTGCAAAGAACAGGGTCACAGATCCTCAAGTGGATCTCATTGAAGAGTCTTAGTTATTGACTCTCAGGTCAGTGGTTAGATGGTATAATTTATAACATTGAGTCATAAACATTCAACTTATTTATTAACCACTTAGGGCCCTATGCTAATCTTGGCAAAAGCAATTCTGATTGCCTTAGTAGCACAAAATATTCTACCTCGCTATTCTATTCATAGCATTGTGAGAGAACTGCAACGAGTGACCTCTGCATGACAAAGCTGAAAAGCACAGCACAAACCTCCATTGATTTTTGCACTTACAAAAAATTACTTGTTAGGCTCTGACACCAAAACCCTATGCTAATAGGATTTTATGGATCGCTCGCAAACCAGGGCAGTGCCCTAGCTGCAAAAAAATTATAAATTATTATGAACTAGCGACTTGCCTGTCAAAAATGACGGCAATAAAAAGTGAAGCCTGGCAATGCTGTTTGCCACATAATGGGAGCCTCTCCCCCTCTACTTTACTTGCCTCGTGATGAGTGCCTTTGGTGCTCATCACAGGCCTCGCCCTGTGTCTCTTTCCCCCCTGTCCCCCCTCCTTCTGTGTCGGTCCCCCCCCTTCCTCGTGTCTCCCCCTCCCATTTCCCTCCCCTGTGTATTTTTCCCCCTCCTCTCCCTCCCCTGTGTCTCTTGCCCCTCCTCTCACTCCCCTGTGTCTCTGTCCCCCCTCCTATCCCTCCCCTGTGTCTCTTCCCCACCTCTCGCTCCCGTGTCTCTTTCCACCTCCCCTGTGTCTCTTTCCCCCGTGTCTCTTTCCCCCTCTCCCCCCATTGTCTTTCCCCCCCTATCCCCCGTGTCTCTTTCCCCCTGTGTCTCATTCCCCCCTTTCCCTCCTGTGTCTCTTCCCCCCCTCTCCCCTGTGTATATTTCCCCCCTCTCCCCCGTGTCTATTTCTCCCCTCTCCCCATGTCTCTTTTCCCCCTCTCCCCCGTGTCTCTTTCCCCCCTCTCACCCTTGTCTCTTTCCCCCATCTCCCCCCGTGTCTAACACGCAATGACTAAATACGGACTTACACAAAAACATACAATACTCAATACACCTCAATTTAAGTCCAAATTACTGAGTTTAGACACACGAAATTCACCCCCACGAAAATCCCCCTCGCAATAAGCGCCTTTGGCGCTCATCATGGGCCTCCCCCTGTGTCTCTTTCCCCCTGGTTCCCCCCTTCCTCGTGTCTCTTTCCCCCCATTTCCCTCCCCTGTGTATTTTCCCCCATCCTCTCCCTCCCCTGTGTCTCTCGCCCTTCCTCTTACTCCCCTGCGTCTCTTCCCCCCCTCCTCTCACTCCCCTGTGTCTCTTTCCCCGCTCCGATCCCTCCCCTGTGTCTCTTCCCCACCTATTGCTCCCGTGTCTCTTTCCACCTCCCCTGTGTCTCTTTCCCCCCCTTTCCCCCCTGTGTCTCTCCCCCCTTCCTTTCCCTCCTGTGTCTCTTTCCCCCTCTCCTCGTGTCTCTTTCCCCCCTCTCCTCCATGTCTCTTTCCCCCTCTCCCACTGTGTCTCTTTCCCCCATCTCCCCCCGTGTCTAACACACAATGACTAAATACGGACTTACACAAAAAAATACAATACTCAATACACCTCAATTTAAGTCCAAATTACCGAGTTTAGACACACGAAAATCCCCTAAGCGAGAGAAAAAATGGCCGCCGAAAAAAACAAAAACGAGGCTACACGACCCTAAAGCCACAAAACACTGCCAAGTACATACGGCTTTTCCAAAAGGCCGTACGAGGTACAAGACACACTTTTAGCATGGACGCTAAATTATACAAACCCACGTACCACATACACATTCGCCTCCATTTTACAACACTAACTTACAGAATGCGGAAGTGCCCAGCTACACAAACTGCTCCCCCTCGCGCACCCAGCCTATTTACACTACACACTGCACACATTGCTGACACTTACACCTCAGCTCCACAACAGTGCAAACCTACATTGTATGCTGCAGGAACATGAAAACAGATTGTCAGCTCTTCAGCACAATGCTTCCTGCATATATTACTTACAAATTGGTAAAGTGTATTAATTTATTAATTATTTAATTAGCATACAAAAACAAAAAACAAAACACTATCGCAATAAACACAAAAGCCATTCACTGCGCGCCTTTACAACGAGCGCCAACGCTGCTCATAGCACACAAACTACACCAGGGGACAGCCTTGCAATAAGCGCAAAAAGCGAAATACAACAACCAAGAGCCTCGCAACGAGAGCCGAAGGCGCTCAGCGCAAGGCTCGCAATGAGCGCCGAAGGATCTCAAACCACCAAAAACATTTATGTCTGTGGCAAACAGTATTACCTGCCTTACAATTTTATTGCCCCGTCATTTTTGACGGGCAAGTCGCTAGTTTATAAATAATCTTCAAATTTACTTTTTAAGTAATATTAAAATGTACATGACAAAATTGATTATCATATACATATACAGTATCTCACAAAAGTGAGTACACCCCTCACATTTTTGCAATGTAAAGTAGTAAGTGTACAGCCTATATAACAGTGTACAATTGCTGTCCCCTCAAAATAACTCAACACACGGCCATTAATGTCTAAACCGTTGGCAACAAAAGTGAGTACACCCCTAAGTGAAAATGTCCCAATTGGGTCCACAGTGTCAATATTTTGAGTGACCACCTTTATTTTCCAGCACTGCCTTAACCCTCATGGGCATGGAGTTCACCAGAGCTTCACAGGTTGCCACTGGAGTCCTCTTCCACTCCTCTATGATGACATGGAGCTGGTGGATGTTAGAGACCTTGCACTCCCTCACCTTCCGTTTGAAGATGCCCTACAGATGCTCAATAGGGTTTAGGTCTGGAGACATGCTTGGCAAGTCCATCACCTTTACCTTCAGCAACTTTAGCAAGGCAGTGGTCATCTTGGAGGTGTGTTTGGGGTCGTTATCATGTGGGAATACTGCCCTGTGGCCCAGTCTCCGAAGGGAGGAGATCAAGCTCTGCTTCAGTAGGTCACAGTACATATTGGCATTCATGGTTCCCTCAATGAGATACTGTATATATGGGTTACCATAGCATATAATAAAAGGTATATTGGTTATTAGTATGCAAACATCTATTTTTAAATAAGTGTTGCTTACATTCTGTGTGCATCTGCATGTCTCATGCAAGGCAGGACACTTGTCTTTAATTGATACACTCAGTGGGTACACTGCAGCAAAGGACTCTGGCTAGTTTAGATCTGGCACAGTTGCTTATTTTGGTAAAGGTTTCTCCAAATGGATGGAGCCATTCCAATGCTATTTTGGAAATGGAAGGAGGTGCCCTAGGGAATACATTACAAAGTAGGCAGAATTGCCTATATATTGCAGAGCTATTAATTTAGCTCAATGTTTATGCAGTAAATAGAAATGCCTGAGGCACATTAGTGTATTGATGAGTTGGAAGGCTTGCCAGTTCTGCGTACAAGCTGCCAAAGCTGAATATTAGGGTCAATGTAATTCAACAAGAAATGACCTTTCACTCATTAGAGACTGCCCTGGAATGTTACGTGTCACTGGCCAACCAGGGCTTTTTATTTTGCAGAGATTTAGAACAGATTTAATGGGAAATAAGGAAATACGCATACCAAGGAATTTCCTGAAGTTGCTGTCGTAAGTCAAATAGTGAAGAAAATGTTCTCAACTCAGGAATGTTACTGGTGTTGTACGGAAGAGACTTTGTTCATTGTCCTGCTCATCTGTTTGTTGGTGATGAGGGCACCATTTCCGTGCAGGTGCTATGGAAAAAATGATCATATCTGCAGGTGTATGTTAACAATATGTTCATTGTAAAGAGGTAAACAGGTCAAAGTACATTAACCTTTGTAGTAATTGTGCACTTTTTAAACTTTTATAAAAACATAAAGTACTATCATTTATAATTAACAAAAATGATATATTCTGCATAGCTTTAACAGTTTGAGTCTGATCTTGATAATATTAAAAGCAGAAAGGTAAATAGTTTATTTTAACAGATAAAATGTATGAATAGGCCCTACTCAAATGTGCTGACATTTTAGAGGAGCTATCTAGAAGAACAAAGCTTTTTGTGGCATGTAATAAATGACTGCAAAGTTGGTTATGGGTAGTGGCAGGAAAGGGGGCCTGTTTAGGAAGTTGGCTGAAGAGAGTGGAGAGTGAAAGTTGATATGTTGTCCTTGACAGGTCAGTTTTTAGTGTGTGTTTGCAGAAGTGAGGCTTGGAGATGGTCCGATGGATCCTGTGAGTAGTTTCTGATGCAAAAACACTTAAACATGAAATATTAACTTTGTCGTATAGCAATTGTAATAACTAATCTATCTATTGATTGTTTATGTAAAAGTAGCAGCACCTATGAAAATAAACATACTCCATATTGATAGCCCGTTTCTTACCAATTGGTTTTCAATAAATTAGCCAATCCTGACACTCATCTTGCAGAAATATGGGCTTCAGCAATATGTCTGCAGGTGTGTTGCAGGCACCCATTCACTTATGATTGTGATGCAGGCTTGAGCAATTGAATAGCAAATTACTGTAAACCAGTTCAGGGCGGGAACATGCTCAAATAAGTGAATCCCATAACCTCCCACTTTGTATCAGCCAATCGAAAATGAGACTGTCATTATCTCGGCAGTAAAACATGGAGGTTACATGTCAATCAATTAGGTTCGGGGTCCGATATGTGATCAGACTCGCAAACCCACAAAATAAAGAATTATGAAAATGACTGCCAATACTGTTGTAGTCCATGTGGGTGGCCGGATATGTATAAACCCATTGATTCCCGAGATCAATTTAACCCCTTAATGAAACCTAAAACTAAATTGAATTTCCTGCCAATTTGCAAGCTTGAGACTGTAATGCAATTAATTATAATGTCTTTCATTGCTTTCCCCGTTATTTACAGTGCAGGATTGATTCTTTATTTGAATTTTCAGTGGTACGAATAGCTGTTTAACCCCCTTGCGAGTCCTCTATAGCACTTGTAGGATTTTCTCCTTCTTTTGCCATTTATGAGTGTGGTAATATTTGCGGGCTTGGGGAAATTGATCAATTGAAAAAGCATTTGCGATTTTAGCCAACTCGTAACTCTTACGGAAGTTAAAGGTCAATGGCTTAAAGAGGCTGTAAGTTACGGGTTTAACTATTACAATTTTTTCAAGGCTGTAACTCGTAACCCGTTTGGAGCCGGCAAAAAGACGCCAATTGAATAGCAAATTAACTTGTGACCTCACTTACGGGCTACCAGATCTCCCGAAACCTCAACTGAATGTGGCTCATGCTCTTTAATGCTAAGTGGCCCATAAGTATACCTTTCCACAGACTATTTCAGTTACTCTGCCTCCTCCTACCTCTTCTCCTATCTCTCCCTCCTTTTTACACTATCCCTAGTTCTTTATTTTCTATCTTCAGCCTGCTTTTTGTTTGTTAATCTCTAACCATTTAGTTTCTCTTCTATGCCTTGATCCCATGATTCACTGCCTTCTTCTTATCAAGCTCAGTTTATTCCTTCTCTAAGTTTGTGTTACCTCCCCTTAAAGAACCACTTTGATCAGTTATTTTCCTTAGGAGTGTTTGAATAATAATAGACAAAATCTATTTAGTACTTTAAAAAAATTAAACCCAACCTTTACAATGTTCCTTTTTATATAGTGCAGGTCCCCATTTTCTTTTATTCAGCCTGTTTCTTGCTGCTGCTGTCTAAACAGGACATGTCTTGGTAGCAAAATAGTATTCCATTAGACTTTATGAATGCACTGACAGTTGATGCCACATTCTCATTGTGCAGATACAAACTTCCTGTATTCAAAGACTTCTCCCACCTCAAGATGTAGATCACTGGAAACTGAAATAGTAGATTCCACAGTGGCAGCATTGCATATAAAAGTTTTACATTTTATATTATGTTTATGTTCAGAAAACATGTTGCCAGTGTTGCCAAATAGGCTATTTTAAATGTTTGAGCCTTTAAATTCTCCTTGGTTTAATCTATGCGATTGTTTTATGTTTGTCATCCTGCCTAGTTGTTACCCCCTACACATTACCTCTCATCATTATGCAGTTACCCAAAAGCAGCCTGCTCTCTCCCTCTCACAGATAATGCTAAATCTATACCTGTTCAGTCTGCATTCTAACGACTATTGTCATTAGGGCGAGTCATGCAGGAAAGGTGGCATCATTCATATGCATACAATGCTCAGCCTTGCTGGCCTGCAAATGTATATCCCAGCTCTCTGTGGCACTGAATTATCCATGCTACACTGTAAATGTGCCTTTTGTTTTCGATAAAAATATACACCCTTTGTCTCGGGAATAAAAAGTATTTTCATGGTCGTTACAATGAGTCGTTATTTAGGGATAATGCAGTATAATGAAGATCTATGAAGAGCCTTCACCCTGGATCTTAGAAACAGCCCGACTGGTTCTTATAAAATCATATATATAAGATCTCTCTCTCTCTCTCTCTCTCTCTCTCTCTCTCTCTCTCTCTCTATATATATATATATATATATATATATATATATATATATATATATATATATATAAAACTATATATAATATACATAAATTGTTGTGGGTAAAGAAATAACCAGCTTATGCATTTTTAGTCATAGGGGGTTATAACTAAATGGTTGGAGAATAACTGGTATTCCATTGTTAGAGATGACAGTGATGCAGTACAGGCAACAAGGGACTTTGATGTTATATATACGTATAGTTGGAGTCTTTGACCAAAATATATATATAGTTTTATTTATCTGGATATGTTCCGGATTGTGTATGTTTCAGACTGTATACCTGCCATAATGTGAGTTTCTTAATGAGTCTAGCAGGCAGCTCTCTGTGTGTAGTCAGCTACATGTATAAACTGGCTACATGTATAAACTGGCTGAGTGAGATGACGGTTGCACAGCTCCCATTTCCATATGAGCAATGCCCAACTCTGTGTATGTTCAGGATTGGACAATTGCCAGATAAGGGTGCGAATTAGCATCACACACTCTGTTACTATAAAACCAGTTTATGCCGGATACACAGATTTTACACCTTTATTATGTGGAATGAACTTGTATAAAGCGGTTTGAAGCTTGTTTACCAAGTCCTGTGATAGTGCAGTTTTGCACCCAAAATGTTGCCAGTAGCATTCAGGTCAAAACTCTTATCTCTTCCACACCAACATTGTAGAGTGATAGCTTTGCCAGTAATGTGCTCAAGTACTACTCTACAGAAAGGATAGTAGGTAAGTAGAACAGTCATCCAATGGTAGTGGTAGGGATAAACTTAGTAAAGAAATGGAAGCATGTCTGGGTTACAAGGGACGCTGGAGTTTTTTTTTTCTTTGCAGTCAACCGGAGATATTGCATTAAATAGAAGGATTGTTACATACACAGAAGTAAATTGTATGCAAAAACCTACTGGGGATGGGTAAGCCACAAATCAAGGTTGTGTTCTAATAAATACAATCTTCTGTTTTAAATATTATCTTTAGATGATGGCAAAGAAAAAAAATGTTTGAGGCTGCCATGACGGTTTAGCAAGCTATCCATGAAGACTTGATGGATACTGCATCACACATATTATATTATGTGGTATATCACCATTATCTCATACTTTGAATGTTATACTGCTTTGCTCACGTTTTACAGTCTTCTCATAATATGTTCTTTCATTTGTCTTTAGAAATCTTGATGCTGTCATGAGCTGTCCATAAAGAGGCCCAGACACAGAATGGAGCTATACTGGTATATGTAAGTACTGTTCTCAATAAAATATTCACAATGAACAGCAATGCAATTGTTACAGGACAATGCATTTGTGGTCCCTCTGGCCCAGAACAAGCTAATTACAGTTTTACTGCAGGGCTGGGTGTATGCTTTTAGTTAACGTTTTATAGGCACTTACTCCTTTTTAGACCTAGGAAAGTATTATTAAGTGGAATGTTTCAGGCCAAATCCATAATCTTTTAGTCACTCCCACATGGTTGCAATCGGAGGGAGAAAAGCAGATTTTTTTCTTCTGCTCTCGTACTGGTTGAAGATAATATCCAGAAATTTAAAGCTGGTTTACCGAGGGTAATGTGCGAAAGAGCATTCCATCTGCCAAAATCACATTGTACTAAATAGCTCTGAAAACAGAGAGCAAAAAGTGATTACAGAAGATTATGAACTTAAAGGTGCAAAAGCCCAGGCATTATACATACAATATTGTGATAGGTTAGAGACATGACTGCAGACCACCCACACCATATACCCTCAAATTATAGCATGAAGAGATGGATGTGGGTCTGTGTAATGTAGGAGAGAGCTCAGGAATGGGACAGGGGTGATAAGAGAGAGGGCAAGTGTAAGGAGAGTGCAAGCACAGGAAGAGAAGAAGGGAGGGCCCCACAGAAAAGACACAGGAAGAAAAAGCACAGGAGGAAGGAGGTGGCACGGGGAGATGTTTCAAGGGAAGAGGCAGCTCTGGTGACAGGGTAAGAAAGGAGCACAGGAGAAAAGGCGGTACATGGGCAAGGCTTAATACAGTGCAAAAGAGAAGGCATAGGAGAAGACCGGGCACAGGTGAAAAGGGGGAAGACAGAGCACAGGAGAAAAGAGGGGGCACGGGAGCAGACAGAGCACAGGAGAAAAGAGGGGGCACAGGAGCAGACAGAGCACAGGAGAAAAGAGGGGGTACATGGGCAAGGCTTAATACAGTGCAAAAGAGAAGGCATAGGAGTAAACCAGGCACAGGTGAAAAGGGGGGAAGACAGAGCACAGGAGAAAAGAGGGGGCACAGGAGAAAAGAGGGGGCCCAGGAGCAGACAGAGCACAGGAGAAAAGAGGGGGCACAGGAGCAGACAGCACAGGAGAAAAGAGGGGGCCCAGGAGCAGACAGAGCACAGGAGAAAAGAGGGGGCACAGGAGCAGACAGAGCACAGGAGAAAAGAGGGGGGCACAGGAGCAGACAGCACAGGAGAAAAGAGGGGGCCCAGGAGCAGACAGAGCACAGGAGAAAAGAGGGGGCACAGGAGCAGACAGCACAGGAGAAAAGAGGGGGCCCAGGAACAGACAGAGCACAGGAGAAAAGAGGGGGCACAGGAGCAGACAGAGCACAGGAGAAAAGAGGGGGCACAGGAGCAGACAGCACAGGAGAAAAGAGGGGGGCACAGGAGCAGACAGAGCACAGGAGAAAAGAGGGGGGCACGGGAGCAGACAGAGCACAGGAGAAAAGAGGGGGCACAGGAGCAGACAGAGCACAGGAGAAAAGAGGGGGGCACAAGAGCAGACAGAGCACAGGAGAAAAGAGAGGGGCACGGGAGCAGACAAAGCACAGGAGAAAAGAGGGGGGCACAGGAGCAGACAGCACAGGAGAAAAGAGGGGGCACAGGAGCAGACAGAGCACAGGAGAAAAGAGGGGTCACAAGAGCAGACAGAGCATAGGAGAAAAGAGGGGGCACAGGAGCAGACAGAGCACAGGAGAAAAGAGGGGGCACAGGAGCAGACAGCACAGGAGAAAAGAGGGGGGCACAGGAGCAGACAGAGCACAGGAGAAAAGAGGGGTCACAAGAGCAGACAGAGCATAGGAGAAAAGAGGGGGGCACGGGAGCAGACAGAGCACAGGAGAAAAGAGGGGGCACAGGAGCAGACAGCACAGGAGAAAAGAGGGGGGCACAGGAGCAGACAGAGCACAGGAGAAAAGAGGGGGCACAGGAGCAGACAGAGCACAGGAGAAAAGAGGGGGCACAAGAGCAGACAGAGCATAGGAGAAAAGAGGGGGGCACGGGAGCAGACAGAGCACAGGAGAAAAGAGGGGGGCACGGGAGCAGACAGAGCACAGGAGAAAAGAGGGGGCACAGGGAGATGTTTCAAGGGAGGAGGCAGCTCTGGGGACAGGAGAAAGAAAGGAGCACAGGAGAAAAGAGGGGGTACATGGGCAAGGCTTAATACAGTGCAAAAGAGAAGACATAGGAGTAGACCGGGCACAGGTGAAAAGGGGGAAGACAGAGCACAGGAGAAAAGAGGGGGCACAAGAGCAGACAGAGCATAGGAGAAAAGAGGGGGGCACGGGAGCAGACAGAGCACAGGAGAAAAGAGGGGGCACAGGAGCAGACAGAGCACAGGAGAAAAGAGGGGGCACAAGAGCAGACAGAGCATAGGAGAAAAGAGGGGGCACGGGAGTCAATAGTCATTCTTTATATTGTTTAAACATATAAAAACATACTTTTTTGAATAAGCAGATGTTATGTTTATCCAATGTGCGCAGAAAATTCTCTGTGTGCTATTTTTCATTATTCCTACCTTCTTTTTTAAAAGTAATCTGTAATTATATTCCAGTTATACATTCAGTAAAAGGTTCAGATATAGTTTATGAGATTATAGCTGTGCTCTAAGCCAACATTTTGGTGAGAGTAAGCACTATAGCAGTATCTGAAAATATACTTGTTCCACTGACTGGCAATCACATTTTCTTGGGTACAAATTTGATTTAAATATCTGTGCTATAAACCTTTTACATTACAGCTTTTCATCTTCGTTACATTAATTTTCTTCTTTAACAATGCTATGTCCTTGTATATTGTAAACCAGAAAGCAAATTATTTTGACAGAGACATAAACACTTAAAAATACAATATCACTGTAATCCAAGCCAGTGTTACGAGTGCACGTCTTGCCAGCAGACGTGAGGGTTCAGTTTTAATGACCTACCAGCCAATGGGGAAATATATTTCCAGATTCAAGGGCACAGACAGAACAGTGTTTGCAATAAAATTTCTATTACAAACACATTTGTTATTGTATATGTTCATTGTTCCATTCTCCATCCATACTCACTGGGGAATTGAGACATGTATCATTTTACAGTAACTTCAGATACACCCTGTCCTACTCACAATATATGGGAAATGCCATCACGACAATTGAAACCTCATTCTGAAACATGGGACTGTTTTTTTTTATTGTTCATAGGCTCTATTGAAATTATAACAGCATGATAAACATTAAAAACATAAAACCATCTAAGGTTCTTTGTATACACCACCATAAGTGTAAACTATGTACGAAACGTTTTATGAAAATCTCCATGTATTATCCCTTACAAAAGTCTATTTTGCCTAAAAATATAAAATAATTACCAAAAAATCAGCAGATAATGAATTGTACAGTCAATTTGACTAGTGAATTAAAATACACTTTGTAGTAAATGTTATCTCGTATCTCAGTAAATTTCATATCAGTGTTTGCTTAATGTTCATTCACAAAAAACACAATCTTCTGCATGTACAATATTTTCTAAAGGCTCCTTGCCACTATGCATCATGATATAGCTGAGGATGAGTGGTGAAGGAAACAATCTCACCCCTTGTCACTTTAATTAAGTTTTATACACTATATAGACCACTGATTTCATACAGACATAGATTTAAATAAAACCTACATTAAATAATTCATGTGGTTCTCAGTAGTTTTTTACATACAGTCCACACAATCATCATCCAGTTGTTTAATGTTTACTGGCAAAGCATTACACTCTTCCACAGCACATAGTCCATTTTTTTCATTAAAGGATCATTGTGGTCAATTTTTTTCTATATACTCTTTTGTTTAAGTAAAACATGGTAGTGGGCAAAATGTTCATAGAAAACAAAAAAACTAAACACAACCTTTACTTATTGCAACTTTTATATGCAATTACTCTTTGCTACCGGCTGTCATGTTTTCTTGCCTGTTTGTCGCTGCTACTTCCTGAGGTGGGTGTGTCCTTAAAAACGAAAAAGCTCCCACTAGTGCTTCTGGGGGAAACTTGTAGTTGTTACTGTTATTTTCCCACATGTTGTTGAGAAATACAAATATCCTTACATTTTTTAGTGTATGTATATAGCATTTATCACTTGTTATATTTTGTTAGATGTAAGCTTTGAACCAGTAATTTTCCATTACAGGCCGTGAGGTATGAAACAGTTAATTTTGCTTTTCCATGATTCTGCAGTTTCTAAAGAGACAGTCAACAATTAATTATTTAGCCTAAACAAAATGTATTTCGGTAGTCCACAAGGCAAAACCCAAGGATATTTGTGAAAAACAACATTTGACCTATACGCAAGAGATTACAACTTGAAAGTGTTTTTGCACATCTAGTGTGACATACCAGGCGTGGCTGACATATGCAAACTGCATGTTTTATTTTATTGGATTTCATAATATAAATAATTGTTTATTGGCTGTTGGTGGGAATGTGTCATTTTTCTAGAAGGTAGAATGGGTTATATCATGTTCTTTATGTAATTCACTATAAAAAAAACATGTTGTTTATGTTCAGTCAGTTAGTCAGTAGCAGATATTTTTTGGATGCTTCTCTGTTGCTGACCCACGTTTGTACAAATAAAATCTGATAATAAGAAAATAATCAGAGGCCCCTGTGTTTTGGTATCATGACTGGGTTTCTTAGTAAAATGTGGTTTATGGAGATGGATTTGCTACAACACACAGATACAAGCTTCCTCTCAGCTCAACAAGTTGAACTATTAAAAGCAAAATGGCAGTATCCAAGCAGCATAAATGCATATAAAAAACAATAAATTAGAGGATGTAATGTTTTTCTTTTACATTCTAAAAACATGTTGCAAAAGATTTTTAAAAGAGTACATTTTAAAAATGTGACCACAGTGGTCCTTTAACAACTTGCATAGGATCCCACAAGCCATTTAACTACACTAAATATTCCTCTAGCTCTGTTAATTTCTGTTTTTTTTTATTAAAATAGGCACTTTAGAGAGAACTTTAGCACGTCCAACCCTTGAAGTGAAATTGTTACCTTGTTGTCAATTTATATAATAAACACATATAGTTTCTTATTTGCTTGTTGTAATAGCACATGACATAATAGTGCTGACTCCAACAATTCTGGTGCTTACTTGAAATATTGATAGAAGGTGCTGAAAACCAGACATATTTTGGACTGTTATCTAAAGGTGCATTTGTGACAGTTGTTACAGTATTAAATAATAACTGCTTATTTATCCTTAGAAAAGGAGTTTAGGTTGTAGTGATGCTATAAATTGAACAAACTAAAATCGTATCTATGGGAAAACTCTGAAAAGTTATCTATTTATTCTGTTTAGTTAGATCTCTTAAATCATTACTAATTATAAGCACATATAATTTTAGGGTTTTAGTAATTGAACTTGGATAAAGTACCAAAATGTATCCAAACAAAACAAATATTTTTCATTATTGATTTGTTATAAAAGAACAAGAGTGCTTTGGTGATTTCGCAAGAGGCAGATGTTTGGTCAAAAATAAATACGCTTCAGTAAATATAAAAAATGCTGTGAAAGTTCTTGCAAAGCTCTGAAAAGCTGGAAAAATAAAGTAAATGCATAAACTGTATTTTTTAACTTTTACACAATCATAAATAAGTTAAACAGTCTAATAGCCATATTGCTCCTCTGTGAAAGATTATTGAACTTTATTTTTGGACATTATAGTTTGTTTAGGTTGATGAATTCCGGGTTACTTTTTCAGATGTTTTTATTCACATAATTCACCTAGTTAAAGGGACTCTTTTAGCAAAATGTTTTTGTTTTTTGCTAATATTTTTACTAGACTAGTTAATAAAGAGTTTTGAAACTCTGTGTAGTTATGATATAAAAATGTACACTTCATTTACTTCCATAAAGCCGGTTCTCCTTGCTGAAACATCCTCTTTTCGTCCTGTTCACCTTCATGAGAACTGGCATCTTATGAGGTAGAACAGAAAGAAAGGGGGGCTTCAGAAAGTAATAATATGTTACTCTGGGGGCTTCTTAGAAGTAAGTGAGAAGGATAACGTGAATTAAGTAACCTAGTTGAAACATTCATATCGGATAAATGATTGCCTAAATAGTCGCTTTAACCTTCTGGTACATTGGATGATATTGATGATGTTAACACCAGGTTTGGATGATTACATCTAAGCAATCTCAATTTCTATTTCCCCTTCCAGAATAGTGATAATATTTATCATCATAAAAATATTCTTTTATGTCTGCTGGTATCGATCGAGACAGAGGCAACTTGATGCTTATCTTAGCAACCCACGCAATGCACAGATCGTCATTGTTGGAGGAAGAGCGTACCTCCACCAGCTCTGTGAGCAGCGACAAAATGTAAGTGAAACTTGTTTATTTATATACTTGTTGTGATGTAAAATTAATTTTTGGAGCAGAAAACAGAGGGAGAAGAGACAATGGAAAATTCACACACATTAATGCCTTCTGGTCCAAACTTCTTGTCCAAACTAACTGAGCAGTACAAATAATGAAGGATCTCCATGTCCCCAGAACAAATAAGTTACTAGGTATAATGCAGGACATTGGATCATTAAAAGTATTAGAATTTATATGTACTTTTGTTTCCTAACTATGAAAAGAAAATTTACATCATGGTCCTTTTCTCTTGGTGGCTATGTGTACTGTTTAGTAGAACAGTATGCATGATGCACAAACATATGGTAGATAGTTTGTGAAGGCCATACAGCACACTACAGCACTAATGAGCATCCAGTACCACTCTGAGTAAAATATATATATATATATTTATTTAGAACTTTAATGATACATTTTTACAAATAACACAGCTTAATAGTTAATATGTTCACTTTAAAAGTAAAGTGAAGTTGGTGCAGATCAAGGGGAGACTTCTATGGGGTGATTTGGTAAATTTGCTTGCTTATAATGGTTTAATTTTATTTATTTTTTTAATCTATGTAAAAGTTTAACTTGTTAAACATATTAAGGTCAGTTTATTACGTAATCATGTGAAGTTTTGTTTTTATGAATCAGAGGTCAGTTTTTTTAAAGATTTAATGGAATTTTTAATTTGTCAAGAAAACTGAATCAGTTGGGGTGGCTAGGCTGTTAGCAGCTAGTTTTCCTTACTGTTGTCTGAAAGATAAATGCCTCTATCTGGTTAGGTGAACCAAGCATGAATCTCTCCATTTTTGTGTTGATCTAGAACCTGGTTCTGCAAGCGTTTAACATGGCTCTTAAATTACAGTATTCAAATTACTCTTAAGAACCTATTTCAATAAGCATATGTGAGAAATGTATTGAGTTTGATTACGGTAATTCAAAGCAAATTAGCTTTGCTCATTTACTATGCCACCCGAGCCACAGTTAAGCCCCTTTGAAACCGCCCGCCAAGCTCAGGATGACAAGACATTCTCAAGACCTACCACTAATGGTTATTTGTTATTGATGCATGTGCTATTAATTTGAAAACGTAAGACAATATTAATGTATCAGTAAAATATAAGTAATAAAATGGTTGTTTTTTTTAAAATCATTATGTAGCAATTATCAAACATTTTCTGATTTGAATTCAGTCTGTAATGTCATGAGGTGGTGTCTCTCTATATCTTAGGGGTACAGGTAATGTCAGTAACAATGTAAGTAATTATATCTCTTGGATCCGATTCGTAATATATGTTTATTTAAGTTAATCAGACACTGTTGTGGAGGACAAAGCTCAAGTTTATTCATTTTCACACCCTGCATTTACTATAAATACTTCTGTGGTCTCATTGTCCCATTATGTGACTAAGTGTTCACAAACCCTTTGATGAAAAACCTGCTTTTCAACAGATAAGGTTTGTCACTACACATTTGTTACGTTAGCTTATTTGATTATCATACACTGCTACTTTGGAAGCAAATTCAGACTTTTCTGATATGCATCAAAGGTGATTACCATTTGAATATTGAATTCAGTTTACAAACGAAATATAGCAATAACACAAGTACACTGAGAAACTGTTGGCATTGAGTTTATACAACTTATAAATACTTTGATACATACACACATAGAGAAAAATAATTTTGCATATAACCCATACTATATGTTTTAGCTGAATATTTACGTGCACTTGAGGCTTTAATGGTGTCACCAAATTTAACCAATGATTATAGGTGAACTCAATGTTTATCTGCAACAATTTTTTTATTAAAAAAACAGCTACGTGTGTTATCAGTAACTAAAATATACGTTAATTATGACATGCTGTTCCACACAATGGGCTAAATACTATAACAATACTGCATATGCCATTGTACTAACAATTAAATCATAAGAGCTACAAATAGTCATTTTACTGGGGAGGGAGGGGGGTAGATATGGGGGAAAGAGACACATGGGAGGGGGGAGACATGGGGAGGGGGAGAGAGTGAGGGGGGAGAGAAACAGGGGAGGGAGAGGGGGGAAGAGACATAGGTGAGGGGGGGGGGGGAGACAGTGGCGGGAAGAGACACAGGGGAGGGAAAGGGGGGGAAGACAGTGGGGGGTGGAGAGGGGGGAAAGAGATACAGGAGAAGGGGGGTGGTGAAAAATAGCATACCATCATTTATAACAGGCAAACGACTAGTACAAAATAAATAAGAAAATGTACTGGGGAGAATCACAGGAGGGATAACTATTCATTTGCTGCCATGATTTAATCCTTGATGACAGTCTACTGCAGTTTCAGATGTGCCTTCCAAGTGCTCAGGATTGTTGGTCTGTAGATATCACTGACTTGAAAGACGGTGTCTATGTTCCTTCCTACCTTGATGTGCTTTTTGATTGTCGGAAAATACAGTTGGCCCACCTGTTTTTCTGTGGGGAGAAATGTTTAACCCTGACAGCAAGTGTAACAGATCTACCAGCCTATTGTGAACAAAACAAACATTTCCTGTAGGGAGCAGATGATAGATGAAGTCCCAACACATTTCCAAATAGCACTGAAACATATCTTATCAGAATTCTTTTAAAGTTTTAAAAATATGCTGAGATGTAGGATAGCTGTTTTGATCTGAACATTTCCTAAATTATTCAAGGTAAGCCATTCTGCTGCACTTCTTGTGAACCCATATTTTATATTATCACGTATCTTTATTTTTAGGTAAGATTTTACAGCACGGGAAAGAGCTATAACTAATGTAATATAACAAAGCATTGCATTGCCTTACAGTTTTGTCTTAAAGCTCTGCATTACATCTTGATGCAAATAAGCTCTACCTTATATATTTTTGCAAATTCTGTATTTATATTGCATTTTTAGCCTTTTTATTCACTACAAGAAGGTGGAATGGATTGATAAAAAATCCTATTCGGAAGATGCAAACATTGCTACCCAAAAGCTATCTAATAGGGACACAGCTGACTTTGGGATAACAATCTTCTGCACCTTCCGGATAGGAGAAATACTTTGTGAATCATAGCATTTTCTATTATATGTGTCTTTCTTATACTATACTATAATATTATTCAGTGCAATTTTTGCGGCTTTAATATACAGTTATGCTAAAAATTTGGCATATCCTTGGGAAATTTGTAATATATGTACCATTTTTAAAGAAAACATGGGTGAGCAGGCAAAACACATTTCTTTTATTTCTTATGGGATTCATATTCAACTGTAGGTTATAATAGAATGGCACAATCATAAAACAAAACATGGAAACAAAGAAAAAAATGAAATGACCCTGTCCAAAGTTTGCATACCATTAGTGCTTAATACTCTGTATTGCCCCCTTTAGCATCAATGACAACGTGCAGTCTTTTGTAATAGTTGTCTATGAGGCCCCTAATTCTTGCAGGTAGTATAGCGCCCACGCATCTTGTCAAAATGCCTCCAGATCATGGAAAGTCTTTGGTCATCCTGCATGAACAGTACGTTTGAGATCTCACCTCAATGATATTAAGGTCAGGAGACTATGATGGCCACTCCAGAACCTTCACCTTTTTCTGCGGTAACCACTGGTTAAGTTGGCCTTGTGCTTAGGGTCATTGTCATGCTGGAAAGTAAAAGAGCATCTCATGCACAGCCTTCATGCAGAAGAATGCAAATTGGCTGCCAGTATTTTCTGATAACATGCTGCTTTCATCTTGCCATCATTTTTCACAAGACTCCTTGTTCCTTTAGAACTCCCCCCCTAAACATCATTGAGCCACCACCATGCTTCACTGTGGGGATGGTATTCTTTTCACTATAGGCCTTGTTGACCCTCTCCAAACATAGTGCTTATGGTTGTGACCTAAAGCTCTATTTTGGTCTCGTCACTCCAAATTACAGTTGCCAGAAGCTGTGAGGCCTGTCAAGGTGTTGTCGGCCATACTGTAACCAGGCTTTTTTTTGTGGCATTGGCGCAGTAAAGGCTTCTTTCTGGCATCTCGACCATGCAGCTCATTTTTGTTCAAGTATTGTTGTATTGTGCTCCTTGAAACAACCACAATGTTTTATTTACAGAGCAGCCTGTATTTCTCGTGAGGTTACCTCTGTGGGTTTTTCTTTGTATTCTGAACAATTCTTCTGGCAGTTGTGACTGAAATCTTTCTTGGTCTACAGGACCTTGGCTTGGTATCACCGTATCTTCCACTTCTTAATAAGTGATTGAACCGTACTGAGTGGAATTTTCAAGGCTTTGGATATCTTTGTATATCCTTTTCCATATTTATGAAGTCCCATTACCTTGTTACGCAGGTGTTTTGACAGTTCTTTTCTGCTCCGCATGGCTCAGTATTTAGCCTGCTTAGTACATGCACGTGATAGCTAACAAACTCATTGACTATTTATACACAGGCACTCATTGCAATTAAAAAAGCCACAGGTGTGGGCAATTAACCTTTAATTGCCATTTTTAACGTGTGTGTGTCGCCTTGTGTATCTTTAACATGGTCAAACATTCAAGGGTATGTAAACTTTTGATCAGGGCCATTTGTGTGATTTCTGCTATCATTATGATTTAAAAAGGAGCCAAACAACTATGCGATAATACACAGCTTTATATGATCACTATCCCTCAAAAAAAGACATTTTTTTTTCATGATCGGTCATATTTTCAAAATAAATGCCCAAATTTTACAATTTCTGCCAGGGTATGCAAACCTTTGAGCACAACTGTATATTATTTTATGGCGGTTAACATTTGCAGGAATCCCACTTCCACTTTTTTGCTGATTAATATATATGTAAGTGTTAAGCACTTATGGGAATTTATATATTTCCTTAGTTTTGTTATCATAAAATAGTTTGAAGCCAACTTTTCTAATACATCACCAATCATAACATTCATGTTAGTCTGCCAGAGATTTTTTTGGATCCCTTTGACAGTTATTGTGTTTTCATATGGCAAACCATGTATGTGTCTCTTTCAATAAATGTTTCATATTTTTCTTATGGTGAATAGATTTGAAAATAATTTTATTATACATCTTATTATTATAGAATATGTTAAAATACATGAATCTGTCAAGTGTACTAATACATATACACATATACAGGGGTGGGAAAATCTTTGGATCCCAAGCAGTTAAAATACATACTTCTGGTTCCCAAAGTATGTTTTATATCTTTGAGTGGCACCCTTCTTTGTGCCTCAAAATATCTTCTCTGGTTACTATAAAATCTACCTGGCACTTAAATATTTGAATAAACTTCAGAGGATTAGCAACAGCCAACCAAGTATTTTTGATGTAAGATATCTCACTAACCCTCCATTGTTTAATTTTAACCAATTCCAAATCTTATTTTTATCACTATTTCAACTATATAAAAACAATGTTTTTGTAGCCTTTACAGTGGCCCTTTAGCCTTTTCATTGTGATAACAATTGAGGATTTGGGGTAGTGGTATGCAAATGAGTCTGACATACAAATATATGTAACTACTAGCGAATTGCCCGTCAAAAAATGACGGCAATGAAATTGTAAGGTAGCTAATGCTGTTTGGTGTCTAATAATGAAATTTATAATACATTAATAAATGAATATACTTTATCTATTTTGAAGCATTGTGTTGAAGAGCTGCAATCTGTTTTGATGTTACTGGAGCATTAGTGGTGAGGAGCTGCTGTGTAAGTGTGCTGAATGTGTGCAGTGTAATAGTGTGCGTGGGAGAGACCAAACCGTTAGCGTAGTGGTGTACTTCCGCATTGTTCTAAAATGGCGGGTAATGTGTGGTATGCGTCTGTAGCGGAATATCCGTAGGTGTTTTGTGGTGTTTTGCGTGTTTCTTGGGGTGTTTTGCGTGTTGTAGCCTCGTTTTCGTTTTGTTCGGCGGCCCGCAAGGGTGAGCAATGGCTCGAGCGGGCTTGCATGCTCACAACTATATATGTGATACACACACACACACACACACACACATTATATACACATACACACACACAATATACACACACACACACACACAATATACACACACACAATACACATATATATATATATATATATATATATATACACACACACACACAATACACATATATACACACACATTATATACACACACAATATATATTGTGTGTGTGTGTATATATATATATATATATATATATATATAATGTGTGTGTATATATAATGTGTGTATACACACACAATATACACACATATTATATATATATATATACACACACACACACAATAAGATGGAGATGAGGCACATATACAATGACTGACTGTAATGTACCGTGCAATATATGTTATACATGCACATATAGGTGTATACACTGACTGTATATCTGTACACACACACTATATACATACACACTATATACACACACAGTATATATATATATATATATATACACACACACACACTATATATACTCTATATATATATATATATATATATATATATATATTAAACAAACACACGCTATATATATATATATATATATATATATATATATATTAAACAAACACACAGTATATATATATATATGTGTATATATATCTATATATATATATATATATATATATATATATATATATATACACACATATACTGTGTGTTTATATATATATATATATATACTCTGTGTGTTTTTTTAAATATATATATATATATATATATATATATATATATATATATATATATACATATATATATATATACTGTGTGTTATATATATATTAAAAAAACACACAGTATATATATATATATATATATATATATATATACATATACACATATAGTTTTCTCCCACACCTATATATAGCTGACTCGTGTGGTCCCAGGCCCTATCATGTGCCCTCTCACCCCACATGAAGCCCTATCAGGCTCTACTCACCTGTCCAGCCCGGGGGGCAGGCCTGTGTGTGCTCGGGGGAGTCCCGTGTATGTCCGTGGCTCGCTGTGCTCCTGGGGGGTTATAGTTATAGTGAGGTGGTGAGCGCCTCCATGCCTGCCTGCTCTCCGGCTGCATTGTGTGTGCTCGGGCGCTCCATGCCAGCAACTGGCAACAACTCACACTGTGCGGGGGTGAACCCGAACCGGGGACTGGGCGGCCCTGCGCGGGGCATTGTGGGGTGGAGGTGGCTGCTCCATTCCAGCAACTGAGGGCCGCGGCTCGCTGCGCGAGCAGCGGCCCTCGCTTTGCAACCCGAACCGGGGACTGGGCGGCCCTGCGCGGGGCATTGTGGGGAGGAGGTGGCTGCTCCATTCCAGCAACTGAGGGCCGCGGCTCGCTGCGCGAGCAACGGGCCGTACGCTGCGTGAGCAACGGGCCGTACGCTGCGGGCAAGGGCCTCAGTTGCTGGGATGGAGCGCCTTCGGCACTCCATCCCAGCAACTGAGGCCCGCAGCCCTCGCTACGCGAGGGCCGCGGGCTCGCTGCGCGAGCCCGCAAGCGTGAGCAACGGCCCGTACGCTCACAACTATATATGTGATATTAATTTAAATTAGCTTTTTAATATAATCTATTATTAAAGCATGATAAACACGGACTTGTATATAGTAGAATGATACTATATCAGATGTATATAGTGTCACAAGAACATGCAATCAGCTTTTAGCAATTATTAAGCATATTATTTCAAGGAGCCATAGCACTATGTTATATGTATCACTACTTGATCATTTCCTTTGAATGCAAGGCATAGATTGATTTTTGTTTCACATAAGATAATTATCATTATTTGATTAGAATCTCTTTTTATCTGATTACAGAACGCTGAATGCAGTTACTTGCAAGATAAATTGTAACTCTTAGCCTAAATATAGCCACACAAAAGTATACAAGTACAGTACTTAAATGTAATGTGTTTATTGGGCTACAACATCTGAAATTAAACAAAAAAAAATGAAGATTTAAAAATAACTGTTTCTGAGTATACATATAGTTATTTTCAAAATAACATTTACTTACTGGCTGAAGTCTATCCATTAAAGGGCATTTTTTGGGGCAAGTACATTTTAGTTACATAGTTTTTTAAAGCAAACACTAACTGAAGTAATTTTCTGCATTAACGGAGGTTATGATCTTTTTAAAACCTTTCAGTATTTACCTTTAGTGTTGCTTAAACAGGCCAATTTCCATAGTATAAGTATATGTTTTTAGTAAAAAGCCATACATCTACATACCGATAATAGACATTTTTGTAGTTATTACGAATTGCTATTTAGATTCAGCCTCTTCGGCACATCCTCTCTCACCCTCCGAGCACCTGATAGAGGGTGGATCAGCCTGAACCTGCAATTCTATAGTTTACAAGTATTTTTTTAAAAGCTACATTGTATTTTTTAGCTTAATTTATCACAGAATTATCCCAAAATATAGGATCAGCTATTTCTGTTTTCAAAGCTTTACATTTTCTCATAACTCTGGCAGTTAATTCAGTCAATCTTGTGTTCATAAGTGTGGAATATTAGGGAATGTAGATGTTTTGTAAAGGAAAACAAAAGCCGACTTTCAATTCTGTTTTCTAATAATAGGCATGCAAGGTACTAAAATAGATTTTATGAACATTATAATTCACAACATAGATGTGTGGATGATAGTCAAACAGGAATAAACATTTCCTGGGACCACTTACCACCTTTATCCTAACACCACGCACACTGCCAAATCCCTTATAGTTCTTGTTAATATAAATAATGACTATTTTGCAGCCCAATCTACTAGCAGTGATGTTTTATAATTGGAAAGAACATTTTCATCTGAAAAAGATATCGCAGTTTGGGAAATTATAATCTCCTAAAGGACTTTTCCATCTTCTTATATAGGTGATGCATTGCAATTTGATTGTGTTATGAATATGGTTAGGGAAGATAAAGTTTTGAGGCTCTTAGGATCAATCAGTGAATTCCTAGGAATTAATCTAAAGATGTAAAAATAAAGTGTTTTAAATTGTAAAATAAATAGAGGTTGTGTTGTCCTCCTTTCATTCTTTTTTTTTTTACTTTCTAAATAGCAACAACTGAATTCCTGAATACTGCATTGGCCAACCTTCTGCTGACCAAACCTTAAACAAACATTGATCAGTAGAAGATTGGCCAATGAACAGCCTAACAGAGAAAATGGTACCAATCCTTGCAAAAATATTCCCTGCAAACTATGTCAACACATCTGTAAGGATGACAGAGACGCAGGTAACAACAAGACCTATAACATCAGAAGGTCATATTTATGCACATTCTACAATGTGGTTTAAATAATACAATGTACTGTATGTGAAAGGGTCTGTTACATTGAGGAAACACACCAACAATTACATCTAAGGACCTTCCTTTAAAAATCACAATGAAGACAGTTATTGTACTCCAGTTGGACACCATTTTACCCAGCATAATCTCATCCAAAACCTAAGAAACAAAATACTCAGAGTAAATGTTAAAACCATCCAGGAAAGAAAAATGTTTGAAATGAAGATGATAACACTCTTCAATACAAAGGATACAGAACTTAATATGGACTTGGGATTTCTTTCACATTATCAAAGATTCTTATGAACCTGCCACATTCCTGCTCATATATTTTTTCTTTTTTTTTTATTGTTATTTTTTCTACTACTTAATATGTGGGGATATTTACGGCCCTAACTTAATTACTCTGGTTTTCGCTAATCTAAAAACTGGTGCAGACACTTGCACACTTGACTGAACATTATTCATGATATATGTCACTTTAAATCCCTGCTCTGTTTTGCACAAATCACCCTATCAGAATTTTTTCTCCTAAACCCAAAAAAACTTCATCCATTCAACAACAATTAAAAAAAATGAAAACATATTTTTTTCACATGCATTTCAAACTTCTGCCTGGTAGTTTAGTGCATAAGTGGTGACTTAAATTGCCTTTAAACCATATTGGTAGGTGCTGGGGTCAGATAGTAAGCACTTGGCCCACATAATTTACCTCTTTTTTTAGGTTAACAACTTCTGACAATAACTGATTTTCCAATGTTCTGTTTTATTTAAATGTATAGAGTTTTAGTTAATTTCTTTTGGGTCAATACTTAGACACAATCAAAATAAGGATAGAGAATGCAGACAATGATATTCAAAAAGTTACAATTACCGTAAATAAAAATTGCCCACTGATAACATTCATTAACACTGAACTTGAACTATTGGGGTTGTAGGCATCATTTACTAGAAAATACATTTATTTTGTCTGAAGCAAATCACATATATAGTTGTGAGCATGCAAGTTGTTGCTAACGCTTGCGGGCTCGCATAGCGAGCCGCAGCCCTCGCGAAGCAAGGGTAGTGGGCGAGGGCCTCAGTCGCTGGCATGGAGCGCCAAAGCAACTGCGACCCTCGCAAACTTAACGTCGCAACGCAAACAACACGACACACCAATTACGACACTCGCTAAATTTTACGAGCAACGCAAACAACATACGACACACGTTAACACACATTACTGCCTCGCAACACTCGGACGCAACTCACGAACATTACAAAATTCAAAACACAATACATACACACAGCACATACATAAAAAGCTTACCTACAGCAAGAAGGAGTATCCAGGACCTCAAAAATGCAACTTACACCTTCATTTCACTCAAAATAAAAGAGTTTAGACACTAAAAAATTTGCAACGCGACAGAAAAAATGGCCGCCGAACAAAATAAAAACGATGCTACACACGCAAACACCATACGAGACACGTTAGCAGACATTACGACCTCGCAAACATCGGACGCAACACGCCGACATACAACTATTAAAAACACAATAAATACACACACACAAAAAGCTTACCTACAGCAAGAGGAACCATCCAGAACCTCAAAAAAGCAAGTTACACCTTCATTTAAATTAAAATAACACACTTTAGACACTCATAAAAATCGCTAAGCGACAGAAAAAATGGCCGACGAACAAAACGAAAACGAGGCTACAGCACTCTCAACACGCAAAACACCACAAGAAACACGCAAAACACCAAGAGAAACTCGCAAAACACCACCAAGTACCTACGGATAATTTGCAAAGACGCATACCACAGATAACCCGCCATTTTACGCCATAGCGGAAGTACACCACTACGCTAACGGTTTGGTCTCGCGCACGCACAGTATTACCCTGCACACATTCAGCATGCTTACACAGCAGCTCCACACCACTAATGCTGCAGCAACATCAAAACACATTGCAGCTCTTCAACACAATGCTTCACAATAGGTAAAGTAAATTCATTTATTTATGTATTATATATTTATTATTACACACCAAACACCAATAGCTCACTTACAGTTTCATTGCCGTCATTTTTTGATGGGCAATTCGCTAGTACATGAATAAATGGAATCATAACTTACCATGTACATGGAGGTGTAAGCTTGTTTATTCTGGGTGCTGGGGAAAATGTGTGATAGGTTCATATCGTGCTTTTGTATTGTCCAATATGAAACAAACAATTGGCTTTAGTTTCTCAGAAAATGTAAATTGATATTGAAACGATTTTCAAATTAAATGAAAAGTAGAAATGTTAAAATGTGTTTTCCCTATTATGTGAAATTGATTTTTTGCTTTTATTTTTAAGGAAACTCCCTTCTGACCATTAGCTTCTGCTTTTAATTATGAATCATTACTATGTAAATTATTAAATACCACATTTCAGAATGATTTGATTAAAGAAAAGTAGATTTCCTTAATGAGCTATCATTACTTTAAATAGTGTTTTAAACATTATCAATGTTTTTTTTCCATGGCAACTACCAACCCCTTAAATAAACCTCTTTTGAACGACAGCTTCATATTAAAGATTAATTCTTCAATTATTTTGACCATTCTCTCTTTCTTGCTATATACTTGTTTTTTCGAAGAATTCAGGGGAAAGAGAAAGTCAAGTAATGTGCTAGTAGAAAGCTGTTGCGACCATTAAAACTTGCTTTAATACTAGTAACCAGTGGGTATTTAAGAATGGGTATCCTTCTTTGCCCACTTTAAATTTAGGGAGGTGTTCATGTGAATGATCTAAAGCAGTACTCCTCTTCTTCTTCTCATTATTATCTTTATTTACCGTATATTGCGTCAACATATTCCATAGCGCTGTACAGGGGTTGAGTACATGGCAAAAAACAAACTTAACACCTTATAAAGAATGGAGGGCCCTGTTTTTGAGCTTAGAATCAAATGTATATAGAGCTTGTTTCCAAGGCACTGACACAAGATTGAAAACACACAAACTTACAATCTAAGGGTTTAGGTCTGATACAAGACGGTGACAAATGCAAGATGGCAGTGTGAAAGCAATTTGTTCAGTCAAGTGGAGGTGTCTGTGTGTTGTACTGTAGATTGTGGGTGGGAGTGTTATTAATTTGTGGAATGTTCAGTTGTACATGTTAAGGCTGAAGGTGATAAGATTTTTTAAACAGGTGTGTTTTTAGTATTTTCTTAAAGTTTTTGAGGCAGGAAGATAGTCTAATGGAGCGGGGCAAGGAATTCCAAATAGTAGGGGCAGCACAAGAAAAGTCTTGAAGACGGGAGTGAGAGGAGGTGATGAGAGAGGAGGAAAGAAGAAGGTCGTTAGCAGAACGAAGGGGGCGGTTGGGAGAGTATTTTGAAACAAGAGCAGAGATATAACTGTTGATATAACTGTTGTTGAGGGCTTTATATGTTAGGGTCATGATTTTAAATTTGATTCAGGAAGCTATGGGAAGCCAGTGGAGTGATTGACAGAGAGGAGCTTACTAATTCATCAATGATAATCACATAAAGAGAGAACCAAAAAAGTCTTCAACGGTTCAAGTGCTTAACACTATAAATTTACAAACAACAAAAAATAGGTAAGCCTTTATTTATACCGGGAAATCAATTTCCAAACACACATCCCCTCTAGAACTACTAGCATTATCAGATGGTTATATATTTTTTAAATGTTAGATTTTTATAATTCACCAATGGAAAAACGTTTTGAAACCAAAACTTTTGATAGAACCTCTGGACTACGAAATTGCTGTTGCTAAACCCATAATCCCTCCCAGTAACCTATTGTCCAAACTTAAACCAAAAAGTCTGTAGAACCTCAGAATCCTACATGAAAACATTCTATAAACTCCAGCCAACCAAAGACCTGTACAGCTGTATTGTGTGCATTGTTGGTAACAACGTGTAGAAGTCAGTCTACCATTTTGAGTCTGTGATGGGACAGTGCTTGTATTTTAGAATAACAAGTCAGAATTCATGACTGCAATTTAAATGCTTAAACATTCTCTTTTAATGACATGCTGGCATACCATGCCTCTTTAAATACAGTTCTAAAAAGTAGTAAGCAATGTTACATGAGCTCAATTTTTATTACTGGAAAGGCTGGTGGCATTGCAGCCCCCTCCTGTAGAGCATAGGGTTAAGCACAAGAATGTCACACGATTTTAGCAACAGCTCGCTTACTAAATCTAAAACATATGCAGGAGAATAAAGTTTCTTTCCTTTTAATCTCTCCCACTCGGCAGTTCATAAATCTTGGCAGAAAATATGTTATTCTACCTTTTATCATTAAATAGCGGAGAGACGTTTGACCGTTACAATCTGAATTTCTCTCCCTATTATTTTACAGTTTTAATCTCTAAAGCATAGGACTTTTCAAGGCTTTTGACAGCATTTTATTCGTATTTTACTTCCATGTTAAGTCAAGTTTTCTGGAGGTCTGTTGCAACCTTCAAGATCCAGTCTTGAGATCATATAAACAACAGAAAAGGGAATTTGAACAGTTAACTCATTTATGATGTAGTGTAAATAATGACCAGTTTTGCATCTATTTTGTGGCTATAAAAATAAGAATGGCTTATTTCTGATCACTGTCATTGTGCAGTTTTTGCTCTCCAAACTTTTTAATGGGTCAATGCCCAAAGTTCTCTAAGCTGAACCTGCAAAAGTGAACCGGTGAATTTGCCTACCAAGTTTGGCCAACGGCTTTGTGAACACGAATGGAATGATTAAGGTGTTTTATTTACATTTTATTAATAATTTTAGGTTCATAATAGTTGTTTTAAGTGCACTCCCAGGAGGAGGAAAGTAATGATTTCAAGCCCAAGAATAGAAATACAATATAATATTGATCCAACAGTTGTCACAAAGATGGTAACTCCATGTATACACAGTTTCATCTTCCAATGGCTACTTATTGCAATAGTATAGTAGTGTGGTTGTGTGTATTAATTCTTTGCATTATTACAGAGGTTCCCAAACTATGGTCCATACGCTTCATTCACATGGTCCATGGTACAGATGGGATTTTAAAAATGTTATCAAATCAAATAAAGAAATAGAAAATGCATAAAAACAGTACAGACGTGCTGTGAACATAATAATTATTAAGTAGCAGGCTGAAAAACCATAACATGGTACACAAAGACCACCAGCAATATTCAGGTGGTCCATGGACAGCTTCCATCAAAGGGACATGGAACATTTATTTTGCAGGGCATGTTTTATGTAGTTTTTTTGCATAAAAAATATTAAATTAAACCCTGTTTTACCTCCCAACAACATTTGAATCAGCATTTGAATATTGTGCTCTCTTAGTATAATTTTTAAAAAGAAAGCATACTGTGACACATTTACATATAACCCGTTTTAGATGCAATAAAGAAAAAACTTCCCATTACCCTTTTTAATGAACATGCAAATGAAACCATTGGATATTTTACTGCCTTCAGTCAACTTATGGGTTAATGCTCTCAGATTCTTTGCAGCCTACACATCAGGTAAAATATATGAAGCTTCTCTATTACATGCTGCTAGTTATAATTATACATGATCTATTATTATTCATTTTCCTCCACTTTCCATTGCCTTTAGCCATTTTAGCCAAAATATAAATTACTTGTGCATGAATCTATACTTTTGTGTCTCATGCCTTTCATATCTATTTACTCTTCATGTCAAAATAAGTACATTTTCTAATCTAGCCCAGTGGGGTTGCCCAGATGTGTGACCCATCCACTGTTTCCATGATATACATCTCTTATCACCTGCCATCCCCTCCTCACACTCTCATCTCCAAGATGTTTACCCACTTTAATTGGAAGCTCTTACGAGAACAAGGCCCTCTACACCTTCTCTACCTATATGTCACTTTTGGCATACTCGTCTTATGTACTCACTGTATCCCCTGTGTCACAACCTACAATGATGATGGAGTATAGAGGATCCTAGTCCTCTTTTCTCCTGTAGATTTTAGACCTAAGATTTGAGTGACTCAGACCAATGGACCTTCCTTGTGGATGCAAGAGCATAAGTCCCAGCTTTTGGTAGTGTGCGCTGGGAAGAACCTGGCATGGAGTCAGAAACGATCTCCTCTGCCAGCATATGCCCTTGGGTCAATAATACACCTGCACACAAAGTCTTGATGAAAATTATGAACAACTTCTTTATTTTTACACAAGTATTTAAACACCTCACAAAAACAGTACAGGGAGTGGCTACCCCTTTGTCCAACCCTTATCTTCCTCTTGGCCAATGGGGTAATCTCCACAGTAACTTTATTACCTCTAGCCAATGGACTAGAGGTAAGCTCTGGGAACTTCCAGACCCCTCCCCTGGGCCGCCCACTAGGTGTGGCTAACAGAGTCATTTGCTGCCTGGCTCTCAAGGGAGAAACATCTCCCTGTCCTCTGGACTTTGCCCTGACTCTCTGAGTGAGAATACCTGTAGACCCCCTGGGGTTATGGTGCCTCAATGTCTGTATAGACCCCTTTGTTCTGGCCTTGCTATTACTTCAAGTGTTTACTTTAGGTGATAGCTGGAAGGCAGATGGGTGATCAACTCAGGTTACATATGCAGTCAATATGGATGATGCACACAACATGGCTCCAACATTCCAATACAATATATTTACAGATACAACACACAATGTTTCACACACATACAACCAACACATCCCACCAGCTCCCTCACATGACATCCATTACAATGAGCCTAGACATGGAAGGGATGGGGATATGCTAAGGGGTAAACTTATAATACTTTATCCCCTAGACCACAAAATAACAATATAACCTTATAACAGTATAACAGGGTGTCTGGGAGCCCCAAACCCCCAGGTATCGTCTCTTGTTAACAGTCTGTGACAGACATCTGTCCAAGTCCCAGATGACTGCCAAGTGAGCCATGACAATTACCCCCCCAAGTACAGATGTAGGTATCCTGTACTCCAGGATGCCTATCTGGACTGACAGTCAGGGCTCTAGTTGCCGCGACAATCCATCTGCGTTCTGGTGGAATTTCCCTTTGCGGTGTTGCACCGTGAAATTAAAAGTTTGTAGGGCTAAACTCCACCTCAGTAGTCGGCCATTCTCTCCAGCCACTTTAGATAACCAACAAAGAGGGTTATGGTCTGTGGTGACTGTGAACTGTCTTCCGTACAGGTAGTGCTGTAGTTTGCGTACAGCCCAGACTACTGCTAAACATTCCTTTTCTATAGTTGCATAGGCTGTTTCTCGTTGCAGTAGTTTCCTACTAATGTAGGCCACTAGGTGCTCAACTCCCTGGTTGTCTGGCTGACTCAATACTGCCCCTATGCCATACATGGAGGCATCAGTCTGTACCACGAAAGGGCGGTTATAGTCTGGGGCAGCCAGGACTGGGGAGCAGGTCAGAGCATCCTTCAGTGTTTGGAAAGCCAACTGGCATGCAGAAGTCCAATTCACTTCCCGGGGTAGCTTTTTCTTGGTGAGATCCGTCAGGGGTTTGGCTGTGCTGCTGAAATCCGGAATAAATTTTCGGTAATACCCAGTAGTACCTAGGAAAGCCATCACCTGCTTCTTAGTTTTAGGGGTGGGCCAAGCGGCTATTCCCTCTACCTTGGCAGGTTCGGGTCTTAACTTCCCATTCCCCACCCGATGACCTAGGTATTGCACTTCTGCTCTAGCCCATTGACATTTGTCAGGTCTTATGGTCAACTTAGCTTGGTGAATTGCCTGCATAATTTGGCTAATGTGCCTTATATGGTCCTCCCAAGTCTGGCTAAAAATGGCTATATCATCCAGGTAGGCCTGGGCATACTCTTGGTGCCCTTGCAGCAATGTGTCCACTAGTCTCTGGAAGGTAGAAGGAGCATTTTTCATCCCAAATGGCATTACTTTAAACTGGAAGAGTCCAAAGGGGGGTGATAAAGGCAGACTTCTCCTTTGCAGTCTCTTCTAAAGGGATCTGCCAATATCCTTTAGAGAGATCTAAAGTGGTTAAATATTTGGCAGTACCTAGCCGGTCCAACAACTCGTCCATGCGTGGAACAGGGTAGGCATCTGTTTTGGTTTTATCGTTCAGTCTACGGTAATCCACGCAAAAACGAGTGGTTCCATCTTTTTTGGGCACCAATACCACTGGAGATGCCCAGGGACTACTGGATTCTTCTATCACTCCCAAATGTAGCATAGTGCGTAATTCTGCCTGAATGTTGGCCCTAACTGCCTCTGGTACCCTGTAGGGGTGTTGCTTTAAGGGGGCACATTCCCCGGTTACTACTGGGTGGACAGCTAAGGGGGTACACCCTGGCTTGGTGGTGAACAGGGAGTGGAAGGGTTTTAAGCTGTTGGACAGCTGCTCTTTCTGCTCTGCGTCTAATTCCAGGGTCTGCTGAATACTTTCTCCTACTGTATCCTGGTCTGCTTTGTTTAGCATATCTGGGATCTGTCCCTCTTCTGGTTCGTCCTCTGTGGCCCTACAAATAGCTAATAGGTGAGCTGCTCTCTGAACGTACACCTTAAGTCTGTTTATATGGGCAACTCTGGTGATGGCCCTATCCGGGTCTATCATTACTACATAGGCCTTGTTCCCCACTTTCTGGCTGATTGTGTAAGGCCCTACCCACTGGGACTGTAATTTATTCTGGGGGTGAGGTTCCAGCATAAGCACCTTCGTTCCCTCTTCCAGAATTCTATCACTGGTCCCTGCCTTGTAGTATTTCTGATCCCTCTGCTGGGCTTTCCTCATGTTTTGGCTGACTATTCCAGTTAGTCTGGACATGTTCTCTCTGAAGGCTAGTACATAGGTGGCCACTGGTATGGGTTGCTGCCTATATTCCCCTTCCCATGTTTCCCTAATTATGCTTAAGGGTCCTCTCACATGTCTCCCATACAGGAGTTCAAAGGGGGAGTGCCCTGTAGACTCCTGGGGTACCTCTCTATAGGCGAACAGCAAACATGGCAACAACCGTTCCCAGTCTGGTTCCTGGTCTGTAAAAGTGCGTATCATATGTTTAAGAGTCCCATTGAACCGCTCGCATAGACCATTAGTCTGGGGATGGTAGGGGGAAGAGGTAATATGCTTAACGCCACACGTGGCCCATAGCTGTTCCGTGACTTTGGCCATAAATTGTGGGCCTTGATCGGACAAAATCTCATGGGGAAACCCTGTTCTGGTGAATATAGTCACCAAGGCGTCTGCTACCTTTGGAGCGGTTATACTGGACAAGGCTACTGCCTCAGGGTACCTAGTGGCATAATCTACCAGGGTAAGGATATACTGCTTCCCCGTTCTACTGGCTCTAGCTAGGGGCCCAATGATGTCCACAGCTACCCTCTGGAAGGGTTCTTCCATTACTGGGAGGGACTGTAACTTGGCCCTGCTGTTCTTCTTGAGAGGCCTGTTCCTTTGGCAGGCATCACAAGAATGGCAAAACTCCTTTACATCCTTATCCAACCCTGGCCAGAAAAATATCTCTTTCACTCTACTCCGGGTTTTCTTCTCCCCTAAGTGCCCTCCCAGGGGTATTTCATGTGCTACTTGTAGCACCTTGCCCCTATATAGCTTGGAAACCACTAATTGTTTCCTGGGTTCTCTGCCTACCTCATTATTTATAGGTACCTTGACCCTATATAACAACCCCTTATCCCAGATAACGCTGTATAGGTCATCCACTCCTTTGCCTTGTGCTGCCCTGTCCCTTAAACCAGCCAAAGTCTCGTCTTTCTGCAGAACTGCCCTGATCTCCTCTCCCTTGGCCCATCCTAAAGTTAATGTATTAGCAAGCAATGGACTTACCTCAGGTCTTGGGTATCCCCTCTGCTCCTGGTATGCCTCTCCAGGGTGGGTGCTCTTGGCTTGAGCTCTGGTAATGGGCTGTACATATTGGCTCGTCATGTGGCCCAAATCATTGCCCAGTAAAACATCCGCGGGGAGCCCATCCATGACTCCTACTTCCTTGCTTTGGTTCCCCATGCCCCAGTCCAAATTAACGCGAGCCATGGGGATGGTTAACTGTTCTCCTCCTGCTACCATCACCCACATTTCCTTTCGGATAGAATCTGTAGGGCGTACCCATTTGGGTAGGACTACTGTGACTGCTGAGTCATGGTAGCCAGTAGCTTGGCGTCCTTGTAGCCACACCGCTTGCCTATGTTGTTCTCCAGACAGCTTCTGCGGGTTCCTTACAGTATAGACCCCTGAATATCCTCCCTCTGCTTCTGGCTCCCAAAGAGCTGCGTTGGAGCTCGCCGGCCCCTCAGTCCACTCCCCCAAATAATGTACATGGCGGTGGGGAGGTCCTCTAGAGTTTTTGGGTGCCTGAGGACAATCCTTAGCAAAGTGACCTCGTTGGTTGCAGTTGTAGCCTTCTGAGCTCATTGGTTTGGTCCCCCATTGTGTCCTGGGAGCAGGCTGGGACTTGGTACCCCTGTGGTCAGATGTTTTTACTGGCCGTGCCCAGGGCGCATTACGCATCTCAGGAGCTGATCGTGCTGGCACCACCTCTCTGGGGCCCCTACACTTATTTAGGCTCGGTTTTGTTCCTTGGGACACTCTTTTGGCCCTGGTGCTGATAAACCGATCTGCCAGCGCAGCTGCTTGGTCTGCAGTGGTCGGTTTTTGATCTTGCAACCATTCACCTACTTCTGAGGAGCAAATGTTCAGGAATTGTTCCATCAGTACCACTTCCAATATCTGTTCGGCTGTGATGGCTCCTTGTGTAGACCACCACTGGGTACAAGCTCGCCTTAACCTGCACATAACCTCCACATGAGTGTCTGCTGGTCCTTTGGTGGTGCCCCTGAATCTATCCAAAAATGTCTCAGGCGTCACAGTATATCTGCTCAGCAACACAGTGCACAAATATTTATAATCCTGGGCTTGTTCTCGTGGAAGTGTTATGGATGATAATTAGGAAAATGTCTTTTTTACATGTTATTATCCTTGTCTGCATTCCTTACTCACTTATAATGACAAGAAGGTTACCTAAAATGGAGAATGAAACTACAAACAAGATGGAAGACAGAACTACAAATGGGAGTGGCCTGATGATGCATACATCCGTGACCAAATAAGGACGAATGGACGGCTCCTCCCTAAACTGACCAGTATGATGACGACACACTGCAGCAATTTTGAACCAATCAATAAAGCTATTAATTCCTAGACAAAGGAATCATGTGACGCTTGATCAGATAACGTTTTCTACATATAAACGTGTAAACTGCCATTTTAATACAGAGCGCTTTGAGAACTACTATACAGAAACACCGTGTCTGTGTCTTATTTCTCTGGAATGTGCACATTCCACACTAATTGGAAAAGCAACAGATATTTAATACAGACGGTACAGTCTTATCTAAATCAGATGGGAGTGGCCTGATGATGCATACATCCGTGACCAAATAAGGACGAATGGACGGCTCCTCCCTAAACTGACCAGTATGATGACGACACTTTTGAACCAAAATGATTGAAACAAAAAGAATCAGATTTTCCCAAAAATGTTTTTATATCCATAACTTACACTGGTGCTAATGTTGTTAGTTACATACTTCACAATAAAGTGTCTTTTTTTTCTTGGACTATTAGTAATATTTTAGTTATTATATTTATTTACATTTATATTGCACTTTTCGACAAATGTTGACTTTATAGATTTACAATCTAAAAAAACATAAATCCGATAAATAATTAAAAATCTATACAAGATAATATTGATGAACTTCATTTTTATTTGGACATCAGTTTTGTTTATAAACTTGAATGATTAGAACGCCATCAAATTCAAACTAAATAGGTAGAATGCACATAGAATAAATATATATATATATATATATATATATATATATATATATATATATATTCTATTTTTTTATTTTTTACTAGTAGAAAATTATATTTTCGTTTAATCATTATGTTGAGCAAATTATAATTAATATTTTACAAAAAGGGGAACTCAGTAGATGCATAAAACTAAAATACAATTTTAAGTCATTTAACCTTTGGCAACTTACATTTTCTAACTAATATGTAAAAGTTATCTGGCATAACAGACCATCACTAAATTATTTGTTGTTGAAAAATGATATTCCTGTTTTTATTTTGCCCCATATAGGCTTCGGTGTGGGCCAACTGGTATGGCGTACAAGATGACAGCTCAGTAGGAGAACCATCGGCTTCTCTACCTCCGGCACCTTCCTACAGCCAGCTCGAAGTACCTCCCCCATATGAGGCAGTCTCTGCAGGTTCGGTTACATTATTGTTCTCCTCACTTTATGGCAACGCAGTCATAATAAGCAAATGACCAATGTACAAGGTTCTCACTACTGCTAACCTTCCCCCATTGTGAACATTAATGACCTTATATAAGAGGCCAGGTTGGATCTTGAAAAGTAATGTCTCCCTAAAAAGATCAACTTTAAACTCTATTATCTCATATTAATTTAGATTTTTTAATAAAATCAGTTGACACCATGCTTATGTAAAGTTTATATGTTTATCGTAATTGGAACATTGCTGTATTGTTTTAAATTTGCTTACCTCTTCCATTGATAACAAAATACAGTAATTGTCCTAAGAAATAGATGTTTTCAATACATTTTCCTTACGTCATTTCATAGCAGTAGGAATAAATCGAAAAACAAAGTAAGTTATCATTTAAACAGCATTATGATGGATTCTTTCTCTTACGTGTGAGACAAATAGCATCTGTTCAGTAAACATGTGAGTAATTTTTAATAATAAACTTCATACTGTCATACTTGTTCTTGCAGATTTCCTATTCTTCCTTTAAATAAATGTGTATATACAGTAGGGGGAAAAGTATTTGATCCCCTGCTGATTTTGAACGTTTCTCCACTGACAAAGAAATGGTCAGTCTATAATTTTAATGGTAGGTGTATTTTAACAGTGGGAGACAGAGTAAATAAAAAAAATAAAAACGCATGTCAAAAAACTTATAAATTAATTTGCAGGTCAATGAGGGAAATATGTTTTTGACCCCTTCGTCTTAGTACTTGGTGGCAAAACCCCTGTTGGCAATCACAGAGGTCAGACGTTTCTTCTATTTGGCCACCAGGTTTGCACACATCTCAGGAGGGATTTTGTCCCACTCCTCTTTGAAGATCCTCTCCAAGTCATTGAGGTTTCAAGGCTGATGTTTGGCAACACCAACCTTCAGCTCCCTCCACAGATTTTCTAGGGGATTAATGTCTGGAGACTGGTTAGGTCCAGGACCTTAATGTGCTTCTTCTTGAGCCACTTCTTTGTTGCCTTGGCTGTGTGTTTTGGGTCATGCTGGAATACCCATCCTCGACCCATTTTCAATGCCCTAGCTGAGTGAAGGAGGTTCTCACCCAAGATTTGACGGTACATGGCCCAGTTCATCGTCCATTTGATGCGGTGCAGTTGTCCTGTCCCCTTAGCAGAAAAACACCCCCAAAGTATAATGTTTCCACCTCCATGTTTGACAGCGGGGATGGTGTTTTTGGGGTCACAGGCAGCATTCCTCCTCCTCCAAACACGGAGAGTTGAGTTGATGCCAAAGAGTTCGATTTTGGTCTCATCTGACCACAACACTTTCACCCAGTTCTCCTCTGAATCATTCAGATGTTCATTGGCAAACTTCAGACAAGCCAGTACATGTGCTTCTTTGAGCAGGGGGACCTTGCGGGTGCTGCAGGTTTTCAGTCCTTCACGGCGTAGTGTGTAACCAATTGTTTTCCTGGTGACTTTGAGATCATTAACAAGATCCTCCCATGTAGTGCTGGGCTGATTCCTCACCGTTCTCATGATCATTGAAACATGAGGTGAGATCTTGCATGGAGCATCAGACAGAGGGAGACTTTTTGTGTTTCTTCCATTTGCGAATAATCGCACCAACTGTTGTCAACTTCTCACCAAGCTGCTTGGCGATGGTCTTGTGGCCCATTCCAGCCTTGTGCAGGTCTACAATCTTGCTTTGGCATCCTTCGACAGCTCTTTGGTCTTGGCCATGGTGGAGAGTTTGGAATCTGATTGATTGATTGCTTTTGTAGAGAGGTGTCTTTTATACAGGTAACGAGCTGAGATTAGGAGCACTCCCTTTAAGAGAGTGCTCCTAATATCAGCTCATTACCTGTTTAAAAGACACCTGGGAGCTAGAAATCTTGCTGATTGATAGGGGATTAAATACTTATTTCCCTCACTGACCTGCAAATCAATTTATAACTTTTTTTTAAATTTTTTTTATTGTTATTCTGTCTCCCATTGTTAAGATATACCTACCATTAAAATTATAGACTGATCATTTCTTTGTCAGTGGACAAACGTTCAAAATAAGCAGGGGATCAAATATCCCCCCCCCCCCCACACTGTGTATATATACCGTATAAATACCGTATATACCGTATATATACCCGTATATATACCCGTATATACCGTATATATACCGTATATATACCCGTGTGTCTCTCTACCCCCATGTCTCTTTCCCTCCCTCCTCCTCAACCTAAACCCCCCTCCTCAGCATAAACCCCCCTCAACCCCCCTCCTCCACCTAAACCGTATATACTGTATATATACCGTATATATACCCGTGTGTCTCTCTACCCCCATGTCTCTTTCCCTCCCCCCTCCTCAACCTAAACCCCCCTCCTCAGCATAAACCCCCCTCAACCCCCCTCCTCCACCTAAACCCCTCTAAATACCTCCCCCCTCTCCCCTCACTTACCTGCTTGTGCTCCCGCCTCCGCTCCTTGACCCGGCGCCGGCGCGCATGTGACGTCCCATGCGCGCCGCGTCATTAGCATATACCGGGTGCTGGCACCCGGTATATGCTAATGACGCAGGCACGCGTGTGACGTCACATGCGCGTCGGGTCAAGGAGCGGAGGCTGGAGCACAAGCAGGTAAGTGAGGGGAGAGGGGGGAGGTTTTTAGGGGGGTTTAGGTGGAGGAGGGGGGTTGGGGTTGAGGGGGGAGGTTGAGGGGGGTTGAGGTTGAGGAGGTGGGTTAGGGTTGAGGGGGGTTGAGGTTGAGGAGGGGGGTTGAGGGGGGTTGAGGTTGAGGAGGGAGGTTGAGGATGGGGGGTTGAGGATGAGGATGGGGGGTTGAGGATGAGGATGGGGGGTTGAGGAGGAAGGTTGAGGAGGGGGTTGAGGATGGGGGTTGGGGTTGAGGGAGGTTGAGAGGGGAGGTTGAGGGGGGTTAAGGATGTGGGTTGGGGTTGAGGAAGGGGGTTGAGGGGGGTTGAGGTTGAGGAGGGAGGTTGAGGATGGGGGGTTGAGGATGAGGATGGGGGGGTTGAGGAGGAAGGTTGAGGATGGGGGGGTTGAGGATGAGGACGGAGGTTGAGGAGGGGGTTGAGGATGAGGATGGGGGGCTTGAGGAGGGGGTTGAGGATGGGGGGGTTGAGGAAGGGGTTGAGGAGGGGGGTTGACGTTGAGGAGGGGGGTTGAGGTTGAGGAGGGGGGATGAGGATGGGGGGTTGAGGAGCTGGATTGAAGATGGGGGGGTTGAGGATGGGGAGTTGAGGAAAGAGGATGAGAATTGGGGGGTTGAGGAGGGGGATTGAGGATGGGGGGATTGAGGAGGGAGGTTGAGGATGAGGAGGGAGGTTGAGGATGAGGAGGGAGGTTGAGGAGGGTGGTTGAGGATGAGGATGAGGAGGGAGGTTGAGGATGAGGAGGGAGGTTGAGGAGTGGGGTTGAGGAAAGTGATAAGGGAGGGGGGAAGAGACACAGGGAAGGGAGAGGTTGGAATAGACACAGGGAAGGGAGAGGGGAGAAGAGACACAGGGAAGGGAGAGGGGAGAAGAGACACAGGGAAGGGAGAGGGGAGAAGAGACACGGAGAGAGAGGGGGACACAGAGGGCAGCACATTTCCCACCCTCGGCTTATACTCGAGTCACTCATTTTACCCAATATTAAAATGGGTGCCTCGGCTTATACTCGAGTCGGCTTATACTTGAGTATATACGGTATATATATATATATATATATATATATATATATATATATATATATATATATATATATATAATCTTGTTTAACCCAACACCCATCTACAGGAAATGAATAAAGAAAAACAAATGCATGCAACGCCTGTTCATTAAATAAATATGTATAATGTTTAGTTTTCATATCAAAGAATTGCTCATTTTAACACACTATTTTAAGTTGAAAACTACCAGCACATATTTTTTGGGAATAAATTATAATCAAATATTCAAAAAATTTACTGATATATTACATCCATATTTTTTTTAAATATATATTTTAGTTAATAGTAGAAATATTAAACTTTTTAAAATGGAATATTTAAAATTGAAAAACATTTTATAAAAAGTCACTTCACTTTTAATTCCTATGGAATGCAGTTTTGCAACATTGTACGAAATCCACTAATCTTCATAATGAAGAGCTGTTAATGTTTGCAACCGATGACAACAGCAGCTCTCACTATATCCACTAGGACTATCTGATTATAAAGCCTTCTTTAACTCTCCAGTGTGTTCAAAAGAGCATGTTGCATTGGACAAATACATTGCATAAATAGACATATCTGTATATTTACTTGTAAACACAATAAACACCCCTTCTGGATCGCTACCATGTCGTGAATGAAGCTGTGAGCTATACAATATAGGGTCACCCAAGATGGGCTGGTCATAGCAGAGAGTTTAGACAAATTGTGGTCCACTGGAGAAGGAACTCACAATCATGTCCAGTATATATTCCAAGAATAAAATGTGGATAAGCACTAACAGACACAAGATGTGCCTGGCATGCTGCAGTCCATAGGATCATGAAGAGTGAAACACAGCTAAACAACAACATCAACACAATAACCAATACATGCTTTTATATATATATATATATATATATATATATATATATATATATATATAGCCATAACCCTTGATTTGTTATGTAATAAAAGGTGAGAGGTAAAATAAGCTGTAAAAGCTGCCTGTACCTGAAAATATATAGTAGATGCCATTTTAATAATTTGTATGACTGGAAGACTTCATCCTAAAAAAACACATGAATATAAAAATGTGTTCCACATATTCACAAATATGCTTGTAGTTAAAGGCATATCTAAGTTTCATGGGTTAATACAATTCTGCAGTCCTTCCAGTAAACCCATCATTTATGTATGCAGCACATTTCCTAAAACGTTTTATTTGTATTAATATCTAAAAATCACTCTAATGATTATGTCGACACCCACATGGAGTCTCTACACAAGCCCCTGACCTCCTCCCCTCCAATCAGCATGCAGCATTATGGGTGCAATTATTAACTCATTACATACCTTATGTGCCTTCCTCAGCCAATATGAGAGCACAGATGTCAGCCCCAAGGTCACTGCTGGGATGTGCTTCCAGGTTCAGTGTCTGCTCTCTGTATGTGCTGGCCCGTGCTTAACCACAGGTCAGCACAGACACACTACATATCCCAGGCTGCTTTGCGGCACAAACAGGAACCTCAGAGAAAATGCAAATGCTTGAGCCATCTCCTGATTGGCCAAAACAAATTATGCATTTATTGCTAATTTAGCCTGGGTTTTATTGGGGTGTTTACTCTCATTTTAAACTGTCAGAAATTACAAGACATTTTGCAAACTTCAAACTTTGTTTTTAAATGTTTGCTTTGGTATTTTTTCATGCAACAACGTTTGCATACACTACTGATTTTCCTCTATCAGATGTATTCATAATCCAAGAATTTAGATATGCCTTTAACATACGCTTCAGTAACCTTTACAGTTACACTTTAGTATTGATTATACAATTTTGCAGCCACTGTTTTGTCAGTAAAAATGAGTAATTGTTACATTTTGTTTCTTTTTACAGCAGATGATTTGAAGCCCCCACCATACAGCGAGCTGGCACCTGATGTCAGTGACCCAGATTCTCACATTTTGAACATACCAGATAATTACGATGCGTGCAGCTTGAGTGAAGCTCCTCCTCCATATACTGCTACCATAGTGACAGAGGAAACCTCAGCTCCTCCATATTCTCAGGCTATAGCACAAACAGACATGACTGGCTTCCAGAATCCCAATTCCTAGCTCCGCTACTTCCTGCTATAACATATAGAACAAAAGTGTTTTTGTATTTTATTCAAGGAATTCTTCTCTTGGCCTAGGGAAACTCAAAACAAACTTGCAATCCTGTCAATTCAGAAGCTCTTCTTTTTCGATTTTCTTCCTGTAACAAAATTCTTACTTAGCTTTTTCATGTGTTTTTCTATGCACTCAGACTGTTTACAGTGACATTGTCCAATGAAACACACTCTGTGTCTTCTGCTGCTGTTTTAAGCAAGGTGCCATGGAAATACTATGACAAAACAAACAAATGAAAGCTTCAAAACTAGGAGGTGCACTAAACCTAGAAGGAAACTTTTTGGTTTTGAATAAAGACCTTAAGTTCTGTGCCATGGCATTGAGATAGGACATGACGACTGAAAGTGTATATCATCTACATATAGTAATGGTGCTGTAGGTACACTTCAGATGGGTGTACACTGCAGCCAATACATAAGGAAAGTTATCTTCTGTGCACCGGAAGGATTTGCTGAAGTATTTATCAGTGACACTTAAAAAAATGCAGGAAAGAACTAAACATGTCCACATGCCTCACCTTGAACCTTTACACCTACTCCAGCCTTTGTAACATTCTACAGATAGATCTACAAAATGCATCATAAAACAATAAGGATCTTATACTCTAGCTTCCCTTTTTGTAGGGATACCTCATTGTTGTGCATTAACTTTAAATAGGAAGTGCAAAGCCAGCAACCCATTCAGGGACATCTTTTCAACATGTTTTTAATTTAATAAACTTTACAGCGATTGGAACTGGAGCACTATTTGCACTGGAGGACAACTGGAGTAAAACTTTGATAGACGCTTTTTCAAGAGAGAAATGTTGTTTTCCGTCCTGATATGTTATCCATGTTGTATCTAAGTGTTATTTTGTTATTGCCTGTGGGAATGCTACATTTTACTGGCAGCACTAGGGACATGTTCCAAATTATGGGTCTGTGCGCCTCCAAAAGACAGCCATTGAATCATGTTTTAGAAGACAAGTAGCAAACATCATCTTTCACTTGCGACTAGCAAATAACTGCTGTGCTACAAAAATTTAGTCCAGGTTTAAATGTATGCAATTTTATTTTTCTAATGATTAAATATACTTTAAGCCTTTATTCAGCAAAACACTTTTTAATTTTATTGTTATTCTATCAAACCATCTGATACTGATTCCATTATTTCAAATGTAACATTTGGTCAACCAATTTGTTTCAGCAACTTCAAATAGCTGATTTTAGCTGAAAACACTGAAATCTCCCACTTTAACGCTTGTAACAACAAATATTCTGAGCAGCCATTAGTGTAATTTAATCTAAATGTATAAAACAATTAATAGATTTGTTTTTCCAAAATTAAAATGGTTTAGCTCATGATCGCTGACATATTATTAGGACTGGTTTAACGTAGATTAATTTTACCTATTGAATAGCTAAATGTAAAAATAAATATATGAAAACAAATCTTGTACATTAAAAATATACATAATACAATTAGAATGACCATTTTTCAAGCTTTCATTTTTATATAATATAATAAACATATTGTGCAAACAATATAAGACTTATTGGCATAGGTCAGCACTACTATAAGCAAAACCTTAATTTTTCCATAACTTAAAATTGTACTGTAGCAACAGGTGCAACAACATAATATAATTAATTTTTTTTTAGCATAATAAAAACTGGTAGCCTCACCCCTTCTTTCCCAGCTTACACAGTGTAGTGTAATCCTGTACCTTACATTTGTCTTTTTTTAGTAAAGGGTTATCAATGATTATGTAGCAAATGCTTTTTTCTATATTATTCTTGAGTATAGGTTATTTAGCAAGGGGATAATCAGATGGCAAGGTCACACAGCACCATTAATAGTTAAGAGTAGTAAAGAAAATCATAAATAAAATTGCAGCACTTTATTGGAGATTTTTGCACAATTTGATAGTTTTGGGGGTGGAGCAATTAAATTTTTTGAAAATATGTACAGATCTTCTCTCAGATTTAATATACAGTGCCAATTTCTTGAGCTAATTCTGGTAAAAGTGAAAACTAAAGGCAATTGTGCTATCTCTTCTACTAAGCAACGTAAAATGCATGTTGGATTGGATATCAAAACTGTTGGCCAGTTTGATAATGCTGGTATTTTGTTTATCAATTCTGCATAATGTGGGTACCCAAATAGTTTCCTGCATAGGGAGAATACCCCTAATTATCTTGATATTATTAAAAAATACTGCCAAGTCTTAATGTGGTGTCTTTATCTCACACTGATCTCAATCAATGTAAATAAAAAACTAGATATTTTTTGTGAAATAAAAAAGGGACGGGCACTTTTAAAGTGTTATATGTAATATGTAATTAATGAAACAGTTAAAGACTCTGTTATCTCGGTTCCGTCTTTGAGTTGTGAAGTATACATTAAAAGTGTACAATAAAATGGCAACAAAGGGGTTTATTCCACCCTGATGGTCACATATATCATAATAACGTCATGTTCATATTACTTATATATGTAAGTCTTCAGATATTTAAAGCAGAAGTCCATTGAATATGCCAAATTTATGCACTTTTTTGCAATATACCTCTTACAATTTAGGAGGCTTGGACCAATATGAAAGTTGCAGGGAAGAAAACGATATCTGTTTCATCCAACATGGTGACACATTGTCATTCACACCCACGTGCACTCTTCAAGTAGAATAGAAATGGTATGAGGGATATTTGGATAATTAGTATGTGGGTGTATCGGGATGTTTCTTCCTTGGGCAAAATTTGGTTATTTTATTGAGAAAAATAGTATTAAAGGAAATTAAGTGTGAAGAGTGTTATAATGAATATTAGAAATAATTTACTATGAAATGCATATATGTTGGACCCATTCCTATCAATGGTCAATAATTTAGACAGGTCTAGCTGGTGAATCTCATTTTACCTGACAGGTTGTACTCATAAGTAATGCTACTTACTTATGGTGAATATAAGTACAGGTTGTACTCATCAAATAACACTACTTATGGTAAAAATGAATAAAACATGGACAACTTAAATTTTCTTTAATGTATTTAAAAGAGCATGAACTAATCATTAAAACTTTTCCCTGGACAAAAATGAGTAATCTAAATTAAAAGAACATAACTTGTTATACAAACTGTTCACAAAGCCACTGCCCATCAGTTCGACATATTGGCACCATTTTTCTAGCCAATCAGGAGATTAGCAGTAAAAGTGTGAATTTGCAAATAGAAGGAGTCTGTTTTTCTTGAGAAAACAAGGAACATAATAAACTTTTGATCACTCTTTTTCATGCATTATGCATCGTCAAAGCATGCTATTTTTAAATTCATGTTAGAATATTTTGGGTTTTCATGGCCCCAACACTGGTGTTCTGTTTTTGTTGGGTTAATAGTCTTCTGTGGCTTTCATATATTCTAATGTTCAGTTAAAGTGTTATGCTTGTCCTTACAGTAGGTGATTTGGATATTTTCAAATCAGTGTATAAAATGTTCTAGTAAAATATATTGTTAAGGGTACATAGCTGTTTCCTTTGGAAGCCTGAGAACTCTGTGTGTGCCAACTGAAGTTGAGTTATTAGCAACCTGTGTACAATTCCATACCAGTTACGTCATGTTCCAACCAATGATACAGCCTAATATAGCACACATGTATCAATTGTGTCATGTTCCCACAGAGCCTTCACTAGACCAACCATATTTGATTCGGAGAAACTCAGCAAAGTTTACATTATTCCATAGGATGCTTGATTGAATTCATTATAAAGATGTATTCATTAGTAAGGTGACTGTTTTTGTTATAGGCTCTATCATGGCCTGACAAAATGGTAACACCGTGGGATGACTCAAAAAGTTCATATTGACTTTGAAAGAAAGCGTATATCATCTACATATAAAAACATTTTGAAAACATCAGAAATCCATTGAAATAAATGACCTGTAAGTTGTATTCTAGTGCTAAATATATTGTATGGGACCTTAGCAACACTTAGTGAATATAGCCTTTTTCTGCTAACAGCAGTGTATGTATTGTTAAATGGATTCCTCTAGCATGTCTTTAACTAGAGATCATTAGGAGTTGTAGTTTGTAAAAACAGTATCCAATACTGATGGTAATAATGACATTACTCTATGTCTTAACTTTTTTATTGAAGGTTGTACTTCCTGAAAAAGCACACTAGCATTTTTTTATTGTGTACAATATTTCTATCTAATGTAAGAATGTTATGTTGTCACTTTGCATATTTCTCAATAAAATATTGAAAAGATTAAAAAAGTTGTCCTGAATTCTATTTTTATTGAAGACTTACATATAACAGGTATTCCATGCTGACACTTGCTCAACAGTTTATGCTATTTATTTTATTACTCATGTTTGTGGCCAGAAAGATTGAAACAATGTGAGATTTTAGCCCAGAGTAAAGCAACTGATAAGCATAAAAGTATGGTGTGTCTAACAATAGTTTTTAAATCACTTTATAATTCTTCATTACCTCATTCATATAAAAAAAAGGGGAAAAAATGTTGAAAAGGCACACTAAAAGGGTCAATTATAAATTATTCGTTTGTGAGGCAGATTTAATATTTAACCAATGAAGTCCTACTGCATGTAGGGCTGGAGACATTTTTTAAAGCTTTTATTTTTTTGTAGTGGTGCATTATACTTTGCAAAATATGTAGGAATCATCAGTACAATTTTTAAAAACCCTGGCTCCCAGACTACTGGGAAATGTTTAATTAGTAAAATATATATATAGCTACCTTTGCTGGACAAAGAAGGCATCCACACTTTGATGAAAGTTGCATGTATGAGAAGGACTTTTTACAATTCTGCAGGAGGAATCCACGCTGTCTGGTTCTGAGCATGTGCAGGGAAATGGGGCAGGCAACTATTAAATGGTTCAAGCATTTAACAAATCTGCATCCATTTAGAGAAGAATATACCCTCATTTCTAAGTGCTTATGCCAGATAAAATGGAAACATATATACAATAAATGGTTTATGCCCATGACTTACACAGCTGCTGATGTTGTTTGTTTGGTAAAATACTTTAAGGAGGACATTTTTATAATATTTTGTACCTAAGATGTTTTGTTATGTAGCGATGTAGATTTTTTTTCTAATTTGCAAAATCACTTTGAAATTTGCTAATTCCACTGTAGAAAAAAAATGTACTTTATCCTATGCTACAGTATATTTGTTATGAATCCTTCACACAAAACAGATCTGATGGCAGATAAGAACCAATAGGTATATTTAGTATGTATATGCTATTGACCCAAAAGCTTGATTTAACTGTATGAGTACCACCAGGCATACTTGGATTGCTTTATTATATTTGTCCCTTCAACTTACTCTGCAAGGCAGCTCAACACATATAATCTAGTGCAAATGTTTGTAGATAAGTAGTAATTTTGTGTACTGTGGTATTCTATTAATGGACATCATTAATAAACCAAAGGTACACCCTGTATTATCACAACTGACTCGTTATTTTTGGAAGTCATTATCTGAAATTATTTCTAAAAGCTACAGCCAACAAACAGCTGTTCAACCCTGCTTTACTCATTTTTTACAATACTGTATAGCTGTTGTTGTTGTTGTTCAGTCCTTCAGTCGAGTCCGACTCTCGGAGGCCATATGGACCACAGCATGCCAGGCACTTCTGTTTACTTCTGGTTGTGCTTATCCATATGGTTTTCTTGGCAAAGATACTGGAGTGGGTTGCCAGTTCCTTCTCCAGTGGACTGCGATTTGTCTGACCCCTCTGCTAATCTCTGCTATGACCAGCCCATCTTGGGTGACTGTTCATGGTATAGCTCACAGCTTCATTAAAGTACACAAGCCCCTTCACCACGACAAACTAGCAATCCAGAAAGGGACAATATAGCTACTGTACCTATTTGTAAATGGCATGCCATGCTGGGAATTGTATGTTAACAACCTGCTTTTGTGTTGTTTTAAATTAGGCTTGTTATAATTTATATTCTGTATAAAGATAATATAGATCCATACACTAATGTTTAGTTAAGTCATTGACATGCTAGGTATACCTGACAAATAACACCATGCAATTCAGCAATCGTGAAAATTACAGACTGTATGTCTTATTTTTGTATTCCTGGTAAAATAATCGAAAACAGCTAAATAGATTGATACCAACAGGAAATTAAGGTCAGGATTAGTTACTCATGATGTCTGCACATGGGGAATACTGGCCATATCAGGGACAAGTTCCTAATGTTCAGCCTTCTTAAAAAAAAATGCATTTAGCATTATTTCAACATTCATATTACTTCTCTGACTCTCCTCCCTTATCCCCCTTGTGTGTAGATTTAGAATAACTTCTCATCTTTATCAGAACAAAAACATACAATTAGTTTCAGTTATTTTTTAATGCAGATTGTATATCTAATCAATGTTTTTGTCTAATGGCCTTAACCTTCATGGTTACATGGAAGACTCTTAGAAAAGGGGTAGTCAGTAGGCACGCCTTGGTCTCAACCAGTACCTCCAATCCCTTTCTTCACTACAGTAAATGTATCATTTATTACACCTAAAGCTTGAAACTCAATATAACACATGCACTTAGATTTGCACACAAAAACCTACTAACAATTCCAAGAATCTCTTTACACATTGTACTTTTGAGCCTCAAACTTAAGCAATAACATTGTCTCAGATTAATTATATTTCTGCTGACTCAGTATTTTCAATTCCTCCTTTTCACATTCTACCATCATTTTATTTGTTAATTATTTTCTGCTTAGTTAAAAGGCTATGGTAGTTTCCCTGTTTTAATATTAATATAAATAACCTAAGTGTTTATTTGCACATGTAAACATCATCATTAAAAAGCTTTATTTTTATTCAACAAATTCTTCCAAATAGTCCCAACAAAGGCCTGCCACAGCAGCTCATGCATACAATGTTTCTACTGGTACCCAAAGTACAAGCCACTTTAAAACCAGTTGGGATATGTATGAATCTGGAATCCATCAAAGCAGCCTAGCAGTCTTTAAATATTGATAATGTAAAATATACTTTAGGTTTTATTCAATAGGGATTAAATAGCTTGAATGTAACATCAAATCAAGGAATTAATTGTTGCTGTATATCAAATCATTTCATATTAAATCTTAGAAAATGAATATTCCCAAAGCTAAGCAAATGTAATAGAATGATTAATTATTTTTATCAGCTCGCATTCACATGATCCATCCTATGGTGGCTGATGACATTTTAAGTTGGTTGGAAGACTAGAATGCCCTGAGCCTGACCTTGGATTCTTCTTAGCCCTTGACCCACACTCCATCCCTTTTACATTGACCAAGATCTTCTAAAGTTGTGGAGGATGTTGGAAGATGAATATGTATAACACTTTAAAGGAAAAATAAAGTAGACCTATCAATGATAGTTTTCCATGCTATCATCCAAAGGAATGTTGAAAATTGTGCATTGATTTTAAGGTAGTACTATGCTTAAAAGAGTTTGATGTTGTTCCATGGGGAAATGTTACCCCATTTTTCCATTTCATCATGATAATACATAATAGGTAGGCCTGGGCCACAGAAAGCTAGAATACACCTGGACCATCTGCAGTTTCCTTTGTTGAAAACCGTTTTTCAACTTGCCTGTATCTGGATTCCTCTAACGATTTTTTCTTTTTATGTCCTGGTGTTTATATTTAACATGGGGCACAGATCTAGGCCAACTTCCCACACTGTTCACAACACCTGTTTGTTTATGATTCAGAGTGATACAAGATTTTTTTATGGTTATTGCATTATCTAAGCCTGAGCACAAGATATATCTTAGAGTAAAATTAAACTTGTGTGAGATTTTAAAGGGCCATGGAACACAATTCTATTTTTCATTTATGAAAAATATTAAAGGTATGGAAGTTGTGAGATATCATGTGTTTATGTTTGTCTGATTGGCCATGTCTCATATAAAATAATTGTATTGAGAAATTCTGTATATTTGTAATTCAAAGTACATTTGATATTTCTTGTGTGAGCTACACCCCAAGGCACCTATGTCAGCTATCAGTAACACGGCTGCCTCCTGAGCAGCTTTGTCTCAGCCAGTGAGAGGGAAACAGATACGTTGTGGTACCTGCCTCCGATTAACCACAAGTAAATATAGATTTTGTGCTAATTTAGTTTGGATTCTGAAAATCAACTGTCGGAAAACCAAAGAAATTTTGCAAACTTTATTCTGAGATTTTTTTTCATGCAAAAACTGTTTTCATACACTACTGATTACCCTCTATCAGATGCATCCATAATCCATGAAAATTCCATATCTTTTTTCAGTTAAAATTGTTCAACGTCATTAAAACTAACATGAAGTGCACAGAGCATGCATACAGTGCATTGCAAAAGTATTCACCCCCTTAACTTTTTACCTATTTTGTTACATTACAGACTTAAATTCAACGTTTTGTTAATCTTAATTGTATGTGATGGATCAGAACACAATAGTCTAAGTTGGTGAAGAAAATTGTCACGTGCATATGTATTCACCCCCTTTGTTATGAAGCCCATAAAAAGCTCTGGTGCAGCCAATTACCTTCAGAAATGATGTCCACCTGTGTGCAATCTAAGTGTCACAAGATCTGTCATTACATATACACACCTTTTTGAAAGGCCCCAGAGGCTGCAACACCTAAGCAAGAGGCACCCCTAACCAAACACTGCCATGAAGACCAATGAACTCTCCAAACAAGTATGGGACAATGTTGTTGAAAAGTACAAGTCAGGGTTAGGTTATAAAAAAATATCCAAATCTTTGATGATCCCCAGGAGCACCATCAAATCTATCATAACCAAATGGAAAGAACATGGCACAACAGCAATCCACCAAGACGGCCATCCACCAAAAATCAAGGACCGCGCAAGGAGGGCATTAATCAGAGAGGCAGCACAGAGACCTAAGGTAACCCTGGAGGAGCTGCAGAGTTCCACAGCAGAGACTGGAGTATCTGTACATAGGATGACAATAAACTGTAAGCTCCATAGAGTTGGGCTTTATGGCAGAGTGGCCAGAAGAAAGCCATTACTTTCAGCAAAAAAACTAAATGGCACGTTTTGAGTTTGCGAAAACGCATGTTGGAGACTCACAAAATGTATGGAGTAAGGTGCTCTGGTCTGATGAGACTAAAATTTAACTTTCCGTCCATCAAAGAAAATGCTATGTCTGGCGCAAACACAACACATCACATCACCCAAAGAACACCATACCCACAGTGAAACATGGTGGTGGCAGCATCATGCTGTGGGGATGTTTTTGAGCAGCTGGGCAGGGAAACTGGTCAGAGTTGAAGGAAAGATGGATGGTGCTAAATAAAGGGATATGCTTGAGCAAAACCTGTACCACTCTGTGCGTGATTTGAGGCTAGGGCAGAGGTTCACCTTCCAGCAGGACAATGACCCCAAACACACTGCTAAAGCAACACTTGAGTGGTTTAAGGGGAAACATGTAAATGTGTTGGAATGGCCTAGTCAAAGTCCAGACCTCAATCCAATAGAAAATCTGTGGTCAGACTTAAAGACTGCTGTTCACAAGCGCAAACCATCCAACTTGAAGGAGCTGGAGCAGTTTTGCAAGGAGGAATGGGCAAAAATCCCAGTGGTAATATGTTGCAAGCTCATACAGACTTATCCAAAGCAACTTGAAGCTGTGATTGCCGCAAAAGGTGGCTCTACAAAGTATTGACTTTAGGGGGTGAATAGTTATGCACATTGACTTTTTCTGTTATTTTGTCCTATTTGTTGTTTGCTTCGAATTAAAAAAAAAAAAAAAAACATCTTCAGAGTTGTGGGCATGTTCTGTAAATTAAATGATGCAAATCCTCAAACAATCCATGTTAGTTCCAGGTTGTGAGGCAACAAAACCCAAAAAATGCCAAGGGGGTGAATAGTTTTGCAAGGCACTGCACGTCTGTAGTTTTGAGAAATATGAGTCATACGCTATATTACCACCATATCAGTTAAACTTATGCATAAATACTTCTGGCTCTGCTCTCTCTTTCTGCTATTTGTAACCTCTGCACAGCAACTAAAGTAAATGAAGGAGCCATCTTACTTCTGGCCTTCTCTCTTTCCCTCTGCTATTTGGAACCACTGCACAGGAACTGAAGCAATTGAAGGGGCCATCTTACTTCTAGCCCTTCTGTCTCCCTCTGCAATTTTTAACCACTGTAGAGCAACTGAATCAAACGAAGGATACATCTTACTTCTGACCCTGCACTCTCTCTGCTATTTGGAACCACTGTCCAGCAACTGAAGAAACCAAAGGATCCATCTTACTTTTGGCCCTGCTCTCTCTCTGCTATTTGGAACCACTGCCCAATAATCGAAGCAACCAAAGGATCCATCTTACTTCTTGCCCTGCCCTCTCTCTGCAATTAGGAACCACTGCACAGTAACTGAAGCAGCCAAAGGAGCCATCTTACTTCTAGACCTAATGTCTATCTCTCCTGTTTGAAGCCACTGGACAGCAACTGAAGCAACCAAAGAAGCCATCTTACTACTGGTCCCACTGAGTCTCTGCTATTTGTAACCACTGGCCAGCAACTGAAGCAACCAAAGAGGCCATTTTACTTCTAGCCCTGCTATCTCTCATTCTGCTACTTAGAACCACTGCACAGAAACTGAATCAGCCAAAAGAGCCACCCTACTTCTGTGACTACTTTCTCTCTCTCTCTGCTATCTGGAACCACTGCACAGCCACTAAAGCAACCGAAGGAGCTATCTTACTCCTGACCCTGATCTCTCTGTCTCTGCTATTGGAAACACTCCGCTCCCTCCCTGGCCCTCACCTACCCACCCCTGGTTTCTCATTTTATTGAATCACATAAATTACCTGCATCTGATAAGTCTGCAACGCCTGATAACAAATCACCTTATTACTGACCCACAAATGGCCACTGTGGTCAATCTTCCCTCAGTCATTTCTGACTGCAATTGGAATTACACATGAATTAAAAAGGACAGCGAACAGGTATTTAAAACACTTAAACTGTATATCACCTCTGACAGGAAAGCAAACTTTTTCTTATCTTTTCATATATTCTATTTTTTGCTTAGACATTGTGTCACAATGTTTCCTAATACTTTCTTCTTACTTATAAGCCCCGGCCTCTTTCTCTGTCTCATCTACTCAGCTTCTCCAAATCATATCTCCAACAACATAACCATCTCACCTTCCCTACTATTATCTCCTCTTCTATACTCCCTTGAGCTGCTGTACTACCTCCAGTTGTTATCCCCTCCTTCTAATGTTCAAAAGCAGATATGTTTCTGTAAGTCCCACTGTAATGATATAGGAATCACAAGGTTTTGGAGCCCACAGCCTAGGTCAGCAATGATCCAATTCAGCAACTTGTAGGTGAAACAGGAACAAGCTTTATTGAAGGGATCAGGAACCAACACAATAATCTGGCAAGGGTACAGAGACAGGAAGTGCCTTATATAGGCCAAGAACCAGACAGCTGACCAGACACAGCTGAAGAGACTTAGGTACTGATACTATTGCTAGCAGAGTCAAGCTTATCAGATCTCAATGAAATTCACAAAAGGCAGGCTGGCGCAGTGGTAGGGAAGAGGCATAGCAGCCTGGGGACCAGGGGTCAAAACCCAGCAGAGTCAATTCCTCACACTACCCCCGCCTCTATAGGTGCAGCCTCTGGATGCCCTATTACCTGGTTTAGCAGGGTACTGCACATGAAAAGACCGAAGGAGATCAGGAGCGTGAATATTGTCCACTGGTTCCCATGAACTCTCCTCCTCACCATAGCCTTTCCAGCGAACCAGATACTGAAGCTTGTTACGGAAGATCCTGGAGTCAAGAATTTTTTCCACTTCGTACTCATCCTCACCATCACCAAGGACTGGAGGTGGGGCAGGCAGGGCTCGGCCAGGGAAAGTGCTGTCATGGAAAGTTTTAGCAGTGCAACGTGAAACACCGGATGTATTCTCATGGAATCTGGAAGTTGCAAACGAAAAGTGACAGCATTGATCTGAGCGATGATCTCAAAAGGTCCCATGAACCTCTGACCCAATTTATGAGAAGGAACCCTAAGCTTAAGATTCCTTGTTGACAGCCAAACCTTGTCACCAACATGATAAACTGGGGCCTCTGTTCTATGCCTATCAGCAGCTCTCTTGTAACATTCCTGAGCCTCCGAAAGAATCTCCTTCAACAAGTCTTGGGAATCTCGTAAGATGGTTAGCCGATCAGTGACTGCAGGAATGGAAGTAGTAATTGGGAGACTCACTAGAAAGGTTGGATGGTAACCATAGTTGGCAAAAAATGGGCTCAAAGAAGTGGAGCAGTGTTGGGCATTGTTATAGGCAAACTCCGCCGTGGGTAGAAAATCCAGCCAGTCATCCTGCAGGTAACTAATATAGCACCGCAAATATTGCTCTAAAGTCTGGTTGGTTCGTTCAGTCTGTCCATTACTTTGTGGATGAAAAGCTGACGACAGATTTACATTAATACCTAGATTAGAACAAAAATGTTTCCAAAAACGAGATGTAAACTGCACTCCCCTGTCAGAAACTACTTCATCAGGCACTCCATGCAAGCGAAATATTTCCCGAATAACCATGTCAGCCGTCTGTTTAGCTGAAGGGAGACCACGAGCTGGTATGAAATGACCCATCTTAGTTAACCTGTCCACAACAACAAGAATGGTAGTGTGTTCCTTAGAGGGAGGAAGTTGCACAATAGAGTCCATGGATATAGATCTCCAGGGACGATGAGGAATCGGAAGAGGCTAAAGCTAGCCAACAGGGGATGAACGAGGAGTCTTATGTCTGGCACATACATCACAAGAGGACACATACTTCTTAACATCCTCATAATACTTCGGCCACCAAAAGGATCTGGCAAGTAACTCTTGTGTCTTTCGGATTCCTGCATGACCTGCTGGTTTTGAGTCATGGTAGAGACGTAAAAGGTCCAGTCGCGCTGACTCCGGAGCAAACAGACGTTGTTGAAAGATCCAAAACCCATTAAGCATCGTCATATGGAGATCACGAGGAGGATCACGAAGAACTGTATCTTCAGCGTAGCCCTTTTTAATGCGAGACATCAGATCAGAAGGAAATGTAACTCCTATAAATATATCCTCCGCCAAGATGGTGGTCTTGGTTACGGTAGTATGGAGGGGGTCAGCTATTCTAGACAAGGCATCCGCCTTACCATTCTTGGAGCCAGGACGGTATGTAAGCAAAAAATTAAACCTCGAGAAGAATAGGGACCAGCGTTCTTGTCTGGCTGACAGTCTCTTAGCTGATCGAATACATTCCAGATTTTGGTGATCTGTGAGGACAGTAACTGGATGGGTAGCTCCCTCCAAGAGATGTCTCCATTCGGTGAAGGTAGCTTTTATAGCCAATAGTTCTTTATTCCCTATATCATAGTTTCTTTCTGCTGGCACCATCTGGCGGGAATAGAAGGCACAAGGATGTAACAGCATCTTAGGTCCAGTCCTTTGAGACAGTATAGCACCAACAGCTGAATCAGAAGCATCAACTTCCACAATAAATGGTAATTCCGGCTGAGGATGTACCAGGACGGGGGCAGATGTAAACAGAGTCTTTAATCGGGAGAATGCGGTATCAACCTTATCGGACCACTGAAAAGGAGTCCCTTTACGTGTAAGTTCAGTGATCGGTGTAATAACGGCAGAGAAATTCTTAATGAAAAGCCTGTAAAAATTGGCAAACCCCACAAATCTCGGAATATCTTTTTCATTCTTGGGGATGGGCCAGTCCAGCACAGCTTTAATTTTACTTGCGTCCATACTTAAACCTTTAGGAGTTATTACATACCCCAGGAATTGAATTTCTGTTTGTTCAAACTCACATTTTTCCAGTTTAATGTATAGGTGGTGGGTACGAAGGCGCTCCAGAACTATACGGACCTGTTTTCTGTGGTTTTCAAGAATATCAGAAAATTATAGGATATCATCCAATTATGCCACAACAAACTGACCCAGGAGATCTCGTAGTACATCATTGATAAGATGCTGGAAAGTTGCAGGGGCATTACAAAGCCCAAATGGCATTACTAGATATTCGTAATGCCCGTACCTGGTTCTGAAAGCTGTTTTCCATTCATCATTTGGTCTTATGCGAACCAGATTATATGCTCCCCGAAGATCAAGCTTCGTAAATATTTTAGCTGAGCGAAGTCTCTCCAAAAGTTCAGGAATGAGAGGCAAGGGGTTGCGGTTTTTAACAGTGATGTTATTAATGTCCCTGTAGTCAACACATGGCCGCAGGCTGCCATCTTTCTTTTCTACAAAGAATATAGGAGCTCCTGCTGGAGAAGTAGATGGTCGAATAAAGCCTTTGGCAAGATTTTCTTGTATGTATTCACGAAGAGCTTTCAATTCAGGCTCAGAAAGGGAATATATTCGGCCAAATGGGATAGCAGTCGCAGGTAACAGCTCAATTGGGCAGTCATAAGGCCTGTGGGGTGGAAGCTGATCAGCATTCTTCTTATCACAGACATCTGCAAAATCCTGATATTGTAGAGGAAGCTTAGTCAAGTTTGTAGCAACCATTTCATTAATTGTTGTGGCAACAGGTGTTACCTTAGAGGGTTGACAATTCATTAAGCAGTGTTCTGAAGGAAAGGACAACGTTCTGGTCTTCCAATCAATCTGTGGGTTATGCAGAGCAAGCCAAGGTACCCCCAAAATCACTGGAAACTGTGATGAGGAAATTAGGTGGAAAGATATAGCCTCATGGTGATTCACTTCCAGAGTCAACTTTAAGGGCACAGTCTCATGTGTAGCCGGGCCTGACGTAAGTGGAGAACCGTATACTGTCTCCATTAACACAGGTGAAGAATTAGGGATAGACTGAATTCTATTTCCTGCTGCAAATTTGATGTCCATAAAGTTTCTGCCTGCTCCAGAATCTATCATAGCTGTAGTTGAAATTTTACGATCACCACATTGCAACGTGAGGCACCACAAAATGAGGATGTTGAGTCAACATACCCTCTTCACCATGAGCCAGAGAAAACAAGGGTTGTGTGACAGAATCCAGTTGATCTGAAATCTGGGATTGGTGTCGAATCTGTGCACCCTCAGCCGCCATAGCTATTGTTCTTTTGGATTTGCTAGGGCAATTGATGGCATAGTGCCCTGCACTACCACAATACAAGCATAAATTGTGAGTGCGTCGCCACTGTTTTTCTTCATTGGATAATGGCCATCTTATTAGATTTACCTGCATAGCCTCAGGCTCAGAGTCTGTAGGTGTTAGTGGGGTCGGAGTAGAAATTCTTGAATAGGAAATAGGAGTAGCACTTGGTCTAAAAGAGCCCTGTCTTTCCAATCTTCTTTCAGAAAGTCTCCGATCAATACGCATAGCCAAACGCACAAATGCATCAAAGTCAGCAGGAAGATCAACACGAGCTAGCTCATCTTTTATAGCTTCTGAGAGACCTTTTCTGAAGTGTAACCTCTGGGCTGATTGGTTCCAGGTAGTATCAGCAACCCACTGTCTAAATTCAGCAGCATATTCAGCCACAGAGCGCCTCCCTTGATGCAAATGAAGGAGAGTGGCTTCTGCTGTAGCACATCGATTGGGGTCATCAAAAACTAGGCACATGGCCTTGAGAAAGTCATTTAAATTACCCAAGACTGGACTGTCCTGTTCCAGAAGAGGGGAGCCCCAAGCCAGGGCTTCATCTTTGAATAGGGAGAAAATAAATCCCACCTTCTCTCTTTCAGATGGAAAACGGTGAGGTAACATGATGAAGTGCAAACGGCATTGATTTAGGAAACCCCTAAATCTTTTGCGATCTCCTCCAAACTTTTCTGGTAGGGGCAAACGGGCATCTTGCGCAGGTGTAACAGTAGCAGCCGCAACATCACGTGCCCTGTAGCTGCTATACTCACTGTGCATTGACTGAACTTTATTTTGCAGTTCAGCTACCTGGTCCTGCAGCACTTGAATGGTCCGTGCCTGGGTCTACACAGTTCTTGCAGTAAAAGCAACCTGCTGGGCCAATGCAGAATCTGACCCGGCGGTCTCCATGAAAGGGCCAGATTATTCTGTAATTATATAGGAATCACAAGGTTTTGGAGACCAGCAGCCTAGGTCAGCAATGATCCAATTCAGCAACTTGTAGGTGAAACAGGAACAAGCTTTATTGAAGGGAACAGGAACCACAATAATCTGGCAAGGTACATAGACAGGAAGTGCCTTATATAGGCCAAGGACCAGACACCTGACCAGACACAGCTGAAGAGACTAGTCACTGATACTATTGCTAGCAGAGTCAAGGTTTATCAGATCTCAAGGAAATTCACAAAGGCAGGCTGGCACAGTGGTAGGGAAGAGGTTCAGCAGCCTGGGGTCCAGGGTTCATAACCCAGCAAAGTTAATTCCTCACACCCACTCCCATCTCCCCTCACTCATTTCCACTTGCTGTCAGCCACGTATAGACACCATACTTTAATACCCATCACCTGTCATAAACCATTTAATTTGTCCATCTGCTTTTCCAGCCACTTAAAGTTAAAAAATAAAAAAATAGAAAATATCAAAAATAAACAATTTTTTCAACATGGCTCCAACACCCCCATCTCTCAACAAAACTACATAACCCAGTCGTTATCTTTCCCCAATCCACATCCTTTATGGTCTCCTTTGACCCTGTAACGGAGGATAAAGTCTGTAGTCTAATATCAGGCTCTCACCTTACCCCTTGTCATATTTACCCTATTCCAGCACAGATTATCACTCCCCTCTCTACCACACTGAATCCAGGTCTCACACATCTATCCAACCCTTCCCTAAACATGGACAAGTTTCCATCATAATTAAAACATGCCCTATTTACACCCATTCTGAGTCATATGACTGAGCTTCTGCGTCTATCACCCTATCTTTCTACTTCCTCTGGCCCTGCTCTCTTTCAAAACTGCTTTAGCAACTACCATTGTCTTAAACAATTTATTTTCTCCAACTCCCTCCTTGACCCCTTCCAATCTGGCTTCCAACCCCAAAACCACACTCAAACAGCTCTCACAAAAGTCGCTAATGACTTGCTTCCTTTCAAGTCAAAGGTCATTTCTCTATTCCAATTCTCGTAAACCTCTCAAAGCTGGCTTTGATATAGTAGACTACCCTCTTCTTATCCAAATTCTCCACTCTCTTGGCATCCGTGACACTGCTCTCTCATGGTTCACATCATACCTAAAAGACCAAACATTTAGTGTCTCCTTCTCTGGCATCACTTTTTGCCTTACATATCCACAGTCCTAGGCTGCTCAATCTATACATCCTCTCTTGGTACCCTAATAAAATCTTTTTGATTTCAGTATCGGCTACATGCAGATGACACTCAAATCTATCTCTCTTAGCACTAAATCTATTTCTTCTAGCATGAGTTGCCAACTTCCTCTCAAAGATGTTTGTCCATCAACTTAATCTCAACATGTCTTAATCTTCTCACCCTCTATCTCAGCTTTCACTCCTCTAATATCTCTCACTGTTGACAATGCCTTCATCACTCCCACCTCTTAGGCACTTTGTCTTCAGGTTCTACTGGACTCTCCCCTCTCTTTCATTCCTCACAATACAATCAATCATAAAATATTGTAATTTTCACCTAAAAAACATCTCCAAAATATCTTACACAAGACATAATTAAAATTCTAATCGATTCTCTTATTATATCTCATCTTGACTACAACATCTCTCTCATCTCTCTCCTTGCTGACCTCCCGTTTCCACTCCAATCCATAATGAAGGCCTTCGCTAGACTCCTCCATACTCAACACTCAGTGTCTGCAGCACCTCTCTGGCAGTCACTTCACTGACATCACATAGTGTCCAGAATAAAATGTAAATTCATGACCCTAATGTATAAAGCCCCCTGCTAATGACCTTCTTTTATTCTCCTCTCTTGTCACCTCCACTCACTCCCTCCTTCGAGACTTTCTTGTGCTGCCACTATTCTTTGGAACTCCTTGCCCACTCCACTAGACTAACCTACCACCTCAAAACCTTCAAAAATTCACTCAAAAAATATTAGTTTAATGAAGCTTATCACATTCAGCCTTATCAACTTCTATCAACTTCCATTACCACATCCATACCCTTTACGTAGAATGTTTACGAGTTTATAATCTTGTAAGGTGCTTTAGGGAAAGCACTATACATGTTTTAAGCTCAAAAGACAGGACCTTTCTTATTTGCAATATGTTAAAACTGTTTTTGTCTTGTACTTAGCTGAGGATAAACCTCTAAGAGTAGGTATCATTCCCCCCATAGCCAATATATTGTCTTCCACTGCTCTTTGCCGATCAGAGAGACTCCCGCATTGGTCAGGGGTCTCGAAACTGACTTATGTCCTTCTGGTAATCTTGAGCTTTTGAGGATTGTTTTGCAGATTCACTTGCCAAGAACCTTTAGATTTCTTGGTTCTGATCTGATGGATCCAGACAGCCACTCTATTTATTTGGATAGTTGGGGGCATGGTTATGAGCACCATTATTGGGCCGATCCACTTGAACCTGAACAGTTGGTCTTTCCATGCCTTTATCCACACCTCATCACTAGGTAGTATATCATGCACTGGTTCTGTCAGCTATATGGGCATTCACTCAATAGTCTATCTGTGGAAGGAGGAATAAACACGATATAGATACCGCACATATTTCACAAGATTCAAGCATCCTATTTGATCTAAGTCTAACAATAATCGTTTCAATGGCATAAGTGGGGTCTACTTATGAAAGCCCAAAGGAGGACAGCTGTATAGGTTGTCTGGGGGCAGTAAGGATATGGAACAGGACAAGTGGCAGTAGGTCTTTCCATTTATGTTGAGTCTCTTGGCACATCTTAGCTAGATGAGTATTCAGGGTGCAGTTAATTATTTCCACCTTTCCACAAAGCTGGGGGTGCCAAGCAGTGTGTAGCTTCAATGTCAAGGACTGTTGTTTTTTTTCTTGACACCTTCTGCAAGGGAGGCTGCTCCATTATCACTTCCAATGCTCAGAAGCAGACCATGGGTCATATTCTATTAGCTGCTTGCAAATGCCTCAAACTCAAATTTGGCTGCGGGTGTGGTGTTTGAAAAAAAAAAAAATGTTTAGATGTATTCTATTGACTACCGGTTCGCAAATTCTGACCGCAAGGCTGAACTTGTAAACCCTACCTTTTTAAGTCTGATTTCAGGGGGTGTGATCATATGATCTAGCAATATTTAAGCAAACTTTAATTTAATTTACTCACAGCCACAATTAAAGAATGAATTAGTGCCAATTAGTAATATTTGCCAATCAGGCTCGCAATCAAGCACTTAAGCAATAAAATGCATTAGATCATCTGTTTTCATGATAAGAATTAACCCCTTGAACCTCAAGATCAATATTACTCAGAAATAACATTAAAAAAAAATGTGGGTTTGAGACTGATGTGCAATTAATTCTAATGTATTTCCATGCCTTCCCATGTTTTTTAAAGTACAGTATTGTGTCATTAATTGCTGTTACAGCTCTAATAACTGTAAAAAAAAGCCCTTGCAAGTCCTATTTAGTTCTCGTAATATTTTTGACAGAAACGTGATACTTTTTTCAGTTGCAGGTCAGACTTTATTTGTGAGCTAGAGCCAAGGGTCTAATACAATATTGGTTTTGTGTAACAATGGCGATCTAAGGCCGTTTTTGGCCCATAGTAATTGTGTGCAGGTAACTCGTAATATGGATCAGACATGCAAGCCGGGTTCTGCAGAGAAAGAGGCCCCAGAGATCAAATTGCCAAAGTCTGATGGATAATGGAGAAAGCAACAGAGTTTCAGAAAAGCATTTACTTCTGCTTCATAGACTAGTCTAAAGTTTTTGACTGTGTGAATTACAACTAAATGTGGCATTTTCTTAAAGAGATGAGAATACCAGATCATCTCATCTTCCTCCTGAAAAATCTGTATGTGGACAGAATGGTTCAAGATCGGAAAAGGAGTGCGACAAGGTTGTATATTGTCACCTTATTTATTTAACTTATATGCAGAATAAATCATGCATAAGGCTGGACTGGATGAATCCAAAGCCGCAATCAATATTGCTGGAAGAAACATCAACAACCTCAGATACACCGATGATACTACTATGATGACTGAAAGTGAGGAGGAAATAAAGAACCCATTAATGAGGGTAAAAGAAGAACGCAAAAGGTTGTCCTGCTTCTCAATGTTAAAAAGACGAAGATCAAGGCAAACGGCAATCTCAGTTCCTGACAAATAGATGGGGGAGAAGTGGAGGCAGTGACAGATTTTATTTTCCTGGGATCCAAGATCTCTTCAGATTATCAAAATTAAAAGATGTTTGCTTCTGGGGACAAAAACTATGGCAAGCTTGGACAAGCTAGTAAAAAGTAAAGATATTAAACAAAGGTCTGCATAGTTAGAACTCTCTTGTACTGCAAGAAGATCCAATGAATCAGTACCTCAGGAAATCAAGACAAACTGTTCATTAGAAGGTATGATCATGAGGCTGAGGCTCAAATATTTTGGCCATAAAAGATGCTGGGCCATAAAAGATGCTGGGAAAGATTGAAGGCACAACAAGAAGGGGATGACAGAGGCGGAGATGGATAGATGAGGTCACTGAAGCAATGAATATAAATTGATGGAGCTCAGAGAGGCATTGACTGAGAGATGAACCTGGAGTCGGACTCGTAATTGGATTGCTAGTAGCTAATAGAATCTGAGGCAATATAAAAAGCAGTTTTAAGTGTGTATAAATTTACAAATTGGGCAATAGAATAGGGCCCCATATCAGGAAAAGATATCCCATAACAGGAGCATGACAATTTCTCAGGCCTTTTCTGTCCTACAAGGAAATGCTTTCATCCATCCAGAGAAAGAATCCACAAAGACCAGGAAGTATTGGTATGCATTGCATTTTGGCATCTCCATGAAGTCCATGTCCCAAAAGTCAAAGGGGTGACTCCTTTCTTTTGTACTCCAGTTGGTTTGCTCCAGTATACTTTAGCATTGTTCTTTGCTAAACGTGATGCACTTTTCTACAGTTCTCTTGGCATGTTGGAAAAGACTAGAAATTATCAAAAATCTTCAAGAGAGTTCAGTTAGATGAGAGGATGTCTGTAAGGGTTCTAAGGCTGAGGGTGCGAAGTGTTCTGTTAGAAGCATTTTTTCTGTAAAAATAACATAGCAGGTTTCACATAAGGCTGCTTCATCATCTATGGACATCTGCTTTTACTCATTAGAATATACTGGATGCATTGATTCCTGGGGAATGTTGAGAGTCAGGCATGGATGTCATTTGTTGAGTGACCCCCTTCAGTAGCTTGTTTGGCTGCTAGGTCAGCTCTTCTGTTCCCTTTGTGATCTGGCAGTCATCCTTTTGATGTGCACTGCAGTGGACTACTGTTACCTCTTTAGGGGTTCAGTAAACTTAGTATTTTGGGAAAATATGTAACTTGCTCGCCTCCCACCGTCAACTGTCTTCTCTCTTTCCAAAGGGCTGCATGGGTATGAATAACTCCAAATGCTTATTTTGAATCTATATACATTGTGGCTTGTAATCCTGCTGCTAATTGAAAGGCATTAGTCTGGGTGAGTTCTGCCTTACTGTCAGAGGTACCCACCAGGAGTGGCCCTGATTACATCACTTCTTGAAGAGTCACTACTGCATATCCATCTAAATAGTAGTCTTCCGGGTTGTCTACAGGTCGGTCCTTTAGGTCAGGGTGACTCGAGTGAACCTGTTCTATGGTGACCATGCAATCATGTTCCATTGGGGTCTCCTTTGGAGGTTCTAGTAGCATAGCTGGATTTAAAGTGGAACACACCTTGACCAGCTTGGAGTTTTTCACTTAGGACTACTTAATACTTGACTAACAATTAATTGGTAAGCCAATAATGTCACTTATAGTCCAGCAAGATGAGGACAGTGTGTGGCACATCAACAATGACCTTCTGTCTCAGGCTTAGTTTTTCTGTGTATTTTATTAGTAGAGCTGTTGCTGCCACTGTTCGTAAGCAGGGAGGCAATGCTGATGCCACTGTGTCCAACCTTTATGATAGATATGCCACTGGTCTGTTCCGCATACTTAGCTTCAGGGTCAGAACTTCAGCTGTGATTCCATTCCTCTCATGGATATAGAGTTTAAAGATCTTTGTTGGGTCTGACCTCTAGGTTCTGTTTTGTTCCACTATGTAAGTTGGTATGTGCACAATGGGCCAGGAATCCAGGCCCACGGTGTTGGCTAAGGTATTATCATCAGAGCCACCCAAAACCCCTCAGTTCATGATGTCCAATGGTTGGACTACACCAAGTCCCATCTGAAGTGCCAATAAATAGCCTGGGGTGACCAGTGTCAATAAGTAACAGCCATGAGTGGAAAGATAAAGTTTATTCAAATTGCATAGTTTGAACAGAGGAATATATTCTGAGCAATTCCTTGTTCAACAGAGTGGGGTTTGATAACCCTAGCATACATGTACTGTTAGTAGCTGATATCGTTTCATACATTGATTGGTCCATATACCTGTGCAATAAGGAGTACATTTGTCCATTTGAGTGTTAATATTAAAATTTGCCTTTTCTCAATTTAGTATTTGGCCTTTCTATGATTAGTAAAAAAACATTATAGGCTCAAAAGCTGTCTAATTTGCTGACCACTTTATGCGTCAAAGCCTTATTAGTATAGTCATGATAACCAGAAGGTGGACTGATGTTTTAGTACACTCCACACAGTTGCACATCCCCATCCCGCAGCAGCAGTCAAATAACTTGTACTACTAAGGCCTTAAAGTTACTTGTGGACATGACGTATTCCATGTCTTATTACAATCTGTCCTGCAATTTTCTACTGCTGGCTCTAACCTATTATGAAGTACGGTTTCACCATTGGCCTCAACCAGATGTATATACCTATGTAACTCATTTTGCAGGCACTGAGTAGATATATCCACTACAGAGTCTGGTGTGTATGAAAGTAGTTGTTCATTACACCTAATATGTGCTATATACATTGATTTAGTTTATTTAATATTGTTACATAGCGTTGTGGATGCCTTATTTTTGTAAAAGATTGTGGATAAACCATGTAAAGGGCTCATAGGAGTCTTATTTATCATAAAATATCATCTTATAAAATATACTTTGCTCTTCTTACTCCAATTTTCCATCCATTAAAATATATTGGTTTCGCTCCAACTGCCTCATACTAACCATGCCCTTAGAAAAGATTGCTATTATGTTCCCCTGGCTAAATGCATACCCCTTATAATTCTATTTTCCCCTCTTTCTCATTTTTTCCCTCTCTCTAGCGTCTCCAAGTTTTCAGCGATAATGTATATTAGTGGCTCACATTCTCCCATTTCATCACATGGATTATCTTTTTGCACACCTAAAAGTTAACCTGCACCCCAGTTTGTTTATCCTGAATTTAAACTGTTCCAGATTCAGATTCCAAGATAATAACAAGTATGATCTTAGTTCACTAGCATAAATAAATGATGGTGTTATAGAAAATGTATATACAACAAGAAAATGTATATGCTGACATTCCTTGGGCAACAACAGAGCATCTGACAATCCTATAATTTCTAGACCAAATAATATATTATGTCTCTCTAAGAACCTGGTATGGAAGAAAAATATCAATGTAAACAAAAAAGAAGAAAAAAGTCTCCCATTTAATCCAGTATGACCTATTACATTACCCTTATTAATTATAAAAAAACAATATAATAGTGCAGAATCAAATATAGAATTTATTAGCAAATATAAACACTATTAAAAAACGACGATTAAAATACAAATGGTTGCACTTGTAGCCAAAACACCCTCACATATAAATTACATCAATGTATACAGTCTATGTGCAAAGTATTGCTGGTGGTAATCTCCGAACCACTTAGGAAATAAAGTGCCTGAGTGCAATAAATTATATCTATATACAACCTGATAAGAGTAGCATAGGAGGAGCCCGTCACTTACGCCCTAATTGTGCAATGGTAGAAGCTAGTGTAATTTATATGTGAGGGTGTTTTGGCTACAAGGGCAACCATTTGTATTTTAATCATCGTTTTTTAATAGTGTTTATATTTGCTAATAAATGCTATATTTGATTCTACACTATTATATTGTTTATTTATAATTAATAAGGGTAATGTAATAGGGCAAAATGGATTAAATGGGAGACTTTTTTCTCTTTTTTTGTTTACGTTGTAGAAAATGTAGCCTAGTATAACATTATATGCATCTATAAGCAGTTGTATCACATGGTTTCCATACATGCCAGAGTGAAAAAAACATTTGCAAGTACTTTTTGACAACATGACTTAATATTGACACAAATCCAAAGTACAAATCCAAACACACAAACCAGTATTCAAACTCATACACCCACACATACCAAATCAATGAAGACACCCACATACATAAAACAATACACTGGACACTCCACCAACACAATGTAGGAAATTATATTAATCCTTTTATGGACATTCAGCTCAGTGGTGGAGTGGCTGCGGAAAATGGGCAGATAATTATTCTTATAGAAAGGTTATATGGTACCATAGGAGTTATCTGACAGCCTACATGTATTTTTGCTTTTTTATTGACTGCTATATAGCACCTATTTTGTATAGAGATGATACTATTGAGGCCCCCAAAATATTTTGCACCATAACCCTCCATTCACTAGCTCCGGCACTGATTCTGCTTGTGAATCAGTATTAATGAAAACGTTGGTTTGACAGACTGAACATCATGGTCACACTAGCTATTTTTAAATGGAACAATGTTTTGCTTTTCTAAGATTTAGATAACCAAGATATCAAAATAAATAAAATGATCTCTCAAGAAGCTTTTTTTTATTAAACTCTACAAATCCCTCAAAATAATTCAGTAAAATACCAATTTTCCATTAACCCATTTGATTTCATATTTTTACAATTGCACTCTGCTATAATTTTTTTTTATATTTTTACAATTGCACTCTGCTATAAAAATTTCTTTTTTATTAGATTTTAGCAATCCTGTAAATGACTGGTAAATGAAGTACTGCTCTATCGCCATCTAGTGTTAAACATCTCTATTAGTTCAAATTAAAGTGGCAAGAAACCCAACTGATGCATTAAATATATTCGAAATAAATATGAACTGCACAGAGCATACTGTTGCATCTCCTTTTTACAAAAGTATGACTCATACAACTTCAGGTATAATACGCCTGAATGGCCAATCACTATATTGGAATTTTTTTCTGTGTTGGGCCTCAGTGTCAACTCATTATACAGTATAAATCATTTATATGAAAACAAAATATATTATATATATATATATATATATATATATATATATATATATATATATATATATATATATATATAAATATATATATATATATATATATATATATATATTACACACAAATATATTTTTATATTTATTTTTTTATTTTATTAAAATGGACTGGCCCCTCTTGGCCCCTCTTGGCCCCTCTTGGCCCCTGCAGGATCAGTACTATACAAAATAAAAACATATTAGGCACAATGTCTATGCATGCTATTGAGTACAGTCTGAGCTGAACTGAACTTGCTGCTGAAAGATAAAGGATGTATGATTTTATTTGGTACCTTACTGTGTCTGAGTGTACAAGTGTATTTCCATAACTGTCACAGCCTGTAACTCTATTATTATAAGAAATATAATAAAATGAAATATTGCATAATGTAGTTATCTAGGAGTAGAGTATTAATATCCTTAATTTACGGATTCTACGCCAGTTAAACTGTAATGGGAACACAGTAGGAGTGGCGGTACGGAGTATCCTTGTCAGGTCTTGCCCCTTTCTTAATGTTCCCTATTAGTTTATACATCTTCCAATAAATTCCTTATTCAAACATGACTTTATCCTTGAGTACCATAGTAGTCAGCATAGAGAGGGAGCTATAGTGCAGCAGTGATGGAAGCTAAGATAATAGAATGCAGATATCTAGATAGATGTCAGGCTATAGGTGGGTAGGTGCAGGAAAGCCAGATTGCAGAGGGTTTAGATCTAGATGTCCTAGATTTCTGATTTTCCACATACAGATACCACTGTAATAAACTGCACCAAATGATAGAGTGATAGAAACAATTCTATTTTGATAAATGTATCAATATATTCTAATTAAAGTTGTAGTTTTAGATTCTTTGCTATACAAACATTAGAAGATTTGGTATTGGTTCTTAATACTAATAAAAGTAAACAACATTCACAATGAAGATGCTAGTGGAGGCCATTGATAATCTCAGTTGGATTGGGACATGACAGTATGACGTCAGCAGTGACACCCATTGCATTATTGTGCTCACATGGAAGTGAACCACCCGTGTTGTTTCAAACAATGCGTCCTTTATCAAGCAAGATCTGAGTTTCAAACAATATATAACAGTAAATACTGCAAGGCTCACTTCCATTTGTTACACAACCACTTGTTTTCTCATAATAAACAGCCCTTTTCATGGTCACTTTTTACACTTGAAATGGAACTTCACAGCAAAATCAGTTTTACACAGATTCCTGTGTCACCTGTTACCTGGATTGTTGTTTGATCATATACAGCTATATTAAATTCGAGCCCCGTAAGTGCAACGTGAAGTTCGCAATTAGAGCGGGCTGCGAATTGCGAGCTTGAAACGTAAACCAGTTGTCGGCCATCAGATTTGCGGATTTGCTGATGATCAATTAAGCAAACCTGTAGTTACGGGTTTAGATGGAGCCAATGGAAACAGAGATTGCCATCATTACCTCAGTGTAAAATGGAGGTTGGATGTCAAAGTCCTACGAGCTTCAAGTAAGAGTTACGATTGTACCCACATTCCAGTCATGATGCAATATTAATAAACCCGCAAATAGCATGTCCTATTACGTGTGAGTTACAGTATATGTATTAACACATTGGTTGCCGGGATCGATATAACACAAAAAATATACATGAAATAAAATATTTTATTGGGCCAATTTGTTGACTTGAGAATGACTTCTTTGAATGGCTTCTTTAAAATTAATTAGCATGATTGGAATTGTAGCGGTTATGGGCTTGACGGATCAAAGGATTTGCAACCGCGAAGTTCAGTGTTGCTCATCCCATAGGCTTTTATCGCAGCAAACCTGCAGATCGGCAGTGGCCTGCTTTACAGGGCTAATTTAGCTGTAGGTCCTACTTTCTACAATATTAGCTACGGCTTTACACATAGCCCAAATTTAATGGGGATGATAGTCCCCAAATAAACATCTACTGTACCTAAAACTTTACAATGAACTAACTCATTGGCAGCTACCCAACAATAGATATAATAAAAATTGCAAGCTCCTTAAAATAACTAAAAAACATAAAGTTGGTACTGTGTGTTAGAAGCTATTGTATGTATAAGCACATTGGAATGATGTTCCCATTTGGCAGTGAAACATCCTGATGTGATTGTATAAACATAGTTACATAGTTACATAGTTACATAGTAATTTAGGTTGAAAAAAGACTTTAGTCCATCAAGTTCAACCTTTTTAGATCTCCTCTGATCTGCAATATGCAGATTTATTTGTAATTGATCCAGAGGAAGGCAAACAGAAAAAAACTAAACAGAGAAACTTTGCCAATTGTCTCAACAGGGAAAAAAATATCAAATTCCTTCCTGACCCCAGATATTGGTGATCGGATTCATCCCTGGATCAATACTCCCTCTCTATTTATCCGGGATAGCCCTTAATGCCCTTTTTATTTAAAAATATATCCAATCCTTTTTTAAAGTTATCTATCAAATCCGCTGTCAACACCTCCTTTGGTAGAGAATTCCACAGATTAACCACCCTTACTATGAAGAACCCTTTTCTTTCTTTAAGGTGAAATATTTTACTTCTAATCTCAAATGATATCCCCTTGTCAGTCTAAAACCTCTTGGCACAAAAAGTTCCCTTGACAAAGCCTTGTATTGACCCTGGATATATTCATATAAGGTAATCATATCCCCTCTTAGGCATCTTTTTTCTAGAGTAAATACGTTTAATTTTGTTAGTCTTTCTTCATAACTCAGCCCCTCGATTCTTTTTATTAGCTTTGTTGCCCTTCCCAGCTCTAAAATCTCCTTTTTATGTAGTGGTACCCAAAATTGTACTCCATATTCCAAATTAGTGCCTACTAGGGATTTGTATAGTGGTAGAATTATATTTGCTTCGCTTGATTCTATACACTTCCTAATACATGCTAATATTTTACTACCTTTGCAGCTGCTGCTTGGCTTTGAGCACTGTTACCTAGGTGGTTGTCCAAAAGCTCTCCCAAATCCCTTTCAATATCTGATACACCTAGATTTGCACCATTAAGATTATAAATTGCATGGCTATTTTTCCTTCCCAGATGCATAACTTTACATTTATTTGTATTAAATCTCATCTGCCACTTAGATGTCCATTCCTCTAATTTATGCAAATCCCTTTGGAGGGAAAGTACATCATTTTCTGATTTAATTACCTTGCACAACCTTGTGTCATCAGCAAAAATGGAGACACCACACGCCAATCCCACTTTCAAGTCATTAATAAATATGTTAAAAAGGAGGGGACCTAATACTGAGCCCTGAGGAACCCCACTTACCACATTAGTCCAATCAGAGTATGTTCCATTTACAAAAACCCTTTGCTTCCTGTCTTTTAGCCAGCTCTCAATCCATAAGCAAATATTTATGGCAATTCCTGTATCCCTTAGTTTGCTCAATAGTCTCCCATGTGGCACTGTATCAAAAACCTTTGCAAAATCCAAATAGACTACATCCACTGAGTTGCCTTGATCCAAGTTGGCTCCTACTTATAATCCTGTTTGAATAGACATATTCCTGTATATTATCCTGTATTAACCCTTCTAAAAGCTTTCCTACTACCGAAGTGAGACTCACTGGTCTATAATTTCCCGGATTTGCTCTTACTACCTTCTTAAATATAGGTATCACCTCTGCCTTTCTCCAGTCATCTGGTAGAGACCCTGTGTTGAGTGAATTCTGAAAAACTAGATATAATGGTTTGGCTATTACAGACCCCAGTTCCCTCAGTACCCTTGGATGTATTCCACCAGGACCTGGGGCTTTATTAACATTTATTTTTTCCAACCTCTTTTGGATTTCTTCCTGCGATAACCAGTTATTTAGTGATGGTAGTGTAGCCCCATTATGTTGCAGTGTCCCAACCACTGGTACCTCCCTTGTGTATATCAAAGAAAATAATCTGTTTAGCTCATCTGCCTTTTCCTGGTCACTAATTATCAGACGGCCTGTTTCACATTGTAGTGTTCATATAGCTTCATTCCTGGCCTTCTTCCCATTAATATATTAAAAAAATATTTTAGGGTTAGTCTTACTCTCCTTTGCAACTAACTTTTCATTTTCGATTTTAGCCAGTCTAATAGCCCTTTTTGCAAGCTTTGTTGATTTCCTTGTACTCCTGTAAAGCAGTCTCTGTCCCCTCTTATTTGTATAATTTAAACGCTTGTTTTTTACTCCTCATCTTCATTTTTAATTCAGCACATGGGTTGTGATTTATTCCTTCTACTTTTATTTCCACATGGTATATGGTGATAAGTATGTTTATTTAGTAAGGATTTGAACATTGTCAGTTTATGTTCAGTATTTTTACCTGTCAGTTCTCTGTCCCAGTCTATACTTCGTTGCCCTTAGACAGTTAAAATCTACCCTTTTAAAATTAAGAGTTTTCATTAGCCCCTTACAGTTATGTTTTTTTAATTCAATCTCAAATGTGTTGTGATCACTGTTTCCCAAAGGTTGCCCTATTTCCACATTTGATACTACATCAATATTATTTGTGATGACTAAATCTAAGATAGCCTCATTTCTAGTAGGCTCTTGTATATCCTGGGCCAGATAATGATCTCTGAGTGTACTCAAAAACCTGCTCCCCTTAGCTGAACTGCTGGTCTCATTTATCCAGTTTATTTCAGGGTAATTAAAATCTCCCATTATTAAAACTTAACCATGCTGAGCTGCATTTCAAATCTGTAACAATAATTGCATTTCCTCACTTTCAATTATGTTTGGGTGTTCATAGCATACTCCTACTAATATTCTTTTAGAATTTGCTCCTCCGCTATTTAACTCTACCCACAAACATTCAACATTACCGCTAGTTCCTGCATAAATATCTTCTCTGACTATAGGCTTAAATTCAGGCTTAACATACAGACAAATCCCTCCTCCTCTTTTGCCATTGTCTCTATCTTTCCTAAATAGGTTATAACCATCCAGATTAACAGTCCAGTCATGAGATTCATCCCACCACGTCTCAGTAATGCCTATTGAATCCAATTTCTCATTAACTGCTAATAATTCTTACTCTCCCATTTTGCTGGCAAGCTTCTGGCATTAGCGAGCATACACCTTATGCTATGGGTCTGTAGTTCTGAAGTGCCTGCCACTGTAGTTGAGTTACTTAGCAGTATCTCCCTATTGACTGTACTCACCTCCCCCCATCTCCTCCCCCATGACTAGTTAATAAGTTCCTTACCCCCTCTACACGTACGACCCTATTGCTTCTATCTCCTCGCTCCCCCCACCTACTAGTTTAAAAACTCCCCCAGCCATTCCACCATCCTATCCCCTAGCACAAAAGAGATTGTACCCAAGTGAGAAGTCAGCCCAGTGCTCTAAAAACCAAACCCCTCTTTAATGCACCACATTTTTAGCCACGCATTAACCTCCCTAAGCTCCTTCTGCCTCCCTGGGCTAGCACGTGGCACTGGTAGTATCTCAGAAAATACTACCTTGGAGGTCCTTGCTTTCAGCTTATTACGTAGTTCTATAAAATCATTCTTTATGACACTCCATCTTCCACTAACTTTGTCATTGGTACCAATATGTACCAAGACCGCCGGTCCATTTCCTGCCCCTCCCAATAATTTGTCTACCCAATCCACAACATGACGAACCTGAGCACCCAGGAGACATCGAACTGTTTGCTGGGATCTGGGTAACAAATCACCCTGTCTACCTTCCTAATAATAGAGTCCCCTACCACCAAAACCTGTCTGTTGCTCTGCCTAATTTGCCCTCCCACTCCTGCAGTAGAACTGTTCTTCCGGCTGTTAGAGGGAACAGCTCTATCTGGCATTGCCATTCCTGAATGGACATCCCCAATAGTTTCACTAAATCTGGCAAATCTGTTGGTGCTTGCCAACTCAGAACTGGTCTCCCTCCTGCTCCTGTTCCCCCTGCTTCCCCTTGTAACTGTAACCCATCTACCTCCCTGGACATCCTCACTAGCCCCATTTCCTCCCTTAATGCTAGGCCCAGCTAAACCGTGCTCCGTGAGCACCAACCCCCTTTCCAGTGGAGCAATAACACTAAGTGCTGCAATTCTCCTCTCCAATTCTTCAATTTGAGTTTCAAGATAGGCAACATGCTCACACCTGTCACAGAGGTATGGACCCTGGATCATCTGTTCCAGTAGTGCATACATATGACAGGATGTACACTGAGTGAGGTTGCCACTGGACTGACTCATAATTATAGTGGGTACATTTTCTTTATAAAGCACTACAATGTTCTCCCCCTTTGCACTCCCTCCTTATATTTAAACTTCTACATTTATACTAGAACTGCCCTTATGCTAGAAGTTTTTGTACACTCACGGTTCAGGAGAAATCACAGAACAGATGCAAGCAGACCACAAAGTCACTGATATACCTTTACACAGGCAAAACCACACCCCCTCTCAGCTGCCCGCTAATCACTGCACAAGTACACAACACACTTACTGTTCAGGAAAATCACAGAACAGATGCAAAAGCCTTATACCGAAACTTTAAATATTAGGAAAAGCTGTGTTAGTCTAATTACTAGATGCAATTATAAAAGATTTCTACTGTCAGTACTTATGTTTATCAGGACACTCACAACCTTCTCTATCACAAACAGTGCCAACTTTTAATAACCAAACTCTCACAAGTGCTAAACAGCATAGACAACAGCTAAACTTATTTAGCAGTTCTTAACTAGTTCATCTGCCGCCATCTTGCTAGAGCTAAACCTCATTATCTAATACTGCTTGCCTACTTCCACACCCGTAGGAGCTCACTCACAGATATTATACCCACTGTGTTGCACTCCCATTATCCTAGTGTATATGATAAGCTGGTTGTAACCATCATAGCATGCACTTATATTTCCCCAGCCTAATTTGCCCTGGATCAAACTTATAATTCATGCCGATCATATTCTCTGACCTACACACATTGTATGCCTGCCTGATCTCTTACATTTACACATGTATCAAATACCACTGGTGTCTTCCATTACATTATAAACCTGCTTAAATACCCAATACTGCACTGTCATGATAGATTTTTTGGGGGGATTAAGATATGTTGCTTTTATGTGTAATGTTTAAAGGTTATTGTGTGTTTCACAGCTATTGTAATATGTGGCCACAGTAGGGCACAAAATGGAGTCCATAGCATGAATCTGGACTGAACTACTTCCAGTGTATTTCCTTTGCTCTATAGCTGCTTGCTTTTCAGCTCAGGTAACAGACCAGCCCTGAGAAAATAGCAGCCCCTCCGGTGAAATCATCTCTGTCCCCATGGACACAGGACTATTCTGATTGGACTATGCTAATTCAGGCAGTACAGCTATTTAGCTCATTGGTGTTTGAGCATCCAGGTGGAGAATTCAAACTTATTCACTCTGCAATTAATTTTAATGTTTGTTGATTTTGTTCTGTTTTTCTCTGAAGTTAGTTGGTGTTTGTGAAGGGGTCTGACTGACATACTAAGCAATGGTATTGTCTGTATCTGATGTTATGATTTAATCCTACTCAACGGGATGTAACAGAGCTTATTATTTTTAATAAGAGGCTTTTTGGCTGGATGCTGAGATCTTGAACACAAAAAGGCACGACCTGGGTCATAACTGCCACATAAATTTTATACCCATCTGATATCCTGGAAACCTTGCAACTGTATGTCCACCAGATTAACTACTTGGTGCTCAGGTCCCCCCGCATATCTAATACCAAGCCTATGATAAATAAGTTTTGTATGTATAAGGTACTACTATGCATGATGCACCATTCAAATATCCATCTTATGTCAAGAATAACACATACTACTTACGCATCTGGAACTTATATTTAATATCCATTACCTGCTGATGATTATTTCACGTCCTTATAATGCCCCACATGGCACACTTATTAAATAACCATCTCCTACTCTAGCTAACACGGATAACTTGACAATCTGATGCCCCAAGCATCACTCATAGAAACTGCCCATCTCCTGCTCTGGTTGACACTCATTGCATACCCAATTGACGTCCCACAAGGCATTAATATTAAATAAGCACTGCCTGTTCTAGACGACTCACATTGCATTCCCACCTGATGCCTGATTCTGCAAGCGATGTTCCTGGTTCTCTGCTCCAGCTGTGCCTCATAGGAGTATATCCTGAAGAAGAGCTCTCTGTGACCACTCACGTCTGTCTGTAGCTCCTTGCGCCAGTCCGCAGGACTTCTGCTCTTGTGGCCAGTCCGCAGGCCCCACACTCTCACAGCCACTCTTGCAGCCAGTCACCGGGCCTCGCACTCTTGCGGCCAGTCTGCAGTTCAGTTCTCCTTAGTGTCTATGTCCGTTTTTGTCCTTCGGTCTACTCTTTTTCTGTCATTCAGTAACTCATTCACAATCCCTGATGCTGCTTTCCAGGTAATGCCCTTAAGGGCTTCTTGAAGTTTACTAATTTCCACTTCCTGTTTTCAGTATTTCCACACCCCTAGAGTTCAAGTCATTTCTCATTTATACCATATTCCTAGCGTACTAACCTTACCGCGCTATACCCCACTCAGTGCTACATACGACTCATGATATACAGCACATTATATCATATTATACCCCTAGCATACCAAGTCATATAATTCATATTGTACCACTAGCTTACTATATGCTATTTATAGCGCAATTTTTGTATCATATTGTTTCATATCACTAGCCTACAAGTCCTCACCATACCATTTGCATACCTAGCCCCAGTATACCCCTAGTGTTCAAACATATCAAGCCATTATAAGCCACTTTGCAATCGTCATACATACCCATGACTTATCACAATGTACCCCTTGCACGCCAAAACCATTTCATACCATATCATATCCCTTGCATGCCAAGCCACGTCACAACAAATTTTGTCCCTTACATGCCAAGCCATGTCATACCATTATGTACCCTCTGCATACTGAGCCATGCTATAACATTACGTACCTCTACGTATGCTGGGTCATGTCATACCATAATGTATCCCTCACATGCTGAACCATGCCATACCGTTATGTACCCCTTGCATGCTATACTGAGCCCCGTCATACCCTAAAGTACCCATTGTATGCTGAGCCATGCTATACCATAACATACCACTGGCATGCTAAGCCATGCCATTTCATTAGGTACCCCTTGCATACCAAACTTATTCCTCGCACACTGATTCATGTCATACCTTACCGTACCCCTTGCATGCCAAGTCAGTCACACTCAGCATTCCAATTTTTGCTTGCATTAAACCCAACCATACTCCTAGCGTATCCATATAGTACTCGTTCCATTTTCCATGAATTTCTGATCATATGTCAGATCACACACTCCAACATACCAAGCCACATTCTCCAAATGTTCTGAATCACTTTTGACCACATCATAGAGCAGTTGTCTTTACTGATCTACCATCTGTATCTCTCCCATTGCGTATATTCTTCATACAAGCATTACTATTTCCCCCAAGGCCTTCATATCTTCGCAATCCTTAACCCTAGTTGCTCATTTACTCTATATTTCCCAACAATATCCATCCAAACTGCAATTACACCAAGCATCTCCAAATAATCCAAAGATCTAGAGACACACATGGTGCCTCTTCTATTATTACAACATATTCATACCCTAGTCATCCTATATTCCTTGCACTAGGAGCCCACCACCACATTCATTAAGTCTCAATCCACCATCAGCTAAATCACTCCCAAGAAACTTGACACCCATACAAGGATCTCAACCTCCTAGATGTCTGCCCATAGAAGTTCCGTTATCCACCCTCTGATATCCTTCTACAGAAAACATTCCTTTGGATCCCATTCAGCCACTATTCTCCTTCTTACCACTATGTTAGTATTCTACGACTTCTTAAGCCCCAGGAAATTCACCAACCCTTAATTCCATCAAATTACCTCTCAAGTCCCTAGCCACCTTTATAAGCGACCCGTCACTCTCTCACCCCTATTACAAATCCAGATAATCCTTTGTAGTCATCCGTTACCCTCCTACTCTGAACCATTACTAAACATTTGCCTTTTACCACTTCATACATAAACACTACCGCTGAAATCCGTAAAGCATTCCAGGGTGTCACAACCATTACCACCTTACCTACAACTTTGAACTTTTTGGCCTCTAAACAGGCTAGGATGAGGTAGCTAAATATGACATACCTCAAGCTACCATCACTAGCGAGAAAGCCAACAAAGGCCTGGTTGTTTAATCAGGAATTGTGGGAGGGTCTGGAACTCCCTCTCACTCCTTAAATTCTTCCTACCTCACTCTGACCCATGCTCACATCAATTCCACCCCCCCCCCCCTCTCTAGCTTCATTTTACTCTCTTCATTTCACTCTCCCTAGTAGTAAAATGTGTATGGTCACCATACATTTGCTTTGAATTACTGTGAGGCCGCCTCCAGGACAGGCAGCAAGTGAATCTGTATTTTAGCTACTAAAAGTGTATATTTTTGGAGAACATTTGGAAAACCTCTTCAATCCTATGCTATTTATTGAAGCATATGTTCTAAGATATGGCATTTCCATGATGTCTACACTCCTTTCGAATATATATATTCCATGTAGGTGATTACAGGGATGCTTTAGATATTTTTTTGATTTTTATAAATGTTTTTAAGTAGATAAATTAAATATGTTTCCATTCATATATCCATCTTATGTCAAGAATAACACATACTACTTACGCATCTGGAACTTATATTTAATATCCATTACCTGCTGATGATTATTTCACGTCCTTATAATGCCCCACATGGCACACTTATTAAATAACCATCTCCTACTCTAGCTAACACGGATAACTTGACAATCTGATGCCCCAAGCATCACTCATAGAAACTGCCCATCTCCTGCTCTGGTTGACACTCATTGCATACCCAATTGACGTCCCACAAGGCATTAATATTAAATAAGCACTGCCTGTTCTAGACGACTCACATTGCATTCCCACCTGATGCCTGATTCTGCAAGCGATGTTCCTGGTTCTCTGCTCCAGCTGTGCCTCATAGGAGTATATCCTGAAGAAGAGCTCTCTGTGACCACTCACGTCTGTCTGTAGCTCCTTGCGCCAGTCCGCAGGACTTCTGCTCTTGTGGCCAGTCCGCAGGCCCCACACTCTCACAGCCACTCTTGCAGCCAGTCACCGGGCCTCGCACTCTTGCGGCCAGTCTGCAGTTCAGTTCTCCTTAGTGTCTATGTCCGTTTTTGTCCTTCGGTCTACTCTTTTTCTGTCATTCAGTAACTCATTCACAATCCCTGATACTGCTTTCCAGGTAATGCCCTTAAGGGCTTCTTGAAGTTTACTAATTTCCACTTCCTGTTTTCAGTATTTCCACACCCCTAGAGTTCAAGTCATTTCTCATTTATACCATATTCCTAGCGTACTAACCTTACCGCGCTATACCCCACTCAGTGCTACATACGACTCATGATATACAGCACATTATATCATATTATACCCCTAGCATACCAAGTCATATAATTCATATTGTACCACTAGCTTACTATATGCTATTTATAGCGCAATTTTTGTATCATATTGTTTCATATCACTAGCCTACAAGTCCTCACCATACCATTTGCATACCTAGCCCCAGTATACCCCTAGTGTTCAAACATATCAAGCCATTATAAGCCACTTTGCAATCGTCATACATACCCATGACTTATCACAATGTACCCCTTGCACGCCAAAACCATTTCATACCATATCATATCCCTTGCATGCCAAGCCACGTCACAACAAATTTTGTCCCTTACATGCCAAGCCATGTCATACCATTATGTACCCTCTGCATACTGAGCCATGCTATAACATTACGTACCTCTACGTATGCTGGGTCATGTCATACCATAATGTATCCCTCACATGCTGAACCATGCCATACCGTTATGTACCCCTTGCATGCTATACTGAGCCCCGTCATACCCTAAAGTACCCATTGTATGCTGAGCCATGCTATACCATAACATACCACTGGCATGCTAAGCCATGCCATTTCATTAGGTACCCCTTGCATACCAAACTTATTCCTCGCACACTGATTCATGTCATACCTTACCGTACCCCTTGCATGCCAAGTCAGTCACACTCAGCATTCCAATTTTTGCTTGCATTAAACCCAACCATACTCCTAGCGTATCCATATAGTACTCGTTCCATTTTCCATGAATTTCTGATCATATGTCAGATCACACACTCCAACATACCAAGCCACATTCTCCAAATGTTCTGAATCACTTTTGACCACATCATAGAGCAGTTGTCTTTACTGATCTACCATCTGTATCTCTCCCATTGCGTATATTCTTCATACAAGCATTACTATTTCCCCCAAGGCCTTCATATCTTCGCAATCCTTAACCCTAGTTGCTCATTTACTCTATATTTCCCAACAATATCCATCCAAACTGCAATTACACCAAGCATCTCCAAATAATCCAAAGATCTAGAGACACACATGGTGCCTCTTCTATTATTACAACATATTCATACCCTAGTCATCCTACATTCCTTGCACTAGGAGCCCACCACCACATTCATTAAGTCTCAATCCACCATCAGCTAAATCACTCCCAAGAAACTTGACACCCATACAAGGATCTCAACCTCCTAGATGTCTGCCCATAGAAGTTCCGTTATCCACCCTCTGATATCCTTCTACAGAAAACATTCCTTTGGATCCCATTCAGCCACTATTCTCCTTCTTACCACTATGTTAGTATTCTACGACTTCTTAAGCCCCAGGAAATTCACCAACCCTTAATTCCATCAAATTACCTCTCAAGTCCCTAGCCACCTTTATAAGCGACCCGTCACTCTCTCACCCCTATTACAAATCCAGATAATCCTTTGTAGTCATCCGTTACCCTCCTACTCTGAACCATTACTAAACATTTGCCTTTTACCACTTCATACATAAACACTACCGCTGAAATCCGTAAAGCATTCCAGGGTGTCACAACCATTACCACCTTACCTACAACTTTGAACTTTTTGGCCTCTAAACAGGCTAGGATGAGGTAGCTAAATATGCCATACCTCAAGCTACCATCACTAGCGAGAAAGCCAACAAAGGCCTGGTTGTTTAATCAGGAATTGTGGGAGGGTCTGGAACTCCCTCTCACTCCTTAAATTCTTCCTACCTCACTCTGACCCATGCTCACGTCAATTCCACCCCCCCTCCCCTCTCTAGCTTCATTTTACTCTCTTCATTTCACTCTCCTTAGTAGTAAAATGTGTATGGTCACCATACATTTGCTTTGAATTACTGTGAGGCCCCCTCCAGGACAGGCAGCAAGTGAATCTGTATTTTAGCTACTAAAAGTGTATATTTTTGGAGAACATTTGGAAAACCTCTTCAATCCTATGCTATTTATTGAAGCATATGTTCTAAGATATGGCATTTCCATGATGTCTACACTCCTTTCGAATATATATATTCCATGTAGGTGATTACAGGGATGCTTTAGATATTTTTTTGATTTTTATAAATGTTTTAAGTAGATAAATTAAATATGTTTCCTTCTCAGTATAAATATGATGTAACATTTACAAAACGTCCACGTCCACTGTCTTCCCGTTCTCTCTCATAAGAGTTGACACCTTGCACTACTGTGGACTAAAGACAATCCCACAGGGTAGGGACTTCACACTACCAGTGTTGCATACTGCTAACAAGCAGTGACATGCTGTGTGTGAGAACACCACGAGATACTGGTAATGTAAAGCCCCACTGTCATGCCAATGTGGCATTTTGTCACAGCTGTGTAGTATGGCAGCACTTGTGAGGGGAATAGGAATAAAGGGGAAGATTTCAGAGGAATTTAACCTAGTTAAATAATTCATATAAAACAACATAAATGCCTAAAGAGTCCATTCATTTCTCAGTGTTGGCTTTTAGAAAAGGTTTGCTACCTTACCTTCTTACTTGCAAACTGCTCTCAGGGTAGATGGAGACTGCACAGAATTGCAGCATCAGATCTCCAAGGGATCAAGGCCAAATGTGCAATGTTGCAAAAGGTAAAATTATATGACATTAAAAGATATAGGAGGCCATATGGACAGCTTTTGCCTGACAACATGGCCTCCTATAAATCCCCGGCTAAAATTAATGTTTAAATAAAAAAGAAAATTAACAAAAGTGGTTGATGCAAGACTGGCTACAATAATTAAAAATATATTTTTATTCATTCCCCTTTTCCTGTGAAACTGCACAAAACTAAAAATAAATCAAAAAACATTTTTACCTCTCCCCACTATTCTAGTTACCTCTTGCTCCCCTTGACTTTTATCCTAATCTCTTAAAGCTCTTCTATTGTCAAAAAAAGTTTTAAAGCTGTGTGTCTATTCACACAGTGCATTTATTGTTAACATATTAAGTAACACCATGGCAATGTCTTTGTATTTGATATTTAATTTGACATTATGCATTCATTTATTGAAAAATACCTTCTACAACATATTTTTTAATAAATTATTTTCTTAAACATTATTAAAAGTTTTTTTTGGACAAAAATAAGTAAGTTGTTCAGCAATTTTGCCACACCAAGCAAAATCTATTACAATGAGACTTGCAACTTTAATTTAGTCCCTTAAGTATGCATTCATAACACAGAGGGCAATTCTTTTTAGCAATTATGATCAGAACCAAAAGCAAATTTAGAAAAACTTGTTTTAATTAATTCATGAAAACATTGTTTGTTCTAACTTCATTTCTAATATATATTTTTTTTATTAAAAGTTCATCGACATTGTTTCTATTTAAAGTACGGTATTATTAATTTATATTGTAATAATAATTCTGTACCTAATAACTTACCATCTGTTGATGTTTCTTAGTATATAGAAAATAGTCGCTTGCCACAACAGATCTTGATTTTATATTTTGATAAATTAAATGACTTGAGTTTCTAACTAAAATAATTTCTACTGAGTTTCTAACAAAATTATTGTTAATGTAATGTTGTATCCTCTGTGATAGATGCTATATAAACAAGCTGTACACTTGAGACTTCCACGCCAGATTGCTGTGGGTAGCCACGTGAATGTCGCTTTAAATGAGGGCAGTTGCTGCAAGGGCCTAGTCCACATTTCGGATGATACACAAGTGGGCTGATCACAGCATTGCACATACTCAGCAGTCGAGCAGTTTCATTCGATATATTGATGATGCTGGCCCAAGTGCATTCATTGTGACAAACAGGCAATGTCACATACACAAAACAGATTATCATCAGAATATAACCCATTGACAAACACAGTACAATAAATGAGGAAAGGTAAGTTATGTCAAGTTTAACTGCTCTTCCCATTTCAAAGGGCAACCTAGTTTTCTGACACAAAAAATAAATCATTATTTTTGTGTAGCAGGGGACCAGGAAAAGGGTTGGAGTGAGGATATTTGGAACTCCAAACAAGATAAGTGCCCGTACAGACTTAAAATTCAAAAGGTTACTTACTTGCATAGAACCACAAAAATGCTTAGAAACTCCATAAACATTGAATGCTGTGTACACATAGCTCAGGGTAGCCATGACAGTGCATAGAGCCCAGACTGTCATTAGCACCATTTTACCAAATGTTATATTTTTGTATTGGAGAGAGAGTGCTGGAAAACAAATAGTAAACATTCTATCAATACAAATCACACAGGAAAATAGGATGCTCCCGCAGTGGCCAAAAGCATTGATGGAGTTCATCACAGAGCATATATGCTCCCCGAAGTGCCAGTCGTACTGCTGGCTCAAATATATACCCCAGACAGGACAAGCCAACAGGAAAATGATGTGGGAGATTGCAAGGTTCAGCAGATACATTTGGGTTGTAGTCCAACTGTAGGTACATCGGACTGTGCTAATAACTTTCAAAATATTGGCAGCTATAGCTATGAAAGTCAAAGTATATATTAGGTCAGAAAACACCAGCGCTGTGACATCATCAATAGGTTGGCACTCAGCTTCTGTGATGTGTGGAATCCTAAATACTTTGAGACCACTTGTACAGTTGTAATCAGATATGTTGTTTTCCTTTTGAAAAGTATCCATTTTAACTAAAGATATGCTGCAAAAAAACAAAAAAATATGGTTAAGTTAGAATCTGTAATGCAATTGTTTACTCATCTAATCTTTGCTTCTTTCTGAAAGAGCAATCAGTCTAAAACAACGTTCTCTGTAAAAGATGACCCTAAATAAAAAGGCAAAAACTAAAACTAAAGTACCGTATATCAAAATATGTTTTTGTAGACTTGGAATTAGTGTTTTCGTAGAGATCAAGTGTTTTCAGTTTCCATGTTTCAGAACGTAATTGACATTAGATGAACACTTCTGCGTAAACAACACAATATTAACATTTCATCCTTTTTAATGTTTTACTTTATTTTTATGTATAAATTCTGATTCCTTTTTGATTAAATAAGGCCTGTTTTATATTTCATTATACATAATCATCATTGCCTTAGCTCCTTCAGTACTACGTTAATATAGCTGTAGTTAACATGTTTAAAATGATAATGAAGTCATAAATGTTTTATTGAGCTTCTAAAAGAACAGGTTTTAAATATTCAAAAAAATGCCACAACCTCCGTTTGATTGCGTGAGGTGCCTATAGTAGAGAGAGAATTTCTGATTTCTTCAATGAGCTTCATAACTCAACTGATGCAGTTCCTTGGCACCCTAATTACAGTTAGATCTGAAATTGTTACAAGGCTGCATTTTCAGAGGTTTAAAAGTATTTATTTTTCATAGCCCAATAGACAGCCTAATTACCGTATTTACGCAAATCTAATGCGCCATCAAATCTAATGCACGCTCCAAATTTGGAACCCATGAATCAAAAAAATGCTTTTTTTTTGCTTGCGAATGTAATGCGCATTTGTCATTTGTACAAGAAGTACTGAACAGTGAGTTTATGTTACCAACTTATGGTAGTTTTATTATAAATGACACTACTGTACAACAATATGATCATATTGCATCATATGTATAGTATAGTATAGTATTACAAAATACAGGTAATTAACAGTAATTACAACATTTACAATATACTGGTAGTTAACAGTAATAACGACATACCAGCAATTACAGTAACAGCAATGACAACATACCAGCAATTAACATTGTGGTAATTAACAATATCAGCACTATTTGTCTTCTTCATTACTCCCCTAATCATTTGTATCTTTTGAGATGTCAGTATCAGATTCATTACTGTTTTCCTGTCATCTTCGGATTTTCTCCAGAAGATGTCATCTTCAGTGGCGTCTAATGCATTAGAAATACAGCATTTCTTACATTATTTCACAATTAGAGGCACCTTGATACTTCTCCAAGCTATAGAAACCCAGTGGGCAACATCATGAGGAGCAGCACGCTTTATTTTCCCTGTCAGCGTCAGTTTACGCTGACGCGGACTGTAAAACAGATGTCATCCCTCCAGGTATCACAACAAGCTTACTGTATACCGGTATATCCTGGTCTGTGCTTTCATTTTTGCTATTACCGGTAATGCAATGTTATCAATGGTGAACTAGATTGTAATGCGCACTCCAAATTTGGGACCCGATTTTTCCCGAAAAGGGTGTGCATTAGATTTGCGTAAATACAGTAAATCCAGTAACTTCCCTCACCCAAATGTCATACTAAATCTACAGTAGATACTGGAAAAAAAACTTTGAATTTAATTAAAAACGTTTGAATTATTTAAGGGCAGACAAGGCTAATCTCTAACTTTACACATCTTTTATCTGCTCCTAAAATGAAAATCAAGGAAATAAAATGTAGAGAGGCAACAAACTGGAAATAGCTGTATTTGAAGATGATTTACTGCTTTAATGCTTTACCAGCATTTCACCCAAATTGCATTTTTCTATCATTATTCTGGTATGAATTTCTTCACACAATTTCCACATTGATATTCTACACTGACTTTTACTCAAATTGCGTATTTCTATCATTATTCTGATATGAATTTCTCCACTGAATTTCCACATTGATATTCTACACTGATTTTTACGCAAATTGCGTATTTTTATCATTCTTCTGGTATGATTTTGTATGCTTTGTTCTTATACCTAACCAATCAAACTTCTGATGCAAATATCATTTACTATCTGACATTTGCAACAATTCAGTACCTTGAACACATATTTTACTGATAAGGCACTAACATCCTCATGCCATAATTAAAAAAGTCAATTTGGCCACCCTGTGAACGGCAAACCTAACTTACCACAGCTGACTGACCAGGCCCTATAAAGCTGGGAAAGCATTTGGAAGATATAACATCTATTCCAAAAGTTCACATATCTTAAGTGATTAGTACTATGTGACCTAATATTTCCCTAGTGGTAAACACTAAATTTATAGAAGGATTCAATTTTAATTAGGGAAAAAGAATAAATAAAATGATTGAAAAAACACCATTGTGTGAATTATAAATTAATTTAAAGTATCATCCTTTTAAGTTAATGGAATTCAATATGCGTGTCCTAGATTCTTAGCATGTATATTCATATGAGGATTATAAGAATACATCCCTGTATATGACCAGCCATTATTATGGCTTTATGTAACTATATAGATATAGATTACTGATCTGATCACCGTATGTCTCTTATTTTTCATCCCAGCAATTGCTAGGATATAGACATTCTTTGATCATTTCCTTGACGTTGTGCACTAAACCATTTACATGCTAAGAATCTGGGGCACTCAGATTGCATTCCATTTACTTAAAAGGATAGTACTTTAAATTCATTTTTAATTCAAACAACTGCGTTTTTTCAATTATTTTATTTATCATTTTTCCCTAATTAAATTAAATCCATCTCTTAAGTGAATACTCTGAAGTGTAGCACAATAGAATTATATAGGAATTATTATAATACAGCATTTATTCTAATGTCTTATACACAACTTTACCTTCAACATATGGAAGAAATGGCTGTGACATCACACTAATCCATGTTCCTGTCTCTCGAAACAGGTATTACTTTTTTCACTGAAATTCCACACTGATTTCCTACACTGATTTTCTTTATCTGAAATGCCTGCTTTTATCATTATTCTGGTATGACATGTATGACTTTTTCTTACTGTATATCTAACCAATCAAACTTCTTTAATTTAAGTAGTAATTCACTAGACATGTTAATGGACATGGCTACTGATTTGCTAATATTTAGCTTAAAATTTGATATTTTGCTATACTCATCTATCAATTGGAACAATAAATCGAGAGAGACTAACGGGTCTTCCAGTGCTACAAGTATGTCATCCGCAAAAGCTGATAGTTTATGTTCTAAAGAACCAACCTTTATCCCTTGCACCTCATTTTTCTTTCTAATCGATATTATTAAGGGTTCAATAAACAAGGCGAAGATCGCGGGAAAAAAAGAGGGCAACCTTGACGTGTGCCGTTCGAAATATCAAAGCTAAATGAACTATATCCCGGGCCCACTACTTTTGCAGAGGGGGCGGTATATAGTGCCCGAATGGCTTTCGAACCAAAGTCCCCCAGCCCATATCTTTCAAACAGAGATTCCAGGAACTCCCACCCCACTCTGTCAAAAGCCTTTTCTGCGTCTAATGACAAGAGCACGGTGGGAGCACCCTTTCGCTTGGCATAAGAGATTAAGTTAATGATTCTCTTAACATTGTCAGATCCTTGCCTCCCTGGGATGAAACCTTTTTGGTCTGAGGAAATAAGTTCTCCCAAAATTGTATTCAGCCTAATAGCTAAGATTTTTGCATACATTTTTATATCAGTATTTAGTAGGGAGATTGGACAAAAATCCTTGCATGATGGTTCTATCAGCTCTTCCTTGGGAATTGTTATAACCGAGGCCTCCAGCATTTCTTTCGGTGCCCTACCCGTAATCTTAATTTCATTTAAAGCATTCTTGAGAGGGATTAAAATTTCTGACTTGCAGAGTTTATAGTAACAGTTTCTATACCCGTCTGGGCCAGGGGAGGAAAAGTTTTTCAAACCATCTATAGCTTCGGAAATTTCTTTGTCAGTTATTTCTTTATTTAAAATATCCAGATCGTCTTCCGAAACTATCGGAAGTTCAATTTTATCCAAAAATTTAACTATATCTTCTTTAGATGGTTTGATAAAGTCTTTATCATCCTTCAAATTGTAAAGGTCTTGATAGAAAAGGCCAAAGGCATTCCCTATATCACTGGGCTTTGTCAGGGTCTCGTTTTTATACTTTACTAGCGACTTGCCCGTCAAAAATGACGGCAATAAAAACTGAAGCCTGGCAATGCTGTTTGCCACACAATGTAAGCCTCTCCCCCTCTACTTTACTGGCCTTGTGATGAGCGCCTTTGGCGCTCATCACAGGCCTTGCAATGAGCCCCTTTGGAGCTCATTGCGAGTCTCTCCCTCTGTCTACTTCCTCCCTCGTGTCTTATTTCCCCCCTCCTCTCCCTCCCTTGTGTCTCCTTCCACCTCGTCTACCTCCTTTGTATCTCCTGCCCCCCTGTGTTTTTACCTCCCTCTCCCTCCCGTGTCTCTAAACTCCTCCCCTGTGTCTCTTTCCCCCTTCTCCCTCCCATGCATCTCTTCCCCCCCCTGTGTCTCCCCCAACCCTCCCCTGTGTCTGTTCCCCCCTGGCCTGTGTCTCTTTCCCCCTCCCCCTGTGTCTGTTCCGGCCTTCCTCGTGTCTCCATTTCCCTCCCTTGTGTATCTTCCCCCCTGCACTCTCTCCCCTGTGTCTCTTCCCCCTCCTCTCACTCCCCTGTGTCTCTTCCCCCTCCTCTTTCTGTGCCTCTTCCTCCCTGTCTCTTCCCCCTCACCCTCTGTGTCTTCCACCCTCTCCCTCTGTGCCTCTTCCCCCGCCTCTCTCTGTGTGTCTCGCCACTGTGTCTCTTCACCCCTTCCTCTGTTCCCCCCCCCCCCTCTGTGCCTCTTTCCCCCTCTCTCTGTACCTCTTCCCCCCTTTCCCTCTGTGTCTCTTCCTCCCTCACCCTCTGTATCTCTCCCCCCTGTGTCTCTTCCCCCCTCTCCCTCTGTGCCTCTTCCCCCCTCTCCCTCTGTGCCTGTTCCCCCCTGGCCGGTGTCTCTTTCCCCCTTCCCCCTGTGTCTGTTCCCCTCTTCCCCCCCCATTTTCCCTCCCATGTGTATCTTCCCCCTGTTCTCCCTCCCGTGTGTCTTTTCCCCCTCCTCTACCTCCCCTGTGTCTCTTTCCCACCTATCCCTCTGTGTCTCTCCCCCCTCCCTCTGTGTCTCTTCCCCCTCCCTCTGTGTTTCTTCCCCACTCTCCCTCTGTGCCTCTTCCCCACTCTCCCTCTGTGCCGTGCCTCTCCCCCCCCTCTTCCCCACTCTCCCTCTTCCCCACTCTCCCTCTGTGCCTCTCCCCCCCCCCTTACTCTGTGCCTCTCTTCCCCACTCTCCCCCACTCTCCCTCCCCTCTTCCCCACTCTCCCTCTGTGCCGTGCCTCTCCCCCCCTCTTCCCCACTCTCCCTCTTCCCCACTCTCCCTCTGTGCCTCTCCCCCCCTCTTCCCCACTCTCCCCCCCCCTCTTCCCCACTCTCCCTCTGTGCCTCTCTTCCCCACTCTCCCCCACTCTCCCTCCCCTCTTCCCCACTCTCCCTCTGTGCCTCTCCCCCCCCTTCCCCACTCTCCCTCCCCCTTCCCCACTCTCCCTCTTCCCCACTCTCCCTCTGTGCCTCTCCCCCCCCCCTCTTCCCCACTCTCCCTCTGTGCCTCTCCCCCCCCCCCTCTTCCCCACTCTCCCTCTCCCCCCCCCCCTCTTCCCCACTCTCCCTCTCCCCCCCCCCTCTTCCCCACTCTCCCTCTGTGCCTCTCTTCCCCACTCTCCCCCACTCTCCCTCCCCTCTTCCCCACTCTCCCTCTGTGGTGCCTCTACCCCCCCTCTTCTTCACTCTTGTGTCGGGCCGCGCTGCGCGCAAGCGCGGCTTGCGCCGCGCTCTGCGCATGCGCGGCTTGCGCCGCGCTCTGCGCATGCGCGGCTCGCGCCGCGCTTTGCGCATGCGCGGCTCGCGACGCGCTCTGCGCAATGCGCAGCACTTTATAATTGTCAAACTGCGATTCGTCTGAAGCGTGACGACGAATCGCAGTTAGACAATTATAATATGTGATACTGTCTATTCTTTTACTAGACGTTTTGCTCTTTAATTTATTAGCTAGGAGTCGCCCTGAACTATTTCCCATATGATACAGTCTTTGCTGTAATGACCAAAGGGATTTATCTACCAATTCTTGTTCTATTTTTTTAATCTGAGATCTTATTACTTCCATACTTTTTACAATCTTGTCATTTGAGCCGATTTTATTAGCCCTATCTAAGTTTGTCAGATCGATATATAAGTCACGTAAAGGTCGACCTCTGAGTTTTTTCTTCATAACATGCCAGCTAATAAGCTGACCCCTAATGGCAGCTTTATGGGCGGTCCAAATTGTAATTTTAGATGCGACAGATAAATTGTTTACCTTGAAGAAATTATTTAGTTCTTCTTTTAACAGATCTTTTATATGTGGGTCCTGTAGTAGGGAAATGTTTATTTTCCACGGTGGTCTAACTGTTTCGATCTGTCTCATTGATATGTTTATGACGACCATCCCGTGGTCCGACCACAAAATTGGGCCAATTTCAGTTTTGATCACTCTTTTTAAGATTACACTATTAACAAATATATAATCCAATCTCACATGCGTATCATGACGGTGGGAATAAAAGGAATAATCCCTTTCCCGGGGATGAAAGGTTCGCCATGAGTCATATACCTGATGTTTCGTTAAGATGTTATTGAAAAGATTAGATTTTTGTATAGCATGGGTATCTAAAACTATCCCTTTATGGGAGTTTCTGTCTAAATCAGCATTCAGACATAGGTTAAAGTCACCACATATAATCAGAGCCCCAGAGCTGTATCGCCTTATTAAATTAAATATTCGGTTAAGAAAACTAATTTGCCTTTGGTTTGGAGCATATATGTTAACTATCGTAAATTTCTCACTGTTGATTAGGCCTCCCCATATTATATAGCGACCATTAGGGTCTATTATAGAAATTTCTTCCTTCATATTTAGTTTATGGTTAAACAATATTGTGACTCCCCGGGCTTTTTTTTTATAATTAGAGTTAACAGTCAAGCCTATGTTTTTCATTTTAAAGTAAGGGATCTTACCTGTCTGCCAATGGGTCTCCTGAAGGCATACTATGTCGGCTGACCCGGATCCAAACGACCTATAGACCATTTGTCTTTTTACCCCTAGGTTTAAACCCTGGACATTCTGACTACAAATTCTCAGACTACTTCCTTTATCCTTATCTGTGTTGATCATCATAACTTAGGACCCTTAACCCACAAGCTCTATGGTCTCCCCCGACTCTCCCCCCCCACCACCTCCGTAACCCGTCTACCTACCACAACACACACACATTCCCCATTCGTTACCCATACAATCATTCCCGGTGAAACAATCTCCATCACCTCGCCGGACAAACCCCAAAAAAGAAATTGGTTTACCGTGGGTTAGGAAAAAGTTGAACTTCAATAAGTTCAAAAATTGGAAATCCACTGGCTAAATTGCGCCCGTGGCTACCCGCAGTGACCAGAACAAGATGGAAAGCCCTTACACACCAAATTTTACATGATTCGAATTTCTCCTTTAAGAGACTCATTTTAATATCTGCTCTTGCATCCAAATTCCACAATTATGAGAAACATTTAATACCTTTCCCTTGAATACTCAAGAGAAGAGAGGCGAGCTCCATTTCACTGGACCACTTCCCCACCTCCAGTATAGCAACAAATCTTAACCCTTCTATTCATCTTCAGCTCGTCAAACACTAAGTAGATACCAAGTAAAAACCTGGAACCCACTTAGTGATTTGAAAGTTCTTATTCTGATTTATCCTACAACATTACTATTCCATAAAAGCAGAAAAGAAGACAACAATGTGTTCCCAACCCTTGTACTACAAAAATAGGTTAGTATTCACAGTGATGAAATTTAATATTTCTTGTGTTCAATTTATTTGTGTACCATTATTTACGAAAAAGTGAGAACTAATGGTTCTTTTTAAAGTGAAAATTAGCACTCTTGCCTCTTTGGGCTCTAACCATTCCTTATTTACTTTCCAGAATGTATTTCTCAGTGATAACATCTATCAAAAAAGTGATTGTAACATTAAAGCAGCTTCTACAAGCTGTTATCTTATAGTGCACTGTGTAATCAACCTTTAGTATTAAAAACTAGTGACAGTTATATACAATTTCTTATTTCATTAATTGAAAAAAAAAATAAAACTATACTTAGAAGTAGGGAAAGAAATATTTGGAGGATTACAGGAAGCAGGATGGATAAAAAGGAGAGATAGTCGACCTTATTACAGATCTTTCAGGATTACTTCACCTTCATGTTGGTTATTTATTATTACTGATTTATTACCCAATAGAACTATTAGTTTCGTGGGGAAGCCCCATTTGTACTGAATATTTTTTGATCTTAAACTTTTGGCTATACCTTTCAGTTCCATTCGCTTCATAATGGTTTCCCTTGAGAAATCCTGAAAAATCTGCAAATTTTCATAGGGCGACGGAAATGATCTTTTTTCAAAAGAGTATCTCATAATTGAATCTTTATAAGCAGCAAAGTGGATTTTAAGGATTACATCTCTAGGGCAATCTTTAGGAGCAGATTTGGGGAGAGGCAAACGGTGTATTCTGTCGATCAGAATAGATACATCAAAATTAGGTTTGACTATAGTAGACAAGAATGTACCTACATAGTGCTTTAGATCCGTGCTTCCAACTTCTTCTCCAATCCCCCTAATTTTGATGTTATTCCTTCTAGAGTAGTCATCTAATTTAGTATTGCGAATTTTAAGGAGGCCTATTTCTGTTTCAAGTTGTTGATAATTATTTTTTAAATTTTGCATTTCCTCTCGAATCAATTTAAGATCTTTTCCTAAATTATCAGTCTTAATTTGAACAATGTTTATTATTTTTGCATTTTCAGCGATTTTTCCTGTTAATTCAGAAATAATGGAATTTTTAAATTCGAGGAAAAGCCCTTTAAGAACAGGCAATGTTACACCGCTATCTTCTGGTTCTGATACTTTGCTGGAAGCTTCTGACCTAAGTGTCTCGTTGGGGGAGGATTGAGACATACTTAAAAAATTGGCTTCAGAATTAATATCAGGCTGAATTAACTCTGCAGATTTCCCTTTATTAGGTGGTGAAAAGAATGAGCTAGATGTTATGGGATTTTGATGGAGTATATCCCCTTTTGACTTATTTTTTAAAACTCGGCCTTGTTTCTTATTCATGTTTCCTCTTTTATTTTTATTTTTTTTATTATTTTTTTATTATTTTTTTTAACTTTCCTTTTATCTTCTTTTAACCTACTTTAAGCTCTTTCCTATCCCCACTTTCTTCCCCCTAGTTTAGACAGATATGTTAATTGGTCACCCTTTCACCCTGCTCAGCTGGACCCTATATAAGTGACCCTTTTTATTCCTTTTCTTTTCTTTCTTTCTTTAGCCTTTAACAATGTCTATATGAACTAGTAATCTTTGAAACCGTATTACATACTGATGTTATAATGCTTAACCCTATAGTTAGACAAATGTAAGAAATTATACAGTACACAAAGTTCATTCAGAAAAGGGAGAGTAGACAATTGTCCCGGTTACTGACGGCTTTGCTGACAGCTTTGTCTGGGTGGATATAACCAATTCTTATGTGTCCCATATATACCATACTGTTCTTAACTGATCCAAGTCAGTAAATCACAATTCCCAGAAGGCTCGGGAAACAGCAAAAAAGAAAAAAAAAGACCAGACAATTCTGAAGTTAGTCAGACTTCACCACCAATCTTGGTGAAAGCGGGGTTATATTCCTTAAAGTCCAGTAGACTGTGAAGCAATTATGCCAATTAAAGACAGAAGTCCAGAAAGATTTCTCAGCAAATTTCTGCAGCCAAAAACGGATTTGTTTAGGGCCAAGATGTAGCTGTACACAGCTATACACAGCCTATGTTAACTTCCAGATTTTAGGGCGCAAGGAGGAGATTCAAAAGCAGCCAGGGTGGGTATTCATTAAGCTCCAGGGCCAGCTTCAGTTTTTACAATCTCCAAGGCTGCTGCAGACGTGTTGTACTGGGGGTGGTCAGGGGGTACCCATGCATTCAACTATCAGGGGTCTTAGAGGGACTTATTGTAGTGGCCTTGTGAGCTAACAAATAGCAGATAGTAAAAAGCACACTGCTTCCTTACATACCCACTACCTCTTCACCCTCTCCTCCCTCTTCACTGGACAAGCATGTCTCTCTCAGACCACCCCTCCCTGAACGGGCTCCTATGCATCCGCCTACCGCCTCCGGTGTACCGCCAGCTCCAGTGTGCAGCCTCACGGGTCCAGTGTGCAGCCTCACGAGTCCACCCGAGCACCTGTCGCGTCTCCTATATCCTGCCCGCTTTGCTCCCACGCTCCGGGAGATCCATCCCGCCGGGCTCGTCACTGATTGGGCATAATCCGTTGCTCGGTCACAGCGAGCACGCCACGAGTGCAGGCGCCATTGCCCTGCTAGCTACTCCTGCTAGCACCTTCCGGGGCGTGGCCCATCACCGGCCTGGAAAGCTTCCAGCACCAATCAAACTTCTGATGCACATAGAATTTACTATCTGAAATTTGCAACACTGAACATGTTTCTCTGATAAGGCACAAACACCCCCATGCAATAATAATTTATACTCTGTAAATTGCAAATTCGGCCTAACCTTCCACAGCTGACTGAGCAGCCTCTATAAATCTGGAGTACAGTTGGGAAGGCATTTGCAAGATGTAACATCCATTGCTAAAGTTCACATATCTTAAGTGAATACTCTAATTATACAGGATTGAACACACTTAAACATAATATCACCTTGGACAAAAACAAATAAGGCAAGCATATATTCCTTTATTTATTATATTGCTTTTTGTTTACACAGTGCTGCAATATTTTCTCACGCCATCTTCCTCACTATAACCTCCTGCCTCTTTCTCAGACTCTCTTATACTGTCTCTACACATCACGTCTCCAATAATATAACTATCTCACCTCCCCTGCTTCCCTCTCTTCTCCCATTAGCTCCTCCCCTTCCTCCAGTCACAACCTCATCCCACCCCTAAAGCTCAAAAGCAGAAATGCTTCTGTAAGTCCTTCTCCCATCTCCTTTAATCTCACTCCTTCATCTGATGGATTATGGCGACATATCCCCTAACCCAGGCCCCTCATATATCTCTACCTGCTGTCAGCCATGCAGAGTCCCCATGGCAGCAAATACCCAAAACACCCATAATTTAATACCCTTTACTTCTCCTGTGCCCTCTGGAATGCAAGGTCTGTTTTAATTTCCAACTCCCTCAATCTAGTGGCTATCATGGAAACCTGTCTCTGTCTCACCTGCAGCACTGTCATATGGTGGCCTACACTTCAGCCACACTCCTGGACCTGGAAACAAGCAAGGTGGAGGTGAGGGTATACTACTATCCTCTCGATGCACTTTTCACTGCATACCCCCGGTTACCTCCCTCCAATTCTCACCCTTTGAAGTTCACACTATCCGCATCTCTCCCATTCCTCTGCGAGTAGCTGTGATATATTGCCGCCTGGATCACCCTCTAAATTTCTGGATCACTTTGCCGCCTGGCTCCCTCTCTTTCAACATAACTACTGACACACACCCCTCTCCAACAACTGCAAAATTACTTGCACTTACCTCTTCCCTTGGCCTCTCACAATGGACAGATTCACCAACTCACCATGATGGACATTTTATTGACCTTATCTCCAACCTTGTCATCTCCCCACTTCCTCTATCTGACCACCTTCTAACTTGCAACCTCACCTCACCTTCTGCTCACCACCCTTCTTCAATCCATGCCACCAGAACTTACATAAACCTGCAAGCACTTAACTCACAACAACTTTCCAATGTGCTTAAACCCCTTCTCAGCTCCCTTAACACCCTTACCTGCCCTGACATCGCCACTTCACCATACAACATGAGTCTAACCTCCACCCTTGACACTCTTTCTCCCATAACCACAAGCAAATGCCCTTGCTCTCATCCACAACCATGGCAAACTACACAAACACACTATATACAGAGGTGCTCACACACTGCAGAATGACTGTGGAGGAAATCTCGCACTTCAGCAGATTTTCTCCACTACAAGCTTATCTTGCGCATCCTACTTTTCGGCCCCCAATCTTGCCAAACAACACTACTTCTCATCACTAATATCAAACCTGTGCTCCAACCCCAAACGTTTGTTTGCTACATTCATCACCCTCCTCTGCCCACCACCACCTACTACCCCTTCCTGTCTCACAGCTGATAACTTTGTCAGACAATTTAAAAATAGAATTGAAACCATCCAAAATGAACTCTCCTCCCAGCATGGCCCTAACTCACCATCCTCTCAACAAACTGACAACACCCAGACTGATAACATCCTCTCTATCACACTTATCCCAGCTCTCACACATCTATTCAACCTGTCTCTAAACACTGGCAAGTGTTGGCCCTCTTTAAAACACTCCATAATTACACCCATTCTTGAGAAGCCCTCATCTGATCCAGCTTCTGCCTCCAACTATCGCCCTATCTCTCTGATTCCTCTGGCTTCGAAACTGCTTGAGCGGCTTTTCTACAATCACCTCACTCAATTTATTAAGTCTGTCTCCACTCATAAAAAAAATAAAATACGAGATCAGAAAAATACAAACTTATCAGCCAAAACGGGCACATCAAAAAACACAAAAAACTATGAAAAATAACAACAAAACATTTTACAAAAACATCCCACACAGGACGGGGGATAGCCAGAACGTCTGGGGGTGAGGTTGCACACAAATTAAAGTCGATTTTAAGCAGTTTCGACACTTGAAAATCGGCTAAGCTAGAAAAAGAATGGTTGGCCGAAAAAAATGAAAACGAGGCTCTATTACCCGAGGCGCGGAAAACACTGACAAGGACGTATGACTTTTAATTACGACCCGTGGAACTTAGAAAACAAAATACGAGGTTGCAAAAATACAAACTTAACGGCCGGAATGTGTACATTCAAAAAAAGGAGATCAGCGCCAACCATACAATGACAGCAAAAGCGCCTCTGATAAAAAAAATACAACAACCAAGAGGCTCGCAGTGAGCGCCGCCGAAGGCGCTCAGCGTGAGCCTCACAATCAGCGCCGAGATCTCAGACCACCATAAAAAATAATGTCTGGCCCAAACAACATTCCTTGACTTACAATTCTATTGCCGTCATTTTTTGACGGGCAATTCGCTAGTATAATATAATTGACTCCCTTACTGTAATCCAACAGTGTTTGCAGTGCATGTAAATCATTGTCAGAGTATGTTCAGGGCATAATTTCTCCTACATCTGACACCACATATTTCTCACCATTGCTAGTCAATGCTGCTGCCAGACAGAACTGTCTCATAAAGACTTTTTACCAAGATATTATTAACCATGAACATGCCATAGATCTACATCTACATAATGACCTTCACTCCTCAGAACACCAAACATATATCAACCTCTCCCTTTCAGAGTATTAGGCTTTATCTATGCTACAATGGCCTGATTGATGTCCCCTTCTAAAAAGCCAGTAATGGATGTAGCTGGAAATTATACTACTCTAGAATTATACATAACCTGTAATCAGTGCACAATATACTTAAAAAATTAAACATATTCCAGAATCAAATAACAATGTGAACAATATGTTTGGCTGTCACATCCTGATGAGGCCATTTTATGCAATTCACTAGAACAAGAGATAAAAGCTGATTCCCTATATAAACCAACATATAACATGATATACCTTCATAATCCACAATGGAATTAATATTCATATTTTACACATTCAATTCCTATGAAAGATGAAACAATAAAATGTACTCACTGCTTTTAATAGATATGCATAATTACAGACCCATCACCTCCAATTTGTCTAAGCTCCAATTGACACAACAGCAAATTAGACTTATAACCAGTACCATATAATTAAAGGAGGATTTTCACTCCCTTAGATATCACAGAGGTCAGCTGATGGCAAGACTGTTGATACACCTTAACATACCCCTTATTCTCCTGAACATTAACCAAACAATAGTATAGTATAGTATTATTAAGGCATCAATAATCACTTTTTATTTCTCAATTATCTATGTTACTTTTTAATGACTTTCTATCTTATGTCTCCATGTTGGCAATATTCTCATATTACCATTACATTAATCATCAATTCAATGTGGCACACTGCTTTGACACATAATTAAATTATGCTAATGGTTGCAGTACAATCATAAAAACCACGCATATACCATTTCTTCATTTAGACCATTTGGTGTCAGCAATAATTTTCCTTTGTCTAAATCACCCTGTCTAATGCTCAAAATAATTATTTGTACACTGCTGACAATTAAACTTTTGGGATTCTAATTATAAACCATCTTCAGATTTTCTACTCCCCTCTCAATATTATATTGATGTTCTGCTATCCTTTTTTCATAGTTTGAGGCAATCACACTGTAGTAAATAAATTAACGCCTTCCGTATAATATGATATAGTCCATACAATTATACACTTTACCTTCTACGTAAAAAAAACTTTTAGTGGTTGTCACATAGCTACAAACTGAGCATCTATTACAGGCATAACATCCTTGCCTTGATCTTTTCATTAAACAATTGCTACCATATTCTGGTACTTTAGTAAATAGGCTGTACACCAGTCTGTCTTCCAAGTGTTTAACTGTTCTATTGGTAATACTAGGATATTGGCCCACTATTAGTGCCAGACCCTCATTGAGCAGTAGGATCTTCCAATGTTTTTAGAAAACCTCTTATGTATGGCATAAGAAGTTTCACCAGTATAGTTCAAGTATTAATATTTATGTCAGAGTGAGTTCTGACATTCTCTTTAGCATTTTATATGTTTTCTATGAGCACTTTCACTTTTTGAAATAGCACAAGTCACTTTTCCCAACGTCCAATTTAAATTGCCTATCCTCCTATCAACAATAATTTTATATTATTATCCTGTAATGATAACAGCATCTAAAAGTTTTTAAAGATATTTCTTAAATAATTTAATAAAGGTTACATTTTAAAGATGTATTTGTCTCAAACTTGAGATTTGAAAATGAATAGGTGTGCACAATAATAGGGATCCTGTGTCTTAATATATGTTATTTTTTGATCCCCAGTTGCACCCTATTTTTTTGAATATTCTAGTGACTAGACCTTGAGCCACCAACCCACCTTTTTTTCTTTAAGTATTACAGTGTCTTGGAATGGCTACAAAATAAAGCAAATGTGATGGGAAATGCATGGACTATGAGAATTGACTGCTACATCTGACTACTTTACCAAATACTATACATATACAGAAAATGTGCCATTTAGATTGAAGACATTTTATAACCACTAAATGAACATAGAAATGTGCAAGCAGTATGTCCCACTGTTTACATATAAACACAGTGTATCATAAAATTGATCACTATTTATACCAGGGCTGAATATACAATAATCCAGTCCACTTTGCAGTGTGTGTAAGTCTAGTGTGTGCACAACCCAAGCCACTTTTTGTGTTTGTGTCAGTGTTTAGTTTACTCTGCTGTACATTGTGTGGGTCAATGCATGTTTATTCCAGTCAACTTTGTGTATGTCCTATGTGTGTGTTCAGTCCAGCCTACTGTGAATTGTATAGTGTATGTTCAGTGAGTGCTCAGTCCAAAACCACTTTGTGTATGTCCAATGTGTGTGCTCAGTATAAAACCACTTTGTGTATGTCCAATGTGTGTGCTCAGTATAAAACCACTTTGTGTATGTCCAATGTGTGTGCTCAGTATAAAACCACTTTGTGTATGTCCAATGTGTGTGCTCAGTATAAAACCACTTTGTGTATCTCCAATGTGTGTGCTCAGTATAAAACCACTTTGTGTATGTCCAATGTGTGTGCTCAGTATAAAACCACTTTGTGTATGTCCAATGTGTGTGCTCAGTATAAAACCACTTTGTGTATGTTCAGTGAGTGCTCAGTCTAAAACCACTTTGTGTATGTCCAATGTGTGTGCTCAGTATAAAACCACTTTGTGTATGTCCAATGTGTGTGCTCAGTATAAAACCACTTTGTGTATGTCCAATGTGTGTGCTCAGTATAAAACCACTTTGTGTATGTCCAATGTGTGTGCTCAGTATAAAACCACTTTGTGTATCTCCAATGTGTGTGCTCAGTATAAAACCACTTTGTGTATGTCCAATGTGTGTGCTCAGTATAAAACCACTTTGTGTATGTCCAATGTGTGTGCTCAGTATAAAACCACTTTGTGTATGTTCAGTGAGTGCTCAGTCCAAAACCACTTTGTGTATGTCCAATGTGTGTGCTCAGTATAAAACCACTTTGTGTATGTCCAATGTGTGTGCTCAGTATAAAACCACTTTGTGTATCTCCAATGTGTGTGCTCAGTATAAAACCACTTTGTGTATGTCCAATGTGTGTGCTCAGTATAAAACCACTTTGTGTATGTCCAATGTGTGTGCTCAGTATAAAACCACTTTGTGTATGTCCAATGTGTGTGCTCAGTATAAAACCACTTTGTGTATCTCCAATGTGTGTGCTCAGTCTAGTCGACTTTGAGTATTTCCAGTGTGTGTGCTTAGTGTAGTCTATTGGTCACTGTCAACTGTTTCTCTCAGTTCGGTTCAGTCCAATGTGTTTATCCAGTGTGACCAGTCCAGTAGAAAATGAAGAGTGCATATCCAGAGTAAGTACCGTACATGCTATGTCCAGAAATATTGTAAGGAGTTCATTATGCAACATAAAAAATATGATACATGAGAAACAGTGCAAAATACTGCTCATCCATAGTTTTCTACTTTGTCATTTGCATACTTCAGTTGTCTAGAGAGAGATATAAAATGTGATATAAAAAGGTGATAGCACCTGTCTTTACACCCACATTTCTGGAAGAAAACCTAATCAATTTATATGAGTAACACTCCATGTGTAAAAATAACCTAAAGACGTCTTCAGCCTTGACTGTAATCATATTTACCTTATGCACCATGTGTGGAAGAACTAGTCAGGAGAGCCATCCAGACAATATGAACAGATATCTGTGACAATAAAGAAAATGACAAGAATATAGTTTAAAATGGACTGCTATAACAGTATAGAGTTTTATTCAGATGACAAATCAATGTCAGTTTAACCCAAATACAGACCTCCATCAGTAGCCTGGGGTCTTCCGATCTACTGTATGTTGGATGTAGCATGCTTTGCAGGTCTGGATATGTTCATTTGTGGTTTCATCTTAATATATATCAGAGTATGCAGCAAATCCAGGCGCAGTGAATTCTCCAGAGCTCTGTATGTAATCCTAAATCCACAAATTCCCTCTAACAAGGTGCTTATTAATTATCAACTGGGAATTATTCTGCGTCATTACTATCATTTTTTCTTGTTTATATGATCTTGTTATTTTGCATTTCCAGTATATGAAGTCTTGCTTTTAGTTCTGGTGATGATATAAGTATCAGCATCAGAAGTCTATTTTCTACCCTAGGCACAATTAGATATATGTGCTATCTAACCCAGGTAATTTTTTCCAAATTTCCAGTGTATACATTCCCATCCCTGGCAGAAGACATGAAACAATTAAAAGTAATGTTTACAGGACAAGTGCCCCTGTATAACGTACAATGTGCATGCATATTTGCAATTATTGTTCAATGTCCAACACCATACAAGATCATTTTGCAAGCACAAGCAGTTCCAAATTGCACTAGCCTGAAATTAACAGATAAATATTGCTGTGTATTTATATATATATTTATATATATATATATATATATTTATATTTATGTATATACGAAATAATGATGTGGTTTATAGCGTTCCCACAAATCTACAGCAGGGGTTAAGTACCAGCTCTATACTGATGAGAGATATTTAAGCTCAAAACAGCCTAACTGCTGTATTATTCATCCTATGCTATGCTTTAAAGCTGTGTTATACAGCAGGTATATGCTTAAAAGGAGCCACGATTAAAATAGTATTGTATTAAAGAGTGAAACTTTGTCCTGGGTAGGTTCCTGGAATACAGTGCAATAAATATATTTTTAACTTGTTTTAGATGTTCAGATGTGAACGCAAATGTTGTATTTATACTATATATATCTAGATAGTGGTGCATTACTAAGCAAATAGATAGCTCCTGAATAATAATTAGCTGCTTTGTTGTGTTGTTTGTTACCATGCAGTTAAATTTCCTCCCGCCCCATGATTAAACACTTCAAATTAGCATGTTGAGCTGCACAAAATCACACAAACAAAGCTGAATATCTCAGGAATTATTTAATACAGAGAGAAGTTGCCAATACAATGTAGAGACAGTTTTAAATGCCTGTTAAAATAAACATGACTCGTTTGCGTGACTTATAGAAGTCAAATTGTTTTATCACAATAATTATCTGCCTATCCATATTCTCTCTCACATATTCTCACTGATATGTTCTCAAACACACACATACAGTATCAGACACATGTTCGCTTTAACCCATAAGTATTCATACTTACACTCTCTTTCACACACTCATGTACTTTCACTAAATGCCCCACCAACTCATATACAGACAAAACAGCTCACTTTTACTCACATAGGGCCTCATTCTAATGATGGCCGTAGGAGCTGCGTGGCCGCAAGGGGTGGCCGCAAGCTGCTTCCTCATTCTAATCCCCTGCAGCCGACAGCTCCGACTGGCTTGCGGCCGGCTCCCTGCTTTCCCTTGCGGCCACCTCTGCCTCAGTACACTTCAGGGAAAGCCTTTGATCCCACGCGTCTGCAAGAGATTCGGCCGCATGAAACCCCACGACCCCATTCAAATGCTCTGATAACTCCTCCGCCAACCCCGCAAAACAGTAAACAAAAGGCGCAGCTTATGTCCACCCTGGAGCCGTCGCAAGGGCTGTGAAGCCCTTTCGGCTGCTCCAATTAAGCCCTCCGCTGGCTGAAGGGATCATGATCGTGACACTATCGTGACCCCTGCAGTGTCCCTACAGTGTCCCTACAACACCCCAATAATGCAGGGGTCTGATTGAAACCCCTGCAGGGTGCACACATTAACTCTATAATGCAGGGGTCTGAACGGGACCCCTGCAGTGTCCTAATATTAACGCTATAATGCAGGGGTCCGAACGGGACCCCTGCAGGGTGCAAACATTAACCCCTTGCTGCAAGGGTCCCAATAGGGACCCCTGCAGGCTCCTCACATTAACCCCTTGCCTTGCTGCAGGGTGTCTATTTTTATTTTATGTAGTCTGGAGGTTATAATGTCCTTTTATTTTTTTGGTAATATAGTTTTTTTTTGTAACTTAGCTTTTTTTATTTTGTGTAATTAGTGGGATGGGGGTTTAATACAGGGTTAAGTAGGTAGTGTTAGGTAGGTAGGGGTTAATAGGTTAGGGTAGAGGGGGGTTAGTTTAGATTTAGTGGTTTATTGGGAGGGGAATAGTGTAGTGTAGTGTTTGTACTTAGTGTCATGAGTGTCCTGAAGGATCCTCATGGCACTTATGGGGTTAATATTAGGGTTCTAGTTATCCTATGAGGGTCTTCATAGATCCTTATGGGACTGATTGGGTTAAAGAGAGGCTTATATGGGTCTGTATGGACCCCCATAAGTGAAGGGGTTAGATGGAGGCTTAAGTGATGGAGTTAAATAGGCTTGGATGGGGTTAGATAGTCTAAGGTGGGGATAAATAGGCCCAGTTATGGTTGTTAGGTGCAGATAGAGTTAGATCAGCCCAGTTAGGGTTAAATAGGCCCAGTTAGGGTTATTAGGTACAGTTAGGGTTATTAGGGCCAGTTAGGGTTAAATAGGGCCAGTTTGGGTTATTAGGTAGAGTTAGGATTATTAGGGCCAGTTAGGGTTATTAGGTCCAGATAGGGTTAGATAGGCCCAGCTAGGATTCTTTGGTACAGTTAGGGTTAAATAGGGCCAGTTAGGCTTAAATATGTCACGTTAGGACTAAATAGGCACAGTTAGGCTAAAATAGGGCCAGATAGGGTTAAATAGTCCCAGTACAGGTTATTGGGTACGGTTAGGGTTAAATAGGCCCAGTTATGGTAAATTTGCCCAGTTAGGGTTAAATAGGGCCAGTTAGGGTAAAATAGGCCCAGGAAGGGTTAAAAGGGACCAGTTGGGGTTAAATAAGCCCATTTATGGTTAGATAGGCACAGTTAGGGTTAAATAGGGCCAGTTAGGGTTAAACAGGCCCAGTTAGGGTTATTAGGCCCAGATAGGGTTAGATAGACCCAGTCAGGGTTAAATAGGCCCAGTTATGGTTATTGTGTACAGTTAGGGTTAAATAGGGCCAGTTATGGTTAAATAGGCCCAGTTAGGGTTAGATAGGTCCAGTTAGGCTTAGATAGGCCCAGTTAGGATTGTTAGGTACAGATAGGGTTATTAGGGCCAGTTAGGGTTATATAAGGCCAGTTAGGGTTAAATAGGCCCAGTTAGAGTTATTAGGTCCAGATAGGGTTAGATAGGCCCAGTTAGGGTTAAATAGGCCAAGTTAGGATTAAATAGGCCCAGTTGGGATTTTTAGGTACAGTTAGGGTTAGATAGGGCAATTAAGGGTTAAATAGGGCCAATCAGTGTTAAATAAGCGCAGTTAGGGTTAGATAGGCCCAGTTAGGGCTAAATAGGGCCAGTTAGGGTTAAATATGCCCAGTTAGGGTTAAATAGGGGCGGTTAGGGTTAAATTGGCCCAGTAAGGGTTATTAGGTATAGTTAGGGTTAAATATGGCCAGTTGGTGTTAAATAGGCCTTGTTAGCATTATTAGGTACATTTAGGGTTAAATAGGGCCAGTTAGGGTTAAATAGGCCCAGTTAGGTTAGATAGGTCCAGTTAGGGTTAAATAGGCCCAGTTAGGGTTAAATAGGGGCAGTTAGGGTTAAATTGGCCCAGTAAGGGTTATTAGGTACAGTTAGGGTTAAATATGGCCAGTTGGTGTTAAATAGGCCTAGTTGGCATTATTAGGTACATTTAGGGTTAAATAGGGCCAGTTAGGGTTAAATAGGGCCAGTTGGGGTTAGATAGACCCAGGTAGGGTTAAATAGGGTCAGTTAGGGTTCAATAGGCCCAGTGAGGTTTATTAGATATAGTCAGGGTTAAATAGGCCCCGTTGGGGTTGGGGTTAAATAGGCCCAGTTAGGGTTATTAGGTACAGTTAGGGTTAAATAGGCCGTTAGGGTTAAATAGGGCCAGTTAGGGTTATTAGGTCCAGATAGGGTTAGATAGGCCCAGTTAGAGTTAAATTGGCCAAGTTAGGTTTAAATAGGCCCAGTTGGGATTTTTAGGTACAGTTAGGGTTAGATAGGGCAAATAATGGTTAAATAGGGCCCATCAATGTTAAATAAGCCCAGTTAGGGTTAGATAGGCCCAGTTAGGGCTAAATAGGACCAGTTAGGGTTAAATAGGCCCAGTTAGGGTTAAATAGGGGCAGTTAGGGTTAAATTGGCCCAGTAAGGGTTATTAGGTACAGTTAGGGTTAAATATGGCCAGTTGTTGTTAAATAGGCCTAGTGAGCTTTATTAGGTACATTTAGGGTTAAATAGGGCCAGTTAGTTTTTTTTTTGGTATAGTTAGGGTTAAATGGGTCCACTTATGGTTACATAGGCCCAGTTAGGGTTATTAGTACAGTTAGGGTTAAATAGGGGCAGTTAGGGTTCAAGATGGTCAGTTGGTGTTAGATAGACCCAAGTAGGGTTAAATAGGGCCAGTTAGGGTTAAATAGGCCCAGTGAAGCTTATTAGATATAGTTAGGGTTAAATAGGCCCAGTTGGGGTTGGGGTTAAATAGGCCCAGTTAGGGTTATTAGGTACAGTTAGGGTTAAATAGGTTGTTAGGGTTAAATGGGGCCAGTAAGGGTTAGATAGACACAGTTAGGGTTAAATAGGGCCAGTTATGGTTAAATAGGCCCAGTGAGGGCTAAATAGGTACATTTAGGGTTAAATGGGACCAGTTAGGGTTAGATAGGACAAGTTAGGATTATTTGGTACAGTTAAGGTTAAATAGTGCCAGTTAGGGTTAAATAGGTCAAGTTAGGATTAAATAGGCATAGTTAGGGTAAACTAGGCCCAGTAAGGCTTATATAGGGCCAATTATGGTTAGGTAGGCCAACTTAGGGTTAGAGAGGCCCAGTTAGGGTTAAATCGGGCCAGTTAGGGTTAAATAGGCCCAGTATGGGTTATTAGGTACAGTTAGGGTTAAATAAGCCCAATTATGGTTAAATAGGGCCAGTCAGGGTTAAATAGGCCCAGTTAGGGTTAAATAGGGCGTTAGGGTTAAATAGGCCCATTTATGGTTAGATAGGCACAGTTAGGGATAAATAGGCCCAGTTAGGGTTATTAGGTCCAGTTAGGATTAAATAGGGCCAGTTAAGGTTAAATAGGCCCAATTAGGGCTATTAGGTACAGTAAGGGTTAAATAGGGCCAGTTAGGGATAGATAGGCCCAGTTAGGGTTATTAGGTACACTTAGGGGTAAATAGGGCCAGTTAGGGTTAACTAGGCCCAGTTAGGTTAAATAGGTCCAGTTAGGGATTTTAGGTAGAGTTAGGGTTAAAAAGCCCAGTTATGATTAGATAGGCCCAGTTAGGGTTATTAGGTACAGTTAGGGTTATTAGGTCCAGATAGGGTTAGATAGACCTAGTTAGGGTTAAATAGGCCCAGTTAGGGTTATTATGTACAGTTGGGGTTAAATAAGGCCAGTTAGGGTTAAATAGGCACAGTTAGCGTTAAATAGGGCTAGTTGGGGTTAAATAGGCCCAGTTAGGGTTAAATATGGCCAGTTAGGGTTAAATAGGCCAAGTAAGGATTAGACTGGCCCAGTTAGGGTTAAATAGTGTTAGTTAGGGTCAAATGGGCCCAGTTAGGGTTATTAGGTACAGTTAGGTTTAAATAGGCCCAGTTAGGGTTGAATAGGGTTAAGTATGGGTTATGAGGTATAGTTAGGATTAAGGGGTAATGGGGTATAGCTAGAGTTAACAGTGTAGTGCTTAGACTTTGTGATGAGGGTCCTGGAGCACCCTCATGGCACTTATAGGGTTAACCTAGGGGTTAATAGTGTTTTATAGGGGTCTATATAGACCCCTATTGGACATAGGGGTTTAATTGTAGTCTCATGGGGCTCTATTTTAACCCCCTTGAGTGATGGTGTTAATTTTAGTTGCCGGGGGGGGGGGGGGTACTTATAGTACCCCCGCGGCAGGGGTTAATAGGGTTATTGATAGCAGGTTCTTTAAGGACCTTTAAGGTTCATTCAGGACCCCCGCAGGGTGGGTAATTTGAATTTGTAATACAACAGGTGCCCCGATGGGGACTCCTACTGCAAGGGTTAATGTGGAGACCCTGTGAGGGTCCTGATGGGGACCCCACAGCATGAGTGGGGTTAATGTTAGTTGCCGCAGGGGTACTTACAGTACCCCCGTGGCTTGGGTTAACCATTAGTGTGCCGCGGCCCCTTCAAGGAGCTGAGGCAGATCTTTAGGGATAAATATATTTTAAATGCAGCACTGTACAGCGCTGTAATTGATAGAGGGCAGATTGGGGGACATGATGATGACATGAAGTACATTGGCTAGCTGGCACATCACCGCCCAATACTGTAATTTGTGCCACAAGTCCACCAGGCTTGGAGAACGGGTTACTACCTTGGGAGTCATCCAAGCCCGTAATCCCGAGATGACCTCCAAGGCAGCAACTCGATCTTCAAGCCCGGTGGACTGCGGCCACAGATGACAGTATTGGCTAGCGGCGATGTGCCAGCTAGCCAATGTACTACATGTCATCCTCATGTCCCCCATTGCGTCCCCCATCATTTATAGTGCTGTACAGTGCCTTCTTGAATTTATTTTTCACTTTTTAGTTTGGCGGGCTTGCACTCTGGTCTGCGTGCTAACGCCCGCAATTAGGTCCAAGCCCGCCAAAATGAACTGCCAATTGCCTGTCTTGCGATCGCCTGTATAGCAATAGCAAAGTAGCTAAGGGGCCGCAGCACCCAGTAAAGGATCGCACCATTGCGGCCATTTTGTGGCCATCATTAGAATGAGGCTCATAGTCAGTCACCTTTTATTTTTTACTTGTGTGTGTATCTAATTATCTGTTTGAGTACTGAACTGAATGGGGATCTATCCAATATCCAAAGCGGTTGTTTAAGCAAATATCAGCTACAGTAAAAAAAACAGAAAATAGTTAGACATTAAAGATTATGTATGATTTTAGACATGTAAATTTAGATTAGTGTGCATGTGCAAACTAATACATTTTAGTATCCCTATTCAATATGTAGCTCAATATGTAGACCACTAATTTTCAAGAAGAAGGGCACTTCTTTGTGAAGTACAGGTATACCCAACTTAATGCTACCCATTATAGCACTCGCTATAACTCTATTTTGGTCTATAATTCCCTGTTTAACGCTCTGCCTCTCTATAACGCTGTTTTTGCTTGACAAAAGCCTTTTAATGCTCTGATTCACCATAACACTGTTTTTCTCTAAAAACAAAAAACAAAATCCAGGATGAGCCAGAAGCTTCAACATCACAAATGTAATGTTTATATTTCTGCTAATGCTCAGTTTTGTGTTAGAGTTATGTTTGTTGTTTCTTTAAAGTTCATATAAAACCAAAAAAAGTTTAAATTCAATTGCATTTGTGTATTTTTTTCATGAGTTCCCCTATCCCTATCTATGATGTTTTGATTAGCACTCCGATTGCCTGGAACCTATCTACAGAGTTAAACGGGGTATAGCTGTATGTAAAAACTAACAACATTATCAGTTGTGTAAACAATGGACATTGTTTTTAGAGAAGATTGTATATGAGTGCAGGAATCAATGTAGTTTTGTTACATCACATCCTGAGAGCTAGATAATAAAGGTAGTTCTTTGTCAGTTAGTTGATGGATGCAAGGGGGGGGGGGGGGGGGACAGGGAGAGGCCAGTCATTTTTGTCAGATAATTGGATAATATTGAAATTGACACCACACCCCTTCCCCTTCACAGGTCCAGACGCAGACCTTTTGCATTAATAGATGCAAGAACTGCTCTCCAGAAATGTAAACGCTGATCTCACGTACACGACTTCCACCAAAATATCATGGTGACCACAAGGGTCAATCAGAGGGATCAAGCTTTATTTTTTTATAATTACTAATTAAATACTAGCTTTATGACTTTTTCCATGCTTAATTGTGATCTTATTCAGACACAAGGTTTTCAAACATATACAATTTTTCATTGTACAGTGGTCCTTGTACAGTGGCACATGCTCTTTACTATTGGGTAAAAACAAATATGTGAGCTATTTGGGCAATCAGGTGTGCAAAATATCTCACCTCTGTGATCCTCAAGACAGGGACCTACATAAAAAGATGCTTTTCTAACTCCAAATGAAATACTGCTATACTACTACAGTTTTAATTAAATGCCATAGATAGCTAAATAAAGATTCAATCCAGGTGGTGATTACGACAATTTGTGTTGTTTGGAAATACCATTCCTAACAATTTAGGTGAAACTGAAGTCTTGTGAAGGAACGATAGTGCTCCAAAACTTCACTTTGCTTTTCTCATCAGTTAGACATGAAATGTATCATTTGTGAATTAGTTTTATTATTTTTATTATTTAAGATAAGGGAGGATAGACAGAACTGCACTGGACTGTGTAATTCCATTCCTATTGTGTGACAGACCTAAAAGAGTCATTACAGTTGGGAGATATACAGCCCTATTAAATTCCAAGCCAGTGTGAAGCCAATGTGAGGCCAGTAACGGCTATGTGCTTGAAATTTGGCCGAGTTACGTTGGTATTAAATTAGAAAGGGCTGTGAGCTACGGGCTTAAGACGCAAATCGTAGCTTGTTCGTAGAACGTTGGATTTGCGGCCTTGCGGACAATCAAATAGTGTAGACCGTAGTTACGGGTTCAGAAGAGGGCCAATGGAAAAGGAGATTGTTAGCATTACGTCACTGAAAAAGGGGAGGGTAGAATTCAATGTCCGACGGCTTCAATTACAAGTTGCGATCGGACCCACATTCCACAATAATGTAATATTAATAAAGCTGATATGATATTCTATTACATGCGAGTTACAGTATATGTATTAACACATTGATTGCCGGGATCGATATAACACAGAAGTTAATAAAACTAATAAATGAAATAAAGTATTTTTTGGGGCCAATTTGTGAGCTTGAGAACGTTGTGCTATTAATTCTAAGACCTAACATCACTTTCCCTTTTAATAAAAGTACAGTAGTGTGTTTTTATTGGTCTTTACCCCCCTTGTGAGTCCTCTCCAGCACTCGTAGGGCTTTGGGCTCCATTTGCGTGTTACGGGTTAGCTCACGGGTGACTTTGTTTCAATTTAATAGCATGATTGGATTTGTATTGGGTACAGCTTGACAGATCAAAGGATTTGCGGGTTGCGAGGTTCCACTTTCACGTCCTGTAGGCATTTTTCGTCCGCCCTGCGGCTTACCCCGTCGTCTGTGGGTCGTTTACTGGGCTAATTTAATAACGGAAAATCCTACTTTCTACTTTATGGGCTACATTCTAACACGTAACGTAATTGCTTCCATCCTGACATTTATTTCATCTCCCAATATATTCTGTTCTATAGACTGTGTTAAGCAATTTCTTCATTTTTGCTGTCTGTATTTTAGGAATATAACAGATGAGTAAATAAAAAATTAAATAAACCAAACTATAGCCTAGTACAAGCAATTTCACACTTTCCTACCAAATAGGCCAGCTGCATATTGCACTGCATTAATATATTGTGCTCTCTCTGAAATGTAAAGAGTTAAAGTCTAAGTTAGTTACTGTAATTATGTAGAAAGGGAAACAAGTTCCAGTTATATCTTTATTTCACTCATTTCCGATCTTCTTCAGTTCTTGCAAATCCCCTTACCTTTATTAGTGTAGCTCTATGACGGATTATTGTTGATTTATTATCCTCTTCCATTCCTAATTACATTTAACGAGCAGTTCAGTTCAGAAGTTCAGCAGAGCTAATGAAAAACAAAATATGACAGAGCATATGATAATGAGCAGAGGAAATGATCTGGGCTATTTTCAAATAACAATACAAGACGTTTTTCAGTAATTGAAAGTGAAGTGAGTTCTTGTTGTATAGCTCCATGCCTTTTCAAGAGGGTTCCATTTATTGAGACATGTATAAAATAATAAATTATTCCACTATTCCTAAGTATATATATATATATATATATATATATATATATATATATATATATATATATATATATATATTATATATTATATGTTTGATAAGGATACATTAACTTAAAGAGCAATGAAAAGTCAAGTCACAGCAATATTCCCACTTACTTACGAGTCTGTGTGCAAGCTCTCCTTACCCATTTTCTCTTTTTCCCCTGTTCAAATGTTATCTCCTCTTCCAATAGAACTCATTTTCCAATTGTTTCATTGTTTTCCAAGTGTCCCTTGTTTTCTTTTTCTATTTTTCTTAATGTATATCCTCTCCTTGTGCTGTTTCTCATGTTTCTAGTTTGTATACTTTTTGACATGTTTTTTATTTTTTTAAATATACACCGTCTTTACATAACATCAAAAATTCACACATTTTACAAATAGATTTTTTTTAAGTACAATTTACATTGTATCAAATATACAGACAAAATAAACAAATAAAACCATACATCAAAAAAGGATCACGAGACAAAACACTTACTTCAGTTAGCAAAAATAAATAAATACATCACACAAATATATATATATATATATATATATATATATATATATATATATATATATATAGTAAATAAATAGTACATTTAACTTCCATTGATTGAAAATATAATTACATAATAGTTCAGAAGAAAGATCTATATATTGATTTAAGTGAAACATATGATCTGATGTAATTAAGTGTCCAAAATGTGTAACACAAAAAACAGTTGTATATGACACAAGTCAGGATTAATAAATACACAACATTTCTTCCCTTTGTTTCGGTGTACCACGCTATTATTACATTTGGCAGGTCTAATTCAGATCTTATTTAGAATATACTTAGATCTAAAAGTGGGGCACATAGTATTGCATAAACAAATTAAAATATCTCATAAGTTACTGGATTCCAAATTTGTGCTTGCCCAATATATATATATATATATATATATATATATATATATATATAGTGAATAAATAGTATATTTGTGTTCACATTTGAGAGATACAGTTATTGCAGGAAACTTGTTTTAGACGCTCAAATGTGAACACAAACGCACTATATATATATATATATATATATATATATATATATATATATATATATATGTATATATATATAGTGCATTTGTGTTCACATTTGAGCGTCTAAAACAAGTTTCCTGCAATAACTGTATCTCTCAAATGTGAACACAAATATACTATGTATATATATATATATATATATATATATATATATATATATATATATATACACCTTCAAACCATATGAATTTGGGGGATCCCCCCCCACACAGTTCCTACACCCCTGGCAACACTATTAGTAACTCCTATTCTTCTGATTGCAACTTTAACGAATCAGAATGGGGGGAAAGGAAGCTCTCTGATTGGTTAAAATATAAACAATCATAATGTGCAAATTTCAATTCATGTAATGTGTTTGGTTAAAATACTTAACCAATCCGAGTTCGAACATTCAAATACTCAATTCTGAATGGATAAGCTATAACCATGGGGTTCCTAAGCATCACAAGTCTTCACAATTACACTACTTTCCATATGGTTTTTCTGATTACCATTTGTAGCAGTAACAGTATTTTTATCAACTGTGAGGGGCTAAATATTTAATTTTACCATTCTATAATTTCTTATTCTGTTTGATAAGCATTATAATTAGTAGAAAAAATATATAAGTCTAACTATATCATATCTTAATAATGTTACTACAATATTTACATTACTCAAATAAAGAAAAAAACTGTACACAAGTGGTTAATCGAAATCAGGAAAGCCATATGGCCCACAACAGGAGGTGTTATGCATTGCCTATAAAAATGCTAGGCATACGTCAAACACTAGTCATTGCCAGCATGGATCCAGAGTACATCAGAGTACTAAAAGCGATTATGAATATCAGATTGATGGGAGGGTACAGGGTTGAGTCACATTATTATGACCACTGCCTAGTCTTGACATCTGCAGCACATAGTTAATGAAATAATGCACGTCATGAGCTGGCTGGTGGGTATATAAGGTGACATGTAGGCATTCTGTAAACACATTAACCATCGCTGTCATGTGTAAAACGTGCAATTTATCTGACTTTGAAAAGAGGATGATCATTGAGTTTCAGATGGCAGTATTTCTGAAACAGGGCAGTTTGTGAACTGTTCACCTACTGCTGTGGTTAATGTGTACCGTGACTGGACAAACGGCACCATTGCAAATAAACGGTGTAGAAACTGTGGAGCACAACGTGCCATTGATGTCAGAGGTGAACGTTGACTAGGTGTGTGAGGACAAACCGGCACGCTACATTTGAGCAACTCACCATTCAAACAAACTAGGGGGCTAACAGATGTTTGTCTAAAACAACAGTACAACAAGCTCTGTTGCATATGGGGCTCTGAAGCAAACATTTGGTCACTGCACCCATGCTGACAAGGGTTCACCATCAGACAATTTTTATGACAGTACCAAAATTGGTCCTCTTCTGATCGGCATAGGGTTTGCCTTCTGGAATAAGTTAAATTTTCTGCTTCATCGACTGGACAGACATTGGAATGTCAGGGTTGAAACCTCCAAGACCAAACACTCTGCAACCATTGTTGGAAGAACACAAGCTGGGCGTGGCAGTATTATAGTCTGGAGGATGTTTTCTTGGCTTTGTCTGGGTTCATTCATACCTCTGGAAGACACTCTCAACTGATTGGATTATCTATCCATCCTTGAAGATCAAATACACCCATACATGTTGACTGTCTTCCCTGGAGTGGGAGGGATCTTCTAGCAGGACAATGCAACATGTCATACGGACAGAATTTTCTGTGAGTAGTTGGAGGAGCACAAGGAAGACTTCCAAGTACTTCATTGGCCTCCAAATTCCCTAGACTTTAACCCCATCAAACACCTATGAGACCACTTTCATCAACATGTTTGCAGTATGGATCAGCAGCTGTGGATGCACAGCAGTCTGCATGGACCCTTGTCAACCCTCCAGCATCTTATTGACTCACTACCACAGTGTCTAGCTGCTCTTCGTGTTGCACACTGGGGGTTTTCTGGATATTATGTCCATATGGACATAATAATGTGAATGGACCGTGTATGTTATATACACAAGACTGTTGCATGAGGCGTGAAAGTAGAGTATTGATTGGCAGTGTATATGGATGAGTGGGGGTTTGCAAGCCAGACTGGAGGTGAACCTCAACAGGCAAAACCCTATATAACACAACCCATGCACAGGATTATGTGCTCCCTCTCCGTGCGCCCTCTCTCTCTCTCTCTTTGAGTCTTCTATCTCTCTGTGCACTGCCTCTCTCTGTGCTTCCTCTCTCTCAGTGCAATCTCTCTCTCAGTGCACCCTTTCTCTCAGTCCACCCTCTCTCTCCTGTGCACCCTTTCTTTGTGTGTGTGTGCACTCTCTCTCTGTTCTTTCTGTCTCTCTTTGTGTTCTCCCTCTGTGCTCTCTGTCTCTCTCCCTCTGCTCCCTCTCTGTTTATCTCTCTCCCTCACCTTGCTCTCTTTCTGTCTCTCCATCCCTCTCTGCCTTTCTCTCTCTCTCTCCCTCCCTCTCTGCCTCCCTCCCTCTCTGCACCTCTCTTCTCTCTTCCTCCCTCACTTGCCCTCCATCCCTCTCTCTCCCCCACTCTCTCTCGCTGCCTCCCCCTCTGTCCCCCTTCCTCTCTCTCTCTCTCCCTCTATCTCCCCCTCATTTTCTCTTTCCCTCTCTGTATCCCCCTCCCTTGCACTCTCCCCCCCCCCCCCCCACGAGCAGTGTATGCTCACAAACGACACAACTCTCCGATGTGCCCATCAAACAGCATGTGAGTAACAGCTGCGCAGAACGCATCTCACAGGTGTTACTCATATCTGATAGCTATTATAGGTGATGAAAATAACATGGGGTTTGTTAAAAACCTGTTCAGGGAATAGTGATACAGATCAGTTTTATGATGTCATGATTTAGCAGTATTACTTCCATGTATAATTATCTCTGTCACTCCTGTGATGTTGCTTAGGCCTGTGCTGAATATATGAACATATTTTTAATAGAAAATAAGTATAAATATTTTATTTTGAAGTCATTCTTAATGCATACTTTATGTGTTGTTTGCACCCATATGAGAATTGATGTTCAATAATGTTGATGTTAACATCATAATTAACATGGAAAGTGTACTCACTTGGCCGTAACAACATTAATTTCTAATTAACATAACATTATTGAAATGGAAACATAAGATTACAGTAATCAAATGCATGAAGACATAGAGATATCCAGACATATCGTATCATCATTCATATTTGATATATTCATATAATTATGTTATCAAAAATGTTGTAATATCTTCATGCAGATGACTTCTTAATATATGTTTTATACACATCCGTTAAAATTTTAACACAGGATGGGTATACTGAAATATGATTTGGATCCATTTATCAGATCATTAACTAAATGTCAGTGTGTCCCAAATCAGTAACCATTAAAACACATGGACAAATGTATCAAAGTATAATAAGTATAAATATGTATTAAATCCACAGAGTGTAGTCTTAAATGTTGCAGATCATGGGCATTGCGTGGCCACGCCCAGGAAGGGGTTAGTCTGTATGTGGGACTAGCCGGGCAAACATCGCCGAAGCTCTGCTAGAGTGTTGTTAAGGCTGTCCAAGCTGTGTATCTCAAACATGCTATACAACGGCCTAATAGGCCTGAACACCGACGCAACAACTCTTTGAGGCTGACCGCCTGAGGCCGGGTCCAAAACAAAGTTTATGGATATCTGAACCACACTACTGGGGCATAGCGGCCTAAAGTGCTGGTGGAAACTGACTGAGCCTGTGAGGAGAATATCCGGGGTGGTTCGTGAGAGGAGCCAGTTAAAGGAGATCTCAAACCATAAGGTGAACGTGAGCTTGTGTTATGCCCCAGGTGAGGGAAGCCAGTGTGCCATGCTGATGTATTCTACTGGGCACCGGGGGCTGGTGAGCATTTGCCGCGGAGAGGGGGTTTACTCCCTTATTACCATTGTGGGGACTGGCTTCAGGTTAATCTATCCCGCAGCAGGTAACGTTGCCAATGCCCTGTTGCTATGAAAGTCTGACGTTGCAGAGGGTGAGTGCATGTTTGCATTGCTTCTGCTGCAATTACTCCCAGAATATAACACCTGCATGTGAGGGCCAATTTGATTGATAGAAGTGGAGGAAAATAAGAAAGCTGCTGTGAAGTGTCCCCCATATGATGGGCTTTGAAGAATAAGATGGGATTTTTTTAGCTCATATAAATAGGCCCATTGGGTCTTATTATCCAACATTGTCCAAGTTACACCTATTGTGACATTTCCCATCGGTCTCATGAGAGGGGGTTTACTCCCTTATTAACATTGTGGGGACTGGCTTCAGTTTAACCTATCCCGCAGCAGGTAACGCTGCCAACGCCCTGTTGCTATGAAAGTCTGACGTTGCAGAGGGTGAGTGCATGTTTGTATTGCTTCTGCTGCAATTACTCCCAGAATATAACACCCGCATGTGAGGGCCAATTTGAATGATAGAAGTGGGGGAAAATAAGAAAGCTGCTGTGAAGTGTCCCCCATATGATGGGCTTTGAAGAATAAGATGGGAATTTTTTAGCCCATATAAATAGGCCCATTGGGTCTTATTATCCAACATTGTCCAAGTTACACCTATTGTGACATTTCCCATCGGTCTCATGAGGCTGGGGTGAACTTGATGGGAGAAAAGCGACTCTGCAAGCAAGATATATTATATATGCCATTTCGTATTTAAAACCGTTCAGCAAAGAAGAGCAAGTTACAAAGTGGACTATCTGTATACAATTTTTTATACACTCCTACTCTCCCATTTCTCTTCTCTCTTTCCTTTGGTTTTTGATATAGCCCTGTGGTATCTATGCAAAGGTCTAAAGAACAACAAGCCCTTAGGGGTAAAGGCTCTAAAAAAACATTACAAAACAATAGCTCAAAAGCTATAGTTAATTTTCTCTCTCCTGTACATAAAGAGAATAGACAGTACAAGAGAGAATGATATCCACTCTCTCAGTCCACGTTAGACTTTTCTGAAACTCCTATAGAAGCCGAGGTTATTATAGGAGATGAATCTGTGAGAGAGACCACTCCAGAAGAACCTCTAACAGCTTCAGCGTTAAAGAAAACTATGACAGCTCTTTTAATGGAGTTTCAGATATCCATCAGGGAAGAATTGATAGGCGAAATTAAAAATAATGCTAAGAATATAAAAACATTAACAGATAGAACAGAAAATGTAGAACAGATTCAAGAGGTTATTTTAAAGAATAATGATGAATTAAAGAAAGAGATAACGGGACTTAAAGAGGAGATCCAGACGCTAAAGAGCCAAAATCTCAGATTAGCGGAAGCTGAAAAACGAAATAATATTAGAATCCGTGGTATATCAGAGTCTGTTACCTTTAAAGACCTCCATCAATTTGTGGAAGCCTTTCTGTTAAGCTTAGTGGAGCGCCAGAGCGAGAAGCCTATAGAGAGATTATACCGAATTCCTCCTCCACCTAACATGAGCAAAGTAATTGCTAGGGATGTAATTGTAAAACTGCATCATATGTTCTATAGAGAAGCAATACTAAAAGCTTCATTTAATAAAAAATGTTTTGAGAGTCCATATGAAAATCTTAAAATATTCCCAGATTTGACAGGAGAAATTTTATTTCAACGTAAGAAACTTCAATTTGTGACTAAAGTTTTGAGAGACAAACAGATTTCCTATAGATGGGGAAATCCCCCAAAATTGATTTTTTGGTATGAGAATCACAGATACATTATTAATGACACTTTGGAAGGGGAGAATTTCCTGACAAAATTAAATAAAAGTCAGTAATTATAGGTTGGTTCACAGCGGTTATTTAAATATGTATTGGAATATAAATATTAGATTGTCTTCAATCAAAAAAATTTTGTAAAGAGTAGTGTATATGTATTATTTTGATAGAAAAAGGAAAAAAAAAAAAAAAAGGGAAAAAAATTGAATGGTATTTTTTTGCTGCTAATTTAGAAGTAACATACAGATGGTACACTTTAATGAATTTAGATAATGGGGAAAATACACCATGTTTTGATTAATAATTTTAAATTACTGTTTTACTACGGGAAATTTAAAACGTAAAATATAAACTCACTAGCTGTTGGGTAATTTTTTAGATGTGTATATTTTCACTTTTTTTATTATTAACACGGGGGAAACAATAAAGAAAACACTAACCTAGATAATGGGTAAAAATATAATAGTATTTAATAATGACACTAAGAAAATTTACTTTTATAAATTAGTGAGCAAAATACAATTCAGTAGATGATTGCTATAAGGGAAGGGGTTCACAACTGGAGTAGGGAATTTAAAGGGAGAGTTCTATTTGAAATTCTCTCCAATTAAAGGGAATAATATAAACATCTAGAGTAGGATTTAAAGCTTGGACACCCAAGATAGTAGTAAAAAACAGATAGAGGGTACAATAGAGCTTCGGCTAAGGCTTTCAGATGTATTTATCTGACATTGTTGCATCACAGGAGGGACTCTTCCTCTTCAAGGAGGACTGCCTCCCGATATGCCTCAATGAGTTGAGGAGGGATGAATGTTTTATGTTTGGTTTATGTATTGGTGTATATTTGTATTTGTGGACTGGAATTAAATTTATTCCAGGGGAACGGGGACTGACCATCATTTCTACTGTGATACTAACAGCATGTCATTAAAGATAGTAACGCAAAACGTTCAGGGACTGAATCATCCAGCTAAACGCAGTTTTTTTCTAAAGAGCTTTCTGCAGCAAAAAGCAGATATAATCTGCTTGCAGGAGACTCATTGGCAGGGAGCTCCAATTCAATTTTTTAATACACATTATAAAGTCGCATACAATTCAATGTATAAGAAAAAGGCAAGGGGTACCTCAATTTTTTTTAGTAACAAACTTATGGTCACAGAGGAATTTGTGGAAATAGATCAGGAGGGTCGTTATATAATATGGATAGGCACAATTAACCACCAAAAATACTCAATATTGAATGTATACGTGCCGAATAGATCCCAAATTAAATTTCTTAGTAAAATCTTAAAAAAGTTTAATAAACTGATACAGGGATTTCTTATCGTTTGTGGAGACTTCAATATGCTTTCAGACCCAACTAAAGATAAAAAATCTGAAAATCGTTCACCTCCAGACTCATCAGTTATAAGATTGTCAAAACAGTTTATTTCTCTGATGACAAAATATCATTTAATTGATGTTTGGAGAGTACTGCACACCAATGAAAAGGATTTTACTTGTTTTTCTCCAAGACATCATACATATTCTAGGTTAGATTATTTTTTTGTTGATATCAATACACTTAAAAGAACTTTGAGAGTTGATATTGGGCCAAGAGTGTGGTCGGATCATGCTCTAGTTAACTTGGAATTGTTTTCGAAAAATTCTTCCATTAACTCCAAATCTTGGAGACTTGATTCCTCACTCATTGATTCAGAGACAAGTCGGGATTATCTTAAAAAATAAACTCGGCTTCAGTAGAATCTAACATTACACTTTGGAACACACATAAGTCTTTTATAAGAGGGATCCTGATTAAATTGCAAAGTCAAAGGAAAAGGGAAAGAGGAACTCCTTTGAGAGAATTATATATCCAATTATATAATCTGGAACTAAGAAATAAAATTAATCCTAATGCTTCTGACTCGATGTTGATTAAAAAAATCCAATTACAGATTAAATCCATCAATCAGATAAGAACTGATAAGTCTATATGGCTTTTACAACAAAAAAAATACCATTATGGGAGTAAACCAAGTAAAATCTTAGCAAATAAACTTTGATCTCATGCTACTAAAAAAAGGGTTGATTATATTTATCACAATGGAACCTATCTTAATAACCCAGTCCAAATAGCAGAAGCATTTGAACAGTATTATTCTAGGTTATATAATTTGGAAATGGATCCTTCTTTTCAGAAGCCATCTCTGGAGGTCATTCAACATTTTTTGAATGAAATGGATTTGCCGCAAGTTTCACCAGAGGAAGTTTTAACACTAAATAATGATTTTTCTGAAAAAGAGATTTGTGACGTTATTTCTAAATTGAAGTTGGGTACGGCCCCAGGCCCAGATGGTTTTGGAAATCATTACTATAGGTCTTTGGTAACAACGCTAGTCCCCCATTTAAAAAATCTTTTCAATGAGATTAAAAGAAAGGGACATATTCCTTCAGAAATGTCATAGGCTCTGATTATCACTATACCAAAAAATGACACAGGTATATTGGAATGTAAAGACTTCCGCCCCATTTCACTTTTGAACGTTGATGTAAAAATTTATGCTAAAATGCTGGCGGATAGATTGAGTGAGGTTATTCACAAACTTGTATCAATAGATCAAACTGGATTTGTACGGGGACGTTTGGGCTCTGACAACACCAGACGCATGTTGGATTTGATTTCATATTCTAAATACAAACTTCTCCCAACAGTGTTTCTATCAATGGACGCAGAGAAGGCCTTTGACCGGGTCGGATGGGATTTTATCAGGTGTGTACTCCAGAAATATGGCCTTGGCTCTTTTGGGTCTAAGTCCATTGGAGCATTATACTCTTCCCCATCCGCTTCGGTCATTGGAAATGGGTTTAAAACGCAGAGATTTGCAGTTACTAATGGAACGAGACAGGGGTGTCCCTTTTCTCCGATAATCTTTGCATTGATAATGGAGCCCATGGCGGTTTCTATAAGAGATAACCCCTCTATTCATGGAATTACAGTTGGTGAGATACAGCATAAAATAATGCTGTATGCCGATGATGCGGTTGTGTTTGTGTCTAACCCCATTGACTCTTTGAAAACTTTGCATGTAATAATAGATAAATATTCTAAAGCCTCTAAATATAAAATTAATATCTCCAAGTCACAGGTTTTGGCTCTTAATTTAGCCAGTCCGGAAAAAGATGACTTGAAATCCATCTACCAGTATAATTGGCATTCTAATACCATAACTCATATGGGAATCATATTTTATAATTCTATCCAGTTAATAATTAAAAACAACTATAAGGAGCTATTAAATAAACTTACGAAAATTGTTTCCTCTTGGAGACCTTTGAATTTAACTTTAACAGCTAGAATAGCAGCAGCCAAAATGTCGCTTCTTCCAAGATTAAGCTATATATTTAAATCTATTCCTATACCTTTATCCAAAACTTTTATAGTACATTTTCAACAAATAATAGACAAATTTATCTTTCAGGGGAAAAACAACAGAATAAAGAAAGTTATAATTTCCAGAACATTTAGGAAAGGGGGACTAGCATACCCAGTGATTCAGACCTATCATGATGCTACAATGTTTTCACATGCAGTCAAATGTATAGAAAGTTTGAAAGTGGCAGGTTGACTGCAGGTTGAAAGATGTTCAGTAGTTAAGGATTCTTTAGGCTGGTTGATGTTTAGGAAGGAGTTAAAAAAAGAACTCTTTTTAGATGGTTCTGATATTGTTCGTGAAATACTTGAATTTTGGGATAAACATAAATTGAGATCTCAATTAATGCCTTTTCCTAGCCCTATCCTTCCGATTTTATTATTAGAGAGAGAATTGAACTTATCATTTTTGGGTGGATGGAGAGCATTTGGCATTTGTTGTTTGAGAGACTTATATATTGGCAACTCTTGGGCTTCTTTTGAAGACTTGAAGGAAAAATTTGGGCTTCCTCATAAAAGTTGGCTTGAATATAATAGACTTCTGGCTGCGTTCAGAGATTCAATCTATTCTAGTTTTAAAGTTAGATCTTTAACCTCTTTTGAAAAACTAATGATTCTAGAAGATAGAAAGCACTTAATATCTAATTGTTATAACATCTTGCGGGAGGAAATGGATAAATGCCCTTTTAACAAATCTAAAATTTGGCAACATTCTTTTAATCTCTCTTGGTCAGAAGAAGAATGGTCCGATTCATTTATTCTCACAGATCAAATAATTAAAAATACATCATACAGAGAGCTACACTTTAAATTAAGTACTCAATGGTATTATGTTCCAACAAAAATGGCTCAGATTACTAAAAAAGATAATCTGAAGTTTTGTTGGAGGAACTGTGGTTTGGTGGGTTCACATGCCCATATATGGTGGAGTTGCCCGATAATTCAACAATTTTGGGAAACTTGTTTTGGGCATATTAGGAATATTTTGGGCATTACCATTTCCTTTTCTGTAGAAAATTTTATTTCACATTTTTTCGAATCAGCTTGCTCTGGACGTAATTGCCTTTTTCCTTCAGATATTCATGGCATCTAAACTGTTGATAGCAAGGAGATGGGGTCAGTCTTCCGTTCCCTCTTGGGGTGAAATCACATATATGGTAGATAGAAACAGAAATCTTGAAAAATCTCTTCAAGAGCAAGGTCTTATAAAAATAAAACGTTATAAATGGAAAATTTGGGATCAAAATAAAGATCTTTCTCGGTTATGATCTAAGTTTTAATATCTCTGGGACTTAGCTACCAGAAATTATAATTTCTGGTATAAGTCCACAATATGTATTGTAAATGTATGTCTTGTATTTTTCTTTTGTCGTTTTTTTTTTTTTTTGCTGTGTATTTTGTTTTATATATTTATATTGTAATTGTCTACTTTTGTTACCAATAAAAAAAAAAAAAATGTAGCAGATCATGCATTAATGTTATTGGTGTGGTGCAAATACTACCCAACAGGACATGAGGTTGGATAAAAATGTGATCATATGTTGGTGAAGGCTAACACTGTATCTAGTAGACTCACATGTGGTCATTACACCACAATAGCGATAATTGGTATATAATTAGAAGATAATTAGAATATAATTCTCATCATTCATTAATTCACAAAATATAAGTAAACATTATTGTGCAAAGCACTTACATTGTGTCTTCATCTGAAACACATTCAATTAATCCTGGTTTATGTAATCCAAATCAAGTACACATATAGTGTGGTTATAACATTTTTTAAATAGTATTATATAGCTCTTAAATGGTCAGTGAGAAAATTCTAGCAATATCTGTATGTAGAGTACAGTGTCTTATACAGTTATTGTAACAATAAACTGACTTACCTGATGTTCATCTGCAAGCAGTGTAAACCAAGCTGTACTTGAAAAATCAGCTGTCATCAGGAATTGCAGATATTTATGATGTGGTATCTCACAAGGAGTACTTAGCTGTGACCACAATCAGAAGATCGAGAGTTTTTTCTCTATCTCTATATGATATTGTTAATCCACATTGTTATCACTTTTATTATTACGTATACAGATGTTATAATATTATAACTGTGTTTGTTATGATATCATGATGTCTAAACATGTAGACATGATTATGAGTGACAAACAAAGGTCAACAGTATTAACATCCTTTAATAAGATCAGTAAAGCCTGCCTGGTCTCAAAAAGTTAAGAAGGATGACATGCTTAGCTGACACATGTATAAGAAATTGATTTGTTTAACATATTAGTGTAGGGCATATGGCCACACAGTCATATATGTGCCTTCAGACATATTAAAAGTAACATCAGGCATGGTGTTTAAAACATGATATGTGTGTTTATTTATGATGTGAGATTATTTTGCAGAGGGATATCACTAATATCATGGCAATAGGATTGACACTGTGTATAGTTTGCTTACATTATTTAGTAGCACTGCTTGCAGATAAACAAACTGCTTTAATGGATGTAAAATTTGCCTAAAATGAAATAAAAATAACAGGTATGTCAGTAAATAAAATACTTATTAAATGGAGACTATATCATCTCTTCTCAACTGCATTCCTCAGTGGCCATCAATTGGTGAAATGTTAACCATACTTTTCCACAGATAAGATAAGTGTGAAGTTGGGCAAGTAAGTCATGTTAATTTTTTATAGGTAGGGCTTCAGTTTTAGAAATATTAATCTTCAAGTTGAAGATGTAACTGGATTTTTAAAGAAGTGACAAAGGTTGAAAAGGGAAACAGAGGGATTAGTGAGTGTGAAAATGACATTGTCCATGAACAAGACAAATTCGATGGATAGGATTAGAAAATGATCTAATGGGAGATATCCCTATTCAGGCCATTCTCTGGCATCCTACATATAAATGTAATATGTTTAAAAGGCTGCCTAGATTTATTAGATCTTCTTTAAAACTTTGGTATAGGATTAGAGATGAAAAAGGCCTAGCGCAATTCCTCTCCATAGCCGCTCCAATTGAAACCATAATGATACAAGAAAACTGATCAATAATAAAAGTGTTGAAAAATAAAGGGGCTGTTTTTGTCAGTGATCTATATAATAGCAATAATCTTTGCTCATTGAAAGAACTTCAGATAAAATATGAACTTAAATCTTTTACGTGGTTGCATTATGAAGCCTTAAATAACTCCCTAAATAAATTTGGATACACAACCCTAAATATGCTGAAATTATCAAAAATGGAGGAATTGTGTATAAAAAGTGAAAAAGGTCATTCTTTGACTAATTGTAATAACATTCTAGAGGAAATTATACTCTTTTCCAAGAGTATTGGCATAAAGGGATAGGAGAGAGGTTTAAAGTGGGCATATTCTGACCAAACATGGGGTAAGGTTTTTAAGGAGGTGAAGAGATTAGCTATCAACTCCTCATATATAGAGATGTTTTTAAAATAATCCACAGATAGCATATGACCCCAGCAAAAATGAAAAAATGTAACCCATATATGGACAACTTATGTTGGAAAGGCTGTGGTCAGGAAGGCTCTGCTGTACATCTTTGGTGGAGTTGCCATAAAGTGAAAGATTATTGGAATAGAGTTTGTACCGAAGTAACCAACATGATAGGTTAAGCGATCATGTGTACTCCTTCAGTGGTATTGTTCCATATGAACCTTGAATATTTACCAAAGGAGGATAAACTGATGATTCTACATATTTAACTGGTTGCTAACTCACTGTTGGTCAAGTATTGGAATAAACAAAAAGTCCCTTCGTCGATTGAGTTGGAAAATGGCATAGATCATAATAGAGAAATAATGAGGAGTCCAAAGTCTTTGCTCATGCCTAACAGTACTAGGTTATTTAACTGGTCTAAATGTGATAAGTACTTAAATGTAAGGAATATTAAGGAATAATAAGCAATAAGGTATATCTTCGGGTAGTTCCATAAATAATTTACCCGCATTAGATTAGATTAAATAAAATAATAGTATTTGTAATTGGAATCTTGTGTGTATGTATGTTTTATACTTGGCTTTACTCTGAACAGGATATACAAGCTGGAGTATTTGTGTATTATTGTTGTATTTTTGTATTGTAAATTTTGCATTTTTTTGAAAACTCTGCTGCTCCTCCAGGGTTACCTTAGGTCTCTGTGCTGCCTCTCTGATTAATGTCCTCCTTGCCTGGTCCATGAGTTTTGGTTGGCGGCCGTCTCTTGGCAGGTTTGCTGTTGTGCCATGTTCTTTCCATTTGGTTATGATAGATTTGATGGTGCTCCTGGGGATCATCAAAGATTTGGATATTTTTTTATAACCTAACCCTGACTTGTACTTCTCAACAACATTGTCCCTTACTTGTTTGGAGAGTTCCCAGTGTTTGGTTAGTGGTGCCTCTTGCTTAGGTGTTGCAGACTCAGGGGCCTTTCAAAATAGGAGTGTATATGTAATGACAGATCATTTGACACACAGATTGTACAGAGGTGGACATCATTTCACTAATTATGTGACTTCTGAAGGTAATTGGTTGCACCAGAGCTTTTTATGGAGTTCATAACAAAGGGGGTGAATACATACGCACATGCCAATTTTCTGTTTTCTATTTCTAAAAAATAGTTTTAAGTATATATTTTTCTCATTTCACTTCACCAACTTAGACTATTGTGTTCTGATCCATCACATACAATTCAGATTAACAAAACTTTGAAATTAAGGCTGTAATGTAACAAAATAGGTAAAAAGTCAAGGGGGGTGAATACTTTTGCAAGGCACTGTTTACCCTGCACTTACAGTGCATGTTGAGTTGATTCCTCAGTTGCCTTACTTCAACAAAATAGTGGCACAAGACTTTAATGCATTCCAAGAAAGGTTAAAGCTGGGAACATACCTGACAATAAAATAAGCCTCATTGGCAACACTGTCTCTGCCAGGATCTCAGCTGAACCCTACATGGCACTACAGACCATTTGGCTGCAAGAAGGACCTTAGACAGAAACTTTGAAACCATAGACTACACCGTTTAACATGTATGAAAAATATATTTTGTCTCACGATGGTTAAGATTTATATTTGTTATGTACAGTTTTTGAAACTCTGTTTATTTTTATCAGTAATAAAATAATATTTATTGAATCCAGATGAATCTCTTCTAAATGAGTGAGATAATCCCTTCTCCCTAAAGCTACAATTGATGTTTCCCTTGTCATTCTCACTGCTTGTATAACATACTCAGAGTTGTTCATCAATATCTTTTCAAATCCAAATATTTATTGAGAAGAGCAAAAATTCATGAAAATAGCAAAGCTAAGATCCATGAATTTGAAATATGCATGGTACATTTACACAATATTCTGATACTGGATTTTCTTATACTGGTACCAAGATTTGATTTGCCTGGTTGGATGATGTAATATAGAATCCATGATAAAGTGCAAGGCCTCCTGTACTGCTGCCCTGACAAGTCTGACTACAGGAAGTGATAATGTAAGAAGACACAGTTTCTCCTAGGATAGAGCAGAACACAAACACATTAGTTATACTGGATCATTTCCCTTGCTATATTTAGTTTTTACAACTAATTATTTTACCTTGGCATGTGGTAGTGTCGAGAAATTCACAGCGTGAAAGCTTGATAACTTCAGCATAATATTATTGATATCTTTATTGTGTTCTCCAATGAGCTCTTTACATTGTGTTTTTAGATCTGTAAACCTGATGAAAAATGTAAATCATTAGAAATCACTATTAGATACATAATCGATATCTAGATATAGGTTATATACATAATAGGTATCTAGATAGGTAAAATATGTAATGTACACACATATAGATAAGCTACCCCACCACACGTAGAGTTTCTAAGAAAATGTGATTTGTGCATAAATTCAATAAAATATTTAAAATCATCTATGAGAAAACAGCATTTTGTAGATATTGAGAGAAATTATCAGTGGGGCACCTAAACAGTAAAAGAGCCCCTTAAGTTAGGTGCAATCACCAGAGTTCTTCCAAAATAAAGGCGTCAAGTACTTTAACACTTACTGATATTTGCCCATGTACTTTTCAGTTAACCAGGTCCTTGTCAGTGAGCCACAGTTGATTTTCTCAGACTACACATCTTTAATTTTATTTATATATATATATATATATATATATACACATTTACAGTGGCGGAGCTATCGACATTGCAGGTGGTGCAAAGCACCGGGGCCCTTGTGTGGAGGCATCCCAGCCTATGCTTCATGGCCCCCCAGCCTATGCTTCATGGCCCCCAGCCTATGCTTCATCGACCCCAGCCTCATTAGCCCCTCCTACTACTTACAATGTATCTACAAGCAATCATCTCTTCGTATCTGCTGCTACCTTCTCTTCATATAGATTATTACATTAATTTTTCTGATATTATATTTAGGCACATTGTTTTTTTTCTTCCTGTTTAGTGAATTTAAACCTTCTCTGATGTATAGTTTTTAATCTGATGCACATCCTGTGACTTCCTTTGCCTAATTACTCCTCCCCACCTAATTTACACATCTCTGTCTTGTCCAGCTGTCCCTGGGTCTCTCTCACCTCTGCTTCCCCTGAATACAGACCAGCAATCCCCTCCCTCCCTGCTCCACTCCCACCCACCCCTGGTTTACTTTAATTTATTGAATCATTCAAACTACTTGCACCTGATCTATCAGCTGCACATGATTACTATCCCTACTTCCTCCTATTAGATCACTCTCCTAGCCACTATGTTCCCTTTCACTTTCTTCTTCACCTTAAGCTCTAGCGTTATTCTCACACTATCCTCCTCATTTGCTCCACATTATGTCTCCAACACCATTAACATCTCACCTCTCCTGCTCCCCCCCCCCCCCTCTGCTCTGCTCCTTTCTTCAATCACTATTTATTTCATGTTCTAAAGACAATAAGCAGAAAACTCATCTCATCCCCCTGCTTATTCTGCTGCTGGAGTTTTATCTCCTAACTCCCACCCCTCACTCAGCCCCACCTCTCATCTACTCTAGTCATCAACAAGGCTATTAACTCTGTCCTTAATCCAGGTGTTTCAATTTGCCCCTCTATGTCTAAAATGTACCCTCCACCATTTGGCAAACTAATCATTTCCAAGTTCTTACATCTTCCCACCTAAGCAAACTTTCACACCTCCTTCCTGACCCTGCTATTCCTTACTTTTCTTCCCCAGACTTCTGCCTCTTCCATTCCCTTTAGATTGTAAGTAGTGAGATTTTAGTCTTGTAGGGTGCTTTGGGAAAAAGCACGTTTTACAAAGACTCTAAGCTCAGAACAGGGCCCTCCATTTTTCAGTTGTCAATATTGTATTTTTCCCTGTTCTCTCCCCTTGTACAGCACTACGGAATATGTTGGCGCGTTACAAATAAACGATAGTAATAATAATAATGATCATGGAGTTGCTTTTTCTTCCTCCATGTCTCCCCTACCAGCGGTTTTCTGCAGAGGAACGGACTTCCTGAATGAGGTCGAACAGAAATTATGTCACACAGGAAATCCCTTCCTCTGCAGAAAAACACAGGCAGGGAAGACATGGAGGAAAAGAAAGCAACTCCCTGATCAATGTAAGTAATAAGAGGGGCTAATGAGGCTGGGTCGATGAAGCATAGGCTGGGGGCCATGAAGCACAGGCTGGGGGGCCATGGAGCATAGGATGGGATGCCATTGAGCATAGGCTGGGGGGGCCATTGAGCATAGGCTGGGGGGGCATTGAGCATAGGCTGGAGGCCCATGGAGAATAGGCTGGGGCGGGGTGGCCCTGGAGGACCTGCTAAGGGCTATGGAGGATAGGCTGAAGGGGCATGGAGTATAGGCTGGGGGCATGGAGTATAGGCTGGGGGGCGAGGAAGCATAGGCCGGGGGCCATGAAGCATAGGCTGGAGGGCCATGAAAAATAGGCTGGGGTGCCATGGAGCACAGGCTGTGGGGGCATGGAGCATAGGCTGGTGAGCCATGGATTATAGGCTGGGGGCATGAAGGATATGCTGGGGGGCATGGAGGATAGGCTGGGGGGGCAATTGAGCATAGGCTAGGGGGCCATGGAGTATATATATATATACTGTATATATATCTATATATATATCTATATATATATATATATATTTATAATCTATAATATATCTATATCTATATATATATATTTATTTATAATCTATAATATATATATATATATATATATATATATATATATTATTTGATATATATATATATATATATATATATATATATATATATATATATATAAATATATATATACTATAATATGTTATATATAATTTATAATATATTTTGACCTCGGGAGAGTCCAAAACATTCTTTTGGGTGGGCCCAAATTTTATTTTGCAAAAGAAATGATCAGTCTAAAAAAAAACAAAAAAAAACAAGAAAAATGCATGTCAAATAAGTTATAAATTGATTTGCAGGTCAATGAGGGAAATAAGTATTTGACCCCTCCCACTTAGTACTTGGTGACAAAACCCTTGTTGGCAATCACAGAAGTCGTTTCTTGTAGTTGGCCACCAGGTTTGCACACATCTCAGGAGGGATTTTGTCCCACTCCTCTTTGTAGATCCTCTCCAAGGCCCTCATTCAATTGCAATTTGGCCAATTGAATAGGCCTCTAAATAAGCATATAACATATTTTTTTGAAATAAGTTTTTAGTTAGTAAGAATCTATCCTAAAGCAAGGTTTTCACTAACTAAAAACTTCTTTAAAAAAAATATGCTATGTGCTTATTTAGGGCCCTATTCAATTGGCCAAATCGCAATTGAATGAGGGCCCAAGTCATTAAGGTTTCAAGACTGATGTTTGGCAACTCGAACCTTCAGCTCCCTCCGGAGATTTTCTATGGGATTAAGGTCTGGAGACTGGCTAGGCGACTCCAGGACCTTAATGTGCTTCTTCTTGGCCCACTCTTTTGTTGCCTTGGCTGTGTGTTTTGGGTTATTGTCATGCTGCGATACCCATCCAAGAACCAATTTTCAATGCCCTGGCTGAGGGAAGGAGGTTCACACCCAAGATTTGACTGTACATGGCCCCATCCATCGTCCCTTTGATGCAGTGCAGTTGTCCTGTCCCCTTAGCAGAAAAACACCCCCAAAGCGTAATGTTTCCACCTCCATGTTTGAGGATGGGGCTGGTGTTCTTGGGGTTATAGGCAGCATTCTTCCTCTTCCAAGCACAACGAGTTGAGTTGATGCCAAAGAGCTCGATTTTGGTCTCATCTGACCACAACATTTTCACCCAGTTCTCCTCTGAATCATTCAGATGTTCATTGGCAAACTTCAGACGGGCCTGTACATGTGCTTTTTTGAGCAAGGGGACATTGCGGGCGTTGCAGGATTTCAGTCCTTCACGGCGTAGTGTGTTACCAATTGTTTTCTTGGTGACTATGATCCCAGCTGCCTAGAGATCATTAACAAGATCATCCCATGTAGTTCAGTTCTGGGCTGATTCCTCACCGTTCTCATAATCATTGAAACTCCACGAGGTGAGATCTTGCATGGAGCACCAGAACGAGGGAGACTGGCAGTTATTTTGTGTTTCTTCCATTTGCAAATAATCGCACCAACTGTTGTAACCTTCTCACCAAGCTGCTTGGCGATGGTCTTGTAGCCCATTCCAGCTTTGTGTAGGCCTTCAATCTTGTCCCTGACATCCTTGGACAAACTTTGGTCTTGGCCATGGTGCAGAGTTTGGAATCTGACTGATTGATTGCTTTTGTGGACAGGTGTATTTTATACAGGTAATGAGCTGAGATTAGGAGCACTCCCTTTAAGAGAGTGCTCCTAATCTCACATCATTACCTGTATAAAAGACACCTGGGAGCCAGAAACCTTGCTGATTGATAGGGGATCAAATACTTATTCCCCTCACTGACCTACAAATCAATTTATAACTTTTTTGACATGCGTTTTTCTTGTTTTGTTTTTTTGTTATTCTGTGTCTCACTGTTAAAATACACCAACCATTAACATTATAAACTGATAATTTCTTTGTCAGTGTATAAGCGTTCAAAATCAGCAGGGGATCAATTACTGCCGATCCCCCCCCCCCCCCCCGAATGTATGACTGTATATATATATATATATATATAGTAAATAAATAGTACATCTGTGTTCACATTTGAATGTCTAAAACAAGTTAAAAAAAAACTGCTTTCAGCTCAGAGTTCCGAGAAAAACAGTTATTACACTGCATTCTGGGAAGCTGAGCTGGGACATGCAAATGTGCCCACAAATGCCCACAAAAAAAATATATGTTCATTTAGTTCATATATTTGTGGACTGTACACCAAACAACTTCAGTTTAATGTCTATGTTATGATACTTGTGAATACATTATATTTCATTTTTATATGTGTGCAATCCTTATATATGCAAGTAAGCAATGTCATTTCCAATCAATGATTAACATACCATGTAGAAGTGTAGAATAAATAAAACACTTTTGAGCTATTGCACTTTTAACCCAATTCAGAAGGGGACCCAAGATATTGTGCGACAATGCTTGTCATTAAGACTAAGAGAGCAAGAAGCTGAGAATAGACTGTCATGTGCTTTTACCAAGTAGTTGGGTGTACCACTGGATCCAGTGACCTGTTTATTCTGTTCATTTTAGTTAAAAGGTGAGGCAGGATATCACCAGTTCTTGGATTTACAGTCTTCAGGAATAAATGCAGCCTGGTTGTCTGATTTCTAATGGGAATAAATAAGACATGTTCTAGCCTTTATTGATACAATCATTTTGATATTTTGTTATGGTTTAGGGTACTAGTGGATTCATAACATGATTCCTTAAAATGCATTGGTTAGACACAACATACATTTGTATTATTAACAATTATACTTATGTTCTTGTTCTTATGTTCTTGTATCTAATGCCTAAAAAAGTATGGAGGTGTCTTATTTATAGTTTACGTTTTTTTAAGAACTTAAAATATTTGCAAATGTAAAAAAGAATAACGCCTTTCATTTGTATATACTGTATCAATTCTTTCTTTAATGCAAGTCGACATTTGAATGTGTTCCTAACAGATAAAGTAACCTGGGAGTTGTCTGTGCAGCTCTGTTGAAAGGTTGCCACAGTGTTGAGGTAACTACTAACTGGATTAAATGAATGTATACTTCCCCCCTCGTTCCAGGACAACCAGAATTCCAGGATTGAAAGCCCTAACACAAGCAAAATCTGCTAAAATTAAGATTTTCGTTAAAAATGCTTTTATGTCTATGGTTGTTGCTTTGTTTCAAACTTCACAAACATGTAAATATTTTTCAAAATTGCAGAGGTTCTTTATACAGGTATTTAGAGCCACCTAGTGGTAAAATCAACACACTGCAGTTCTCTACTGTGAATGAAATTATACACTGGGTTATAGTTACATAGTAATTGAGATTGAAAAAATACTTTTAGTCCATCAAGTTCAACCTTTTCAGATCTTCTCTGCAATATACAGATTCGTTTTTAATTGATCCAGAGGAAGGCAAACAGGGAAAAAAACATTTAAACATTGCCAATTGTCTCAAAAGTGGAAAAACAAAATAAAAATTCCCTCCTAACCCCAGATACTGGCAATCAGATTACTCCCTAGATCATTACTCCTTCTCTAATTATTCAGGATAACCCTGAATGCCCTTTTTTTATTATTTTACATTATTTATCAATGTCACTGCCTCCTTTGGTAAATAATTCCACAGATTAACCACCCTTAATGTGAAGAATCCTTTTCTTTCTTTAAGGTGGAATCTTTTTACTTCTAACCTCAAGGGATGTCCTCTTGTCAGTTAAAAAACTCTTGGAACAAAAAGTTCAGTTGACAAAGCCTTGTAATGACCCTTGATATAGTTATATAAGGTAATCATATTCACACTTTTTTTCTAGAGAAAATAAGTTTAATTTGGTTAGACTTTCTTCATAACTTAGCCCCTCCATTGCCCTTATTAGTTTTGTTGCCCTTCTCTGTACTTTTTCCACGTCCTTTTTATGAAGTGGTGCCCAAAATTGTACTCCATATTCCAAATGAGGGCGTACTAGAGATTTGTATAGTGGCAGAATTATATTTGCTTCCCTGGCTTCTATACCCTTCCTAATACATGCTAATATTTTACTTGCCTAGGTGTTTGTTCATAAGCACTCCCAAATCCATGTTAATATCTGATACCCTTAGATTATATTCACAAAGCTTTGTATGGGCTATAAAGTGCTTCACAGAGACTGCAATGGAAATTTTCCCCATAGGAAATAGACATTGGTCCTCTCAGCCCTTGGTCGTGACAGACACCGCATCCTTCGGCCATCTGATAAACAATTTGCCTGTTCTTCAAAAGAGGATATTTTACACTTATGGCCACAGCTGTCATTTAATTGGCAGTAAGTCCTTTGTATAAATAAACACACTATTTGATTGTGATTTGTATCAAAATATTGAGGTACCACAAGATAACATAGAACATTTTGCTGAATGAGATGATATATGCAATTATAGCATAAACATAAAATACATATTTTAATACATATCTTAAGTAAAGTTGGTGTTTGTATTATAATACAAACTGCCCGTCTTAGGCAATATGCTTTGAAATGTGACCTGTATTATAGAATGCTGAGGATGTGATGATTCCACTGCTGATCTCATGAGTCTTGTGACCATGCAGCAACACCCTCACAGAATTATGGTAGGTCTAGAAAATGAGTTTAAATGTGTATATTCTGCTGCTGGCTAGAACCCCATTATAAAAGATATCCCAGGACATCTATTGTCCAATCAGAGACTCCTATTTTAGTGAATCTAGGCCTATCTACTCTCATGAGTGCTCACATCCAGAATATCTGTACAATAGTAAATAAAAAACTCAAATTTACTGTTATGAGTGTAATGTTCTAGCCCCTATAATGTAGCTCTTGGACTTAACCTCCAGGTATATTCTGTTTTTGCAATAAAAATGTTGCGTACTGTGAGATAATGTACCAGAGCAGGTGTATGCATGTGTACACATAAGTGTACTCTATGGCTTGCCTTCTTACACAAGATAAACTAAAAGCTTATTAAATATGCAATTTTAACTCCAACTTGCATTAATAAGAAAAAAAAGAGTTTGCTATTTAAGTTTCTGCCATTGTAACTCAATATTACTGCACATAAGAAGGGGATGGAATAGAACTTTTGGTAGTAATACCTTTATTCAACATATGAAGGTTCTTTATGAGGAACCATATCTACATTATTAATACTTACTGAATAAAGCTCAGATGCAAATTACCATTTAGAAAAAAATATACATACAGCTTCTTGTCATCCATTTTGGTTTTAGTTCTATCAGATAGTCGTTCCTGTAACACCTGGAACTTGTGCATTTCTTGGGCTATAAAGTCACTTTTGTCAGCTTGCCTATATTAAAGAAGAGAGATGAATAAAGCCTTATCACAAAAAAAGTCACAAAAAATAAAGCTGTATTTTGTATGACACAATTGCAGCATCTAATGCAACTTTTCACTGCACACTATTACATGAAACAGTGTGCAACTATGTTTTTATTTCTAAAACATATTTATACTGAAGTATAGCAATAGTTCACATTGCTTGTTTTCTGGAGACAAAGAGGAACACATGATTCCCCTATTCACAGTAGCCCTAATCCAACCATTGTCCAGGAAGCAATGTTTTTCAAACTGTGTTCCTTGGAACCCTGGAGTTCGATTTTGTATAAAAAGGAGCTTCACGAGACCATAAAAGGTTACACTCTATGGGAAGTTTGTGGCGACTTTAAAAGGATCCTTGAAAGAGATAACAAGGGGTTTCAAGGTTATGGAGTTTGGTTTGTAGTAGTGAAAAAACTGTGAATAGTGAGAAGACATGTTGTGGTACTTGTGATTTCCATATAAGCCATTTTGTGTCTTTGGGTTCCTTCAATAACGTTGAAGCCTGAATAAGGGCCATATTCTATTGGCCATTTCGTAAAATTATACACACTTAAAATTGCCATAGATTCTATTATCTACTCACATTCCGATTACAAGTTACTTGCCCATAATCCCTACCATCTAGCGAAACCCCCCAAACCAGCCTTAGAACTCCATTGGGTTTAGCACAGCTTAAACATTACAAGCTCTAAATAATTAAAGTTACACAAAATCAATATTCTATTACACACTCGTAACACTAGATCGCAAATAAAGTCTCACCCGCAATTGAAATAAGTATCAGGTTTCTGTCAAAAATATTATGAGTATTAAATAATATTAATAAAAAATACTTATTAAAGCTGTAACAGCTATTAAACATGCAATACTGTTCTTTCAAAGGATGGGATTGCATTAGAATTAATTACAGAACAGTCTAAAACCCACAAATATGTAATTACAAATATTTTTTACTGTTACTATCGATCTTACGACTCGAGGGGCTAATACATATGATGAAACTCACATAGACTAGAACAGATGATCTAATGCATTTTATAGAGTGCTAGAGTGCTTGGTTGTGAGCCCGATTGGCAAATATTACTTATTGGCACTAATTAATTTGTAGCCTCCTATTGCAGGTTACATGTAACTTTCATATTTTACTGACATCATGATGGCGGACTTATTTACTATTGGCTGTGTCTAAGAAGTAAATTAAATGCTTGCTTAATTATTGTCTGATTATATGATGACGCCCCCTGAAATCCTACTTAAAAAGGCAGGGTTTCCAAGTTTAGTTTTGTGGTCGGAATTTGCGAGCTGTAGTCAATAGAATACATCTAAACATTTATTCATCTAAACATTTAATTTAAAAAAAAAAAACACCTGCAGCCAAAATTACGGGTTTGAGGCATTTGTGAGCAGCTATTAGAATATGGCCCTAAGTTTCCATTGCTGATATAATTTTGAAAGTACTGCATGAAGCTTAGGATACTACCACTAAATCCATAATAAACCCTGTTAAGTGTAATTTCTCATTTCAGAAGCACATTGGCACCATTAGAAAATGTAACCCATAACTTCTGTTCTCTTAAGAAATTAGCAGTGTAATCAGTTACCAATTTCAGTAAGGCCCAAGGATTTTGGGGGAACCATGTGCACCCCAATTTCCTCTCTCTGGGTTGTGCCTTTTGCGTTCAATATCTCAGAGCCCAGCAAACAGTCCAGATCTGAGTATCATTTTTGAAGAGGCAGGCACCATCAGATCCCTTTTCTTAGGATCTAAGAAGCATACAACATGTACCCTTGCTTAGTACAAACAGACTGTCTTTTTTTCCCCCTTCAGATATATTTTACAGATCACAACCCCCCCGCATAGTTCTATAGCCAAACCCCTATCTCTAGTTGCTAGATCTCCTTTTACATAAACTAACCTCCCCTTTATGGCTATCTGAGTCCAGGGAAGATACAAGCCTGACTGCCCTTGGTAGTTTTATCACATATATAGTTCTCAGCAGTACAGGTTGTTGCTAACGCTTGTGGGCTCTCATAGCGAGCCCACTGCAACTGCGGCCCTCACTTTGCGAGGGCCGCAGTTGCTGGCCAGGAGCGCTGGCGAGGTCCAAAAAATATGAAGTTAACCACTGAACAGCACACATACAAAAACAACAATAACACCACCAAAATTAACAAAAATACAACAAAAACATCACTCACAGCACAGGGGGCAGCCACGCCGTCTGGTAGTCAGGTTGCACGACAATTAAACCACAATTTGCCAAGTTTCCACACACGAAAATCGCCTAAGCGACAAAAAAAATGGCGGTAAAAAAAAAAAGAAAACGAGGATACACAACCAATAAACACGCAAAAACATGCCAGACACATAAGACTTCTACACAAGGTATAAAATACACTATTAGAGAGGACGCAAAATGCGCCACACCCGTGTAACACATACACAATCGCCACCATTTTACAACACTAACTTGCAACTAATAACATTACTATTACAAACTGCAGAATTACACATCTAAACAAACGGTTTGCACTCGCGCACGCAGCCTACTTATACTACACACTGCACACATTGCTGACACTTACACCTCAGCTCAGCAAGAGTGCAAATGTACATTGTATGCTGCAGGAACATCAAAACAGATTGTTAGCTCTTCGTGATATTGCTTGATGCATATATTAATTACAAATAGGTAAAGTATATTTATTTATGATTTTATTAATTCATTAATTATCATTAAAAAATACATATAGAGAAAAGAAAAAAGGACCAGGCGACAGGATCGCAATAAACGATGAAGGCTTGCAATGAACACCAAAGGCGCTCAGCGCGGACCTTTCAATGAGCGCAGAAGGGGCTCAGATGACAAAAAAAACACCAACGAGAGGCTCGCAATGAGCGCCGAAGGTACTCAGACAACCAAAACACTTACTTGTGTGCCAAACAGCATTACCTGCCTTACAATTTTATGACCCTCAGGCAATTCGCTAGTATCCACATACATTTCTGTAGAAATGTAACCCTTTGTCCCTTACGTGACTGAAACACAACTACATAATTGAAACTCTTACAATGACCTTAAACCACCTTATTACACATAATACATAAAGGGGAAAAATGAAACATAACTGAAAGACCAATTGACACAATTATTAGAACACATCCCATGTCCATTTAATAACCACTAAAATTAGCAAACAGATGTGATAGAGTCCCAAAAGACAGTTACTTGTGGGGTGCAGGAGGTCCCATCATGGTCCCAAAATCAGACATGACAAGGCTTGTTAGCTGCTGTCAATCATTTTCCTTTATCTAGAGTTCAACACACTTGTTGAGTCCAGTTTTTAACACACAGAGGTATATTAAGTAATATAACAGGTTTGTGAAAATAAAAAAAATATATTTATTAGTAGGGTTGTCAGGTGCCCACAAAATAAATGGGGCCAAGTTCTCAGTGTTTACCCTCAAAAAGGCACTGGTTATTATAAATATAGAGGAAACTAATAAAGGATAACTTCTCACATTATCAAAAGGACTAGGTAAGCTTCCACACTGAAACAATCCATGGAGAAACAAAGGCAAATTATACTGCCTTCATTAGCATGAACAGAGTCTGCACACCAAGTGGGTTTTATTGAAGAACTCAGCAGGGAGTAGACTAAATGTTAAGAGGCAACAAGCTCACTTCTACCATCAAGGTAGGCTTAAAAATGTCTGGCTAAGGGAACATTTGTTGAGGCATTACTTTACTGCTAGAGTATTGGGTTCATGGTACAGTATCCCTTGTAAAGGATTCAGAAACTAAATATACTTGACATTGACATAAAGCAGTTCTACATATAAAACATCATCATCAAGCTTATCTGGGGCTTTGAAAACAGTAATCTATGTGGACGAAGGTTTTATCTGCTGTGTTAATTTTCATTAATCGATAAGTAAATATATATATATATGTATCTCAATATAAAAATGTGGAAAACAACAGAAGTCAATAAATAACATACCATATATACTCGAGTATAAGCAGACTTTTTCAGCACATTTTTTTATGCTGAAAAAGCCCCCCAGGCTTATACTAGAGTAAAAAAAAAAATCCTCCTCCCCTCTTATCATCCTCCTCCTCCCCCCCCCATATTATGTTCCTCCTCTTCCCTTATAATCCTCCTCCTTCATCCCCTTATTATCCTCTTTCTTCCCCCCCCTTATCATCTTCCTCCTTCTCCCCCTCCCCCCTCATTTCATCATTTTCTTTCCCCCATAACCTCCTCCTTGCTGCACCCTCTCCAATCCCTATCTCCCTCTCTCCTTACTTGCTACTAGGAGGAGGTTATGGGAGAAGGAAGATGATGATAAGGGGGGGAAGGAGGAGAAGGAGGAGGATGATGATAAGGGGAGGGGAGGATAATAAGGGGGGGAAGGAGGAGGATGATAAGGGGGGGAAGGAGGAGGATGATGGGGGGAAGGAGGAGGATGACATGGGAGAAGGAGGAGGATGATAAAGGGGGGAAGGAGGAGGATGATGATCAGGGGGGAAGGACCATCTTTTGCACCCTCGGCTTATACTCAAGTGAATACGTTTTCACAGTTTTTTGTGGTAAAATTAGGTGCCTTGGCTTATACTCGGGTCGGCTTATACTCAAGTATATACATTAATTGGAATAGTCTTCCCATCAATAAGCAGAATAGCAAAACATTGTCCTGTATACTTACTGAGTCGGTATGATATGCTGTAAACCTGAAATTATACCATGATAAATAGAGTTAGATATAAGACATTTGTACATCTGTCTTGCTCTCTCAGATAAAATTGATTAGGCTAGAAAGCTCAGTTGAGATTAAATACAGCCATAAGGGTTTCTCAGACGTAGCTCTCCCAGACATGTAATTCTGAAGTAGTTAAAGCAATCTGAGTAAACATGAGTCTATGGTCCAAAACAGACACTTACAAACAATGGCGGCAAACTGGAGGACTGTGAAGAGGACTGTAAAAAGGAATGTTCCAGGTACCCAGTGGCACCTGTCACTCAGCAAACATGTATAGCCAGCATTTTGCCAGATATGGTCTACATTAGTTATTAAATGTATTGTTTCAGTTATTTCTAAATTGAAGTCGGTACTGCGGCCATTTTGACTATTGTTAAAATAATGAATTCCCATGACCAGTAAGATTTATTAACAGCATTGGTTGCCTAACCACCAAACTCATCTGAAGTATTCAACGGATATATGAGTTTCTGCATTATTTTACCAAAGCTTTAAAACTGGATATACAGTGTTTTAGTCATTTTTCTCTCTGTCTTGTCAGTTATTCAAATAAGTGACACGGTATGCTAGTGTGTTGTACAGTTTGCTAATTAGTTTTTCTGGTGCATTTTATGTCGTTTTTTTCCCTCCCTCAAACTAATCAAGTACACTGAGCCACTAATTAGTACATTAGGCTTCACATAGAAAATCATTTGTATTTCAAGAATGAATTACCACAGATAAAATGTCTAGTAAAGTGGTTATCATGCTGTATTTGTTCATAGTTCTTTGCTGAGAGAAACTCTAGCACACAGAATGTTGTCAACCTTATATGAGACTCTGGAGACGTGTGCATGCTCAATTTATTTTTTATAAGAACAGTAAAGTATGCTTTCCCCATAATATGTATGCTGGGTAAATATAATTAATATAAAACAAAATTATTCAGAAATATTATTTTACCTGCAATGTCAAAATTATGAGGTACATCTGGCAACACTAGAGGCACACTCTTTGAAAATTATATAATGTGTGGACTGTTGTCGTGCTCTATAAGTAGAAAGCAGAACCTCAAAAATGACAGATACATTGTCAGGGGTGACCAGGGTCACTACTTGTATTATCAGGGGCAGTAGGAAACAAGAAAAGTCTGATCAAAGCTACTAGATGATGCAGACTTGATGGAAGAGCATGAGGTGTGGAGGCTATCCTCACCAAAAGCACAATGTACTACAACAGGCACTGTACAATGACCAGAATATATAGACCCTGGGACTACCTGTGTGTCTGAACCCATGCATTGTTTCAGACAAGAGATGGAGGTATGGCACATGGAGCAAAGAACCGGTAAGTGAGGCCTGCAGAGCACCAAAGAAAAAACAGAAGCAGCCCTACCAGGACTCTCCACATTACATGAACATGTAAATATCCATAAGTGGCTCACTCTGTGCAGTGGAGATGCAGACACACGCTGCCTAGACCTACCCCACAGGCAAATTCCAGGATCTACAGGCCCAACCCCAGCATTGCTAGTTGGCTGACCCTGTGGACAACTGGACGAGAGACCCTTCCTGACATACATACTAAGATAAAAATCTTTAAAACAAAAAGAACGTACAAATACTATCTTGTAGAGAAGCCAGCCATGGTGGGAGGTATCGGCCTTCAGGAGTGATTTCTTTGACTGTAGATGTTTTTCTTAATCCTGACTCAAAGAGTTTGTCAAATCTGCAAAGATACAGGATAGATAACCTTCATGAATTGTTTACTCACATGGACTTGTTAGTGGAATTAATTTATAAGAGTGTTCGTGCTTCACAGCATACACTGGGGTTAAAATTTTGAACTTTTATTTAAATGAATGAAGCAAATAAATACAAATGAGTGTGGACCAAATATATGCAAACAAGGTAAGTCCTTTTTATTAGGATTTGTGTTATTTTTTATTTGTTTATAAATCTACCTGATTAATTCACATTATGTACAATGACACTAATCTGTACCACATACGTTGCCTCCTCGTTCATAAGAGGGCAGCACAGTACGTTTAACATTGTTTTGTTATGCATTGGAAGATGGTAAAATCATTGTGGGAAAAGTGGTAAAGGACGTTTAACTGGTAATAGACACATTGATAATAAGAAGTGTTCAGAAGTATAAGATAATTAATTATTTGATATTTGTTGAAATGTTATTTTTATATTATTGACCCACAACAAGAACTTCAACCATTCCTTTGCAAAAGCTAAATGGTGTGCAATATGAATTATGAATATATAAACATTTTAAATATGTATTAGGAATATATTCAGTTAAATCAATTGATTTGGTTTTCACAGTTCATTTTCAGATTTCTAAATACTCTTAAGAGACAAATTACCCATTTGTATTTTTTCTCTTTCCTGATAATTTTTATTAGGCATTGGTCATTCATAAGATAATAAAATTCATATTTAATGATTTCAAAAAACTATTTTTCATATTAAGTTTACTGTAAGTTCAATGGAGGAGGTTGCCTTATCTTCCAGGTAACCTGCTAAATTCTCAGAAACAATATATACTACAAACCCAATAGTTTTAAAGTTTTCCCATGGTAACAAGCTGTTGCCGTTTGGGCAGACGATCAATGATTGTTTATTCTCTTAAAATCATTTAGTCTCTCAGCCAACCATTTCCTTCCTTTAATAACCTTTTCAGGGTGGAGATAAACACTTAACTGGAGGCGGATACTGTAATCTTACTCATGGCCTGGTGAATATGTTCCACATGCTATTGCCATTTTCTTGTTATAGTGAGAATGGTTAAAAGGCATCCTAGGACCCTTTTCAGTCCACAGTAGCAAAACAAAACTGTCAGGTTTCATCAAAGATATTCACTCAAACATGGCAACAGTGTAAATTTTATTTTTATTAAAAAAGAGAAAAAATACACATTTTTATTCTGTCTCCTCTGCTTCAAAGCAATAAAACTAACACTGGCCGATGAGGCCACTCAGAGTCGAGTGGGGCCATGGGGGGACGGGTAAGGGCCCTGAGGACAAAGGCAAGCCATGTCAGGGACAGCATTGGACCTCCCAGAGCAGAGCCTTGGTGAATTGCCCTGGCAGCACCAGCGATAGCTCCTCCCCTTATTAAGATAACAACAAAAGCAGCAACTATATAAGGGGGTCTTTAGAGATGGATGCTGTTATTGGAAGAGGTCTTAGGGAGGGGAGCGTTAAAGAAAGGGATCTTGGGGATTGGCACTGAGTAAATGGGGGGGGGGGGCAGAACACATTTTCCTGACCCCCCTCCAAGACTGTGATATTAAGAATCTCCCTTTACCATAGAGATTTATGTTTTTCAATCTTAGTAACTGGTATGTGTGCATCTTGTAAAGAGGAAACCCCCTTTTTCATTATTAACTAGTTTATCCTAGACATGTTTTTATAGCATGTAAGGAGTTAAGTTTTCCTAGCCACTGAATTAGGGATATCCTAACTCTTTTAGCTCTAGGTAACTGAAGGCTGCAGTAGATTGATGCCTTAGGCAAGGGCATGTATTGGTGTCCTTGGGCTGATTTTTCTAGTGGACCCACCAGATCCAATGCTATTCTTGAAAACGGCTTCTCAATTATGGGTAAAGACACCAGTGGAGCTCTTAGATCGGAGCAGAGAGCTGTGAACTGGCATTCAAGGCAAGACGCACAGTACTGTGCTACTTCAGCAAATATGCCAGGCCAGAAAACCGGTGACCGGAGTCCCGTTCACTTCCACAAGCTGACGGCGTATGTTCTGTAGGATCGGATCCACAGCTTGATCACGTGCAAAGTCATTCTTGTCAGGGAACCACTGCAGTGGAGTAAGTTCCTCTTCTACATGTTCTCTCCTTTGGTCCCTCTCTTCATCACAGGTAAAGCCGTGGGACACGTCTGGCAGGCTGCTAAAGCTTCCTCAACGGCTTTCCTCCTTATCTTTGTGCCTAACCGCTTAGCTTTCTTCCTTTCCCGCTTTGTTTTACGGGTTTTTCCGGATTTGGAGAATAGATCCTGGTCCATGAACGATGGGAGTGGCCACAGGGTTTTCTTGGCCTCTGGGGCACTCTGTTCGGATTGTCTTTGGATTTCACCTTTTCCTGTTCGGAGGAGATCTTCAAGTTGGGAAAAATCCCTGCCTAGTACAACAGGGTAGGGTAGGTTGGCTACTACAGGAGTGGTGAGCAACACCTTTTTCCTATGAACCTCCAGTGCAGCGGTACCAGTAGGATTCACTGTCCCATGTACACATGAGATGCCCACCTTCCTTGAGGTTTGTATTTTGCTCGATTTTATAATTTTGGCCGAAAAGAGGGTCACCGTACTCAATTAAAGCGATAGTTTCCTTTCCATTAACATTTATGACTTTAATGAACTGATGTCGTTTTCTGGCCACTCCTAACAGGTTGATTATATTGCAGTGGTACGTATGTTCCCCCAGGTTGCCCTGCATGGTTTCCTCCTTATTTGGGCAATAGGAAGCTATGTGTCCTAATTCCCCGCAGTAAAAGCATTTGATCTTGCTTACTGGGGTCCCTCTGCTTATTTTCTTCAGGAACTGAACTTTCTGGGTTCCCTTGTAGCGAGTGTCTTCCAACTTCCGGCTTCATGCGTCTTGGTCTGGTTCTCATCTAGTTAGGAGTTTGAACCTTAGGGTTGTTAGGCCGCCTTTGAACACCGATAAACTCGTCTGGGGTCTCTGGCTAGTTTTGCCCCACCCATTCTCTTAAGCCTGGTGGTAAGCTTCTCAAGTAGCGGTCCATGATCAGCAATTCTATCATTCTCCCTGGTCCGTTACTGTCAGGCTGTAGCCACCTTTGGGCTAAGTGCAGAAACTCAAAAATCTGTGGGCGAGGGTGGCTTATTCTCCCCAAACCTCCATGAATGTAATCTTTGTGCTCTGACACTGCGGGTAACTCCGGATCTGGACAGGATGTCAGCTTTCAAGGTTGCATAATTTAGGGCTTGTTCACTGTCCAGGTCGAGGTATGCTTTTTGGGCTTCTCCACACAAATATGGTGCGACAATGCTGGCCCAGTGCCCTTGGGGCCAAGCTTCTCTGATGGCAGTTCTTTCGAAGCTCAATAGATACGTTTCCACATCGTCTTCAGGACTCATTTTTTTAGAAACTGATTTGGCTTGCCCCTCATACAGGTCTCTGGTGACACGGCAGGTTTGAGAGGTGTCATTTGCTGTAGCTGGGCCAACAGTATTTGGTTTGTCTCCCGCTGCAGCTTCTGTTCTACCATGGCTCGGGCCTGTTGTTCTGCCAGGACCTGGGTGGCTCAAGCTTGTTGTTCCGCCAGTGCTTGTGTCGCCTGGGCCTGTTGCCTTAGGAACTGTTGTGTAGTCTCCTGCTGATGGGTAGTAGTCTGTATTAAGGCTTTCACTAGCTCCTCTATTTTGTACTGTGGTCTTCTTCGCGGACCGAACTGCGTCCAGACGACGATTCGTAGTTTGACAACTATTATATGTGATATATATATATATATATATATATATATATATATATATATACATAAATTATTATTATGAGATATATATACACACACATGGATATATTATACAAATTATTATACAAATTGTGCAAATTATTTTTGAACTGGGGCCCCCTATTCACTAGCTCCGCCACTGGCCTTAGGGCCTAATCATCACAACCAATGTAATCAATATTTTTCAATATGATCTTTTAAATAACTTAATATAACTATAATGGGCAAAATGTTTTTAAGCCTCTAGCAATATTTTTTTACTTTTGCATGCAATTATTTTTTACTGCCGTATCCTATTTGTTTTCTTTTAATCGCCTGATTCTGTCTGCTAATTGTTCACGAGGGTGTGTCTTTGTAAACTTATGAGCTTTTTATTAGTCCTGTTGAAAACACTGATTGATTTAGCTGCCACATTCCCAGTGTGCAGTCAGAAGCTTCCTATGCATTCAATGTCTTCTCCCACCTCAGGAAGTTGATCATCAGACATCAACATTGTAGATTCCACTGCATGATAATAGCATATAAAAGATAATTAATTAAAGACTGAGAACAAGTTGTCTATTTTCAAGTGAAGTTTTTCAAAAGAATATATATTAATATAGACATATAGTTGCCTTTTTAAATCAAACAATGTATTTATGGCTTTTGTGTGTCCATTTAATTGACAAATATACTTCATGCCAGTATTCCTTTGTTACCTGGATAACATAAATAATATTTTTGCTTTTACACTACTATGAAACTTACATAGATTTTCTAGCTGATGAGCGTCTGTGTTCTGAAAAAAAATACACAAAGAATTAACAATATTGTTCTGATACTTTTTAATGAATATGTTTAGATAATTAGGTAGAACTGGTCCTTCAATGCATATACTGATGCAAAATGGAATAAGAATAAATAGCCACAGCTCATCAATAAACAAGTAGAAAAGATACACATATATTGGTCCATGGTTTTTAAATGTTTGGTGCTTTCTAGGAAAGTTAATAAATGAGGTTGTAACACTTTCAAGGAAGCAGCATATATATGTAATTTTATGTCTATTAACAAGTCTCCTTTTTATATAAAATCTAAATTCCTAAAATATCTCCCACTTTTGGTTGTTGGAATTCTGGGATTTATCCGGTTTTATGGGTGCTGCTATTCAAGCGCGCTGCCGCAGTATAGGAAAATAACTATTCTCTCCTCCAAAGTGGCGCAACTTGACGGGGCGAGTGCGTGCACGTAGCGGATCGCAAACAGCAGCGCAACATAATACAGGATAGGACCGAATTCTGTCAGCCTAGTATTAACTTCCTTCTCCAATCTCTAGAAACAGGAGACAAAATGCACTAGTCAGATCCATTTCTTGCATAGCAGTATGATAATTTCCTCATGTGTTTGCTGTGGTCTGAGCAGTAATTGTGTTAATCCACAGCAGACATGCAGGAAACAAATCATTATTCTTACAGGCTAATGAGCCCTGACGCTTTAACATTAGCACTGGTTGAAAGCAATGTAAACATGGATCTTTAAAATAAGATAATTCTGATAAAAAGTCTCATTTTCAGTGAAGTTGAGCAGTTTAGAATAACAGCATTTTGATGTTTATTACTCCAGTAATGGATGGCCCCATAGATCACACCCTCCTGGGGTTGATGGGAGGGGCCACTTGACCTGGCAGGACCAGGGTATGTTATAGGAGGTGGCTAGGTGGCTAACCCAGTGTCAGCTGTCTGGGATGCTGCTGGGTGCCAGCTTGAGGAGTCATCTGGGGAAGGTGAGCAACATCCCTCTGCGGTACTCTGTGCTCGGGAGCATGGCGTGACATGAGCCATGAGGATTATGGAATTTGTAATTTCTCCCCACAAACAGTTGTTACAGTGCCAGGAGAGCACTAACAGCCTGCAGAAGGAGCATACAGCTCTCAACCAAACTGCCAGTGGGGGTTTAGGGCACAGATAGTGACCCCCAGCAATTGTTAAACTTAACCCCTCATTACCCTCCATTTGATTTCCTACCATTTTACTCTCCTCCCCCCTTACATAGATATTTGGCCATTAGGGCCACTTGTTAATAATATAGAGTTTAAAGGTATAATATAGGGTAATTTAGGGAACATTTGATCCCAAAGTTTCCATTTCTTCTCATATGTCTTTGATAACTTAGTTGATTCTAAATATTTATTGAATTCCCGGTTACGCTCTATAATATACATCTAACCAAACAGGAATTTGATGCTGTTTCCATAATCTAACCAGTGACCATTTTGCAACCATGATTACCGGGATGAGGAGAGCCTGTTTTTCCAAAGTAACTTCAGCAGCAAAGATATGACAAATAAAATGTTTTACCTTCAAAACGATTTTATCTTTTAGGATTCAAGACAGGTGACTCGAAAGCTGCCAAAACTCTTGAATGCCACAATATATGTGAAGGGGTACCAATAAAGCCACACTTCCTCCAGCAATATTGATCCTTATTGTGTCGGCTGAAAAGAAACATTTTAGAAGGAACTATATCCCATTTACAGATAATTAAAAAAAATAAGCCCTAAAAGTTTTATATAAAGTTTATTAAAGTTGTTGGCAATGATGTCTTGAAGATTGCTAGAAATGTCTATACCCAATTATTATTATTATTATTAATACTTTTATTTGTAACGCGCCAACATATTCCGTAGCGCTATACAGGGGAAAAGAACAAGGAAAAATATTATTTTAACCAAATGCAAATAATGGAGGGCCCTGTTTTGAGCTTAGAATCTTTGTATAAAGTGTTTTTTCCCAAAGCACTCTACAAGATTGAAAACTCCCTACTTACAATCTAAAGGGGATGGAACAGGCAGATAAGAAATAGCAAGGGTTAGGAAGAAAGTGGAGTTTTATTAGGTAGGAGGGTATGCAAAGTTAGAATGTTTTTTTATATAGAAGGAAAGGGAAAGCATCTGAGAAAGTAATTTGGTAAGTGATTCTAGTATGTAATATGTTATCTGCCCCTAGTGGTAGATAGTATAATCTGCGAGTGGGAGGTGAGGGGCCTGTGTTAGGAGGTATGTCCCAAGAAGCCAGCAGAAGAAAGAGAGAGAGAGGGAGAGGTGGGAATTGGACTTGCAGAAGTGTTTCTGCTTATGAGCTTAGAAGGGGGAGGAGATAGTGAATGGAGGAATGAGAGTAGCTCATGTGAGCATAAAAGAGGAGAGGAGAGCATGGAAGGTGAGATGGTTATGTTGGAGACATGATGTGGAAAAGTTGAGAAGAGGAGCTTGAGGAAAAGACAGGATGTAATGAGGAAGGAACAGGCATGAGGAAACATTGTGTAATAGATTAATTAGGTACAGTATAGTTAGCAGGTGTTGCTAATTGATCAATTGTAGCAAATTTGAGTGACTCAATAAATCAAGAGAAACACGTGGCGGGTGGGGAGTGATTGTAGTTCCAGAGAGTGACAGAGGAGAGACTGAGGCCTATAGGTAGTGGAGATACTGCAACAGAATATGAGAAGGATGGACAAATGTTATTTCACAGATAAGAAGCAATAAAACCAGGCTTTGGGGGTGGGGGAGCAGGCAAGGTAAGGGGAGTTTCAGACAAATGCATAGGTATAGATTTGCTTAGTGAAAGTTTCTATCTCATCAGATATTATATCACAGAAACATTCATACAAATATTGATAATATTACATATAGTACAAGTTGAAATGGCTCCACAGTGTCTTTAGATACCTTCAGCAAAGCTTCAGACAGTGTATTTGATTGTAGTTCCAGAGAGAGTGAGAGTAGTGACTTTGTTAAAATACCACTTATATGGGTACAATTGAGTTCATTAATTTGTTTTCGGCTAATATTGAGAGCTAAAACTTCCGCTTTTGTGGTGTTATCATTTGAGACTGCACTATAACTATCAATTACTTTCTGAACTTCTTTAAAATAGTCTACTGGTTTAGTCAGACAGAGTAGTGTGTCATCTGCAAACAGAATAGTTTTATGTTCCTCCTTATTCATTTTTAAACCATTAATTTGAACCGCATATCTAATAAGTTGTACGAAAGGTTCAATAATTGACACAGATAATAACGGTGAGAGAGGACACCCCTGTCTCGTACCGTTGGCTATTTTTAAAACTCTAGATGAAAAATGTATTCTCACAACTGAGGCCGAGGGGTTAGAATAGAGAGCTCCAATCGCCTTTTCACTGAATTCGGCAAAGACAAATTTCTTTAAAGTACCGTATATACTCGAGTATAAGCCGACCCGAGTATAAGCCAAGGTACCCATTTTACCACAAAATACTGGGTAAAATGAGTGACTAGAGTATAAGCCGAGGGTGGGAAATGTGCTGCCCCCTGTGTCCCTCTTGTGCCCTCTGTTTCCCCCTCTCTCTCCGTGTCTCTTCTCCCCTCCCCCTTCCCTGTGTCTCTTCCCCCCTCCCTTATCACCCTCCTCAACCCGACTCCTCAATCTCCCTCCTCATCCTCAACCCCCCATCCTCAATCCCCCTCCTCAATCCCCATCCTCTCTCCTCAACCCCCCTCCTCATCCTCAACACCTCTCCTCAACCCCTCCTCCTCATCCTCAACCCCCCCATCCTCAACCCCCTCCTCAACCACCTCCTCAGCCTCATCACTCCTCAACCTCAACTCTCCTCTACCTCAACCCCCTCCTCAACCTCCCTCCTCAACCCCCCATCCTCATCCTCTCTCCTCAACCCCCCTCCGTAACCCCTCCTCCTCAACCTCCCTCCTCATCCTCAACCCCCTCCTCAACCTCCCTCCTCATCCTCAACCCCCCATCCTCAATCCCCCTCCTCAACCCCCCATCCTCATCCTCTCTCCTCAACCCCCCATCCTATATCCCAATCCTCAACCACCCATCCTCAACCCCCATCCTCAACCTCAACCCCTCCTCCTCAACCCCTCCTCAACCCCTCCTCCTCAACCCCTCTGCCTCATCCTCAACCTCCCTCCTCAACCCCCCATCCTCAACCCCCTCCTCAACCCCCTCCTCAGCCTCAACCCTCCTCAACCTCAACCCCACCTCCTCAACCCCCCCTCCTCAACCTCAACCCCACCTCCTCAACCCCCCTCCTCAACCCCCCCTCCTAACCCCCCCTCCCTCAACCCCCTCATCCTCTCTCCTCACCCCCCTGGCACCCGGTATATGCTAATGACACGGCGCGCATGTGACGTTACATGCGGGCCGGCGCCGGGTCAAGGAGCGGAGGCCGGAGCACAAGCAGGTAAGTGAGGGGAGAGGGGGGAGGTATTTAGGGGGGTTGAGGGGGGTTTATGCTGAGGAGGGGGGTTTAGGTTGAGGAGGGGGAGGGAAAGAGACACGGGGGGTAGAGAGACACACGGGGTAGTTAGAGACACACGGGGGGTTAGAGACACGCGGGGGGGTTAGAGACACACGGGGGGGTTAGAGACACACGGGGGGGTTAGAGACACACGGGGGGGTTAGAGACACACAGGGGGGATAGAGACACACGGGGGGGGGGGGGGGTTAGAGACTTGAGTTAAGCCGAGGGGGCCCTTTTTTGCCTTAGAAAAAGGGCTGAAAAACTTGGCTTATACTCCAGTATATACGGTATACTGCATATAAATCCAGTTTAAACGATCGAACACTTTGTCTGCATCAAGGGAGAGTAATTCTGTGGGGATCTTCCTTGATTTTGCAAAAGAAATAAGATTTAATAGTCTCCTGCAGTTTTCCTCCCCTGTCTCTCCGGAATAAAGCCTGTTTGGTCTATCGTAACCAAATGTTTGATTACTAAATTTAATCTAGAGGCCAAAATTTTGGCATAGATTTTTAAATCTGTATTAAGAAGTGCTATGGGCCTATAGCTGCTACATTCAGTTCGTTCTTATCTGACTTAAGAATAGTGACAATGTTAGCTGACAACGTTTGTGTGGGGGCGACACCTGTGGCCTTGATTTCATTAAACATTTTTCTTAAAGGGTTGATGATTACCGAAAGTTTGACTCTAAGAAAAGTATTACTAAAGCCATCTGGCCCAACTGCTGAATGTACTCCAGAGTTTTTAACTGCAACGAGATCTCTTCACAGGAAATGGACTTATTCAAGAGTTCCAAATCATTTTCAGAAATCATTGGCAACTTTATTTTGTTAAAAAATCTATGGATTAGGGTATCAAAGAACCCTCCTCCTTAGTTTCTAGATCTAAATTGTACAATTTTTCGTAGTAATCCACAAAGGCATTGGCTATGCCTTTAAGAGTAGAAAATAAATTATGCCCCTGTCTTATAGAACTTATTCTTTTGTTTACAAAATTAGACTTAAACTTTTTAGCAAGGGATTTTCCTATTTTATTTCCTTGATGAAATGTCGCCACAAAGATTTGTCAGCTATTGACTGATTAATTCACTTTATTTGAGCTTGGATTGATCTTATCTCATCCATTACATTTAGCGACGAGTGTATTTTATTTTCTGACTGTAATTGACAGAGCTTAATGTAAAGCGATCTCAACGGAGGGCTTCTCTGTTTTTTTATTTTTATTATTGTGATTTATCAAGTAACCTCTAACAGAGGACTTGAGCGCGTTACAAAAAATAATATCAAATGAAAGTCAAATGAATGTTCATTTATATAAAAAAAAATTCTGCATCTCTTGGCATAATAATTTTCTTTCTATATCATCCTCCAGAATAAAGTTGTTAATTTTTCATTGTGGTCACTGTCCTAAAGCCATGCCAATGGAGAGATTTACTCTGATCAAAGCATGATCAGAACACAAAATGGGGTCTATGCTAACTTCTGATATTCTCTCAAGGACTTCCAGATTCACTAGAAAAAAAAGAATTATTGAGTACAACTAATGTCTGAGAGAAATGGGTGTAGTCTCTCTCATCAGGGTCAAGAACTCTCCACGAATCATAAAGACCACACTGTAACAACTTCCTGCAAATAACGTTGGATTTACTCTTCAATCTGAATTTGCTGACTTTCGGTCAAAGTCCAGATTCCTTAGTAAATTAAAGTCCCCACACAGTATTGATGATCCTTGCGAGAATCTTTTATATATTCCAAGTACATGTTTTAAAAACTTAACTTGATTCTGGTTGGCAGCGTAAATATTAATAATTGTGTACTTGTTTTTATTAATTTTACCTAGCCACAAAATATTACTGCCCTCTTATCAATTTTTACAAACTCTTCTTCAATAACGAGGTTTCTATATAAAAAAATAGATACGCCTCTGGCTTTTTTTCTGAAAGTTGAATTGTAACTAATCGGGAAGGCATTATAATGAAAGCTGGGAGTCGACCCATCCTTCCAACGTGTTTCCTGTAGACACACTATTTCTATCTTATCTCTTTTGAATCTATTGAAAACAGAAAATCTCTTTGATGCAGAGTTTAACCCCTGAACATTATGACTAACTATTTTGAGGGTCATTGGGTCATAACAAATGTCGTATTCTTGCCCGCTCCGTCTCCCATCCTCCCCAGGCCCCCATCACCCACAGGTCAGCCCTAAAAAATGCAAAAAATACATAAACAATAACAATAACAAAAACACAAATATCTATTTTACTTTCCCTTTTTATTATCATTGTATAATGTGAAATCTGGGTTTGTACAGTCTTCTCCAACACACCGGTACAAAACCAGTGTGTGGGAGCAGAAAACACAGATCCCAAAAAACTGAAATCAGTTAAAAAGATGACTGGGCTGCAGAAACAGCCGGGAGTTATTGGGCAAAAGACGGAAAAGAAGAAACAGGGACCGAAAAGGGAAGAAGGGTGAGAAAAAAAAACCAAAAAACAAATAGACTTATTTTACCCCTATAAAACTCTACTATGTAACCAAAGGATCTGTAAATAGACACATAAATGTGTGGGTTCTATAAAATATTCATATATGTGGATCTATACCAGCTTAAATTCAAAATTGTACTCAATATACATGTGAATACCGTCCTATCGAGGTAAAAAAAAAAAAGACAACTTTTTGTACTCCTTGAAAACACTACTTATGTGTGCAAAACATCTATAAATGAGCCTGTAAATGTGTTAGTTCTATTGAATATTCATATATGTGGGTTTATGCCAGTTTAAATCCAAAATTGTTCTCAATATATATGTGAAAAACAATCTCTAGAATAGACTTATCCAAATGTCTCTACACACCCACGAACCAAATTGAATTTGTGTTCCTTGTATTAGAATATCTAATATTCAAGTGACAAATTATCAAAATTGATCATTCTCCTCCTGACTTCAAAACCCTGTAGTCAGAAGTGATAATAACATTTCAAAGTGAAAAAATATATGTTAAAATGATAATTTAGTAAAAAAAAAAAGAACCCCGCCCCCAGACTCTGGAGTACCCCGTTACTTATACAGTAAAAAAGGAAAATTCACCAGCATCTTAAATAAAGAGATTTCCGGCTAACCCTGTGGTATAAAACACTGCATAATTACCAGACTTCATTATGCACTAAATTCCATTCTCTAATAATCATTCTACCTTCCTCCAGATTCTCCATTACAGTTTTTTTCTCCTTATAAGAGACTATTAATTTTGTTGGAAAGCGCCAACGATACATAATTTTTAGTCAGAGAACTAAACTCTCTCCTTTTTTGTATGGTGTCGTCTGATAAGTCAGAAAAACTCTGGAGATGTTCATATGGCTGGGGGAAGGTTTTTGTGTGAAATGCGGTTTTAGAGATTAATTATTTTTGAGCATAATGGTGAATCCTCACTATAACATCTCTAGGGGAGTCACATCTAGTATTTCTAGAGAGAGGAATTCGATGAACTATCTCCAAAAGATCCTCTGTAAATTTCTCTACGCCAATCATAGAGTTAAGGAATTCCTTAATATAGCCAGATAGGTCCTTTTAAAGAATATCCTCAGATACGTAAATTATTGCTCCTGGAATGATCCTCCAGTTTCATACATTTTTGTTTTAAATAATTAACCTCCTCTCTTAGATCTCTCAGTTCTTTTAATACCTTATAATGCTCTTTATCAATATTATTTTGGGTGAGTTCTATTTCTTGAATAACCTTCGCCTGGCTGTTAGTATTTTTTGCAATTTCTGAGGCTAATTCTAATTAAATAGATTTTTGAAATTCATCAAATAGATTTTTCATCATGGCCAGGGTTTTTTTTTCCTCAGAAGGTTCTGCGGAAAAACTATCTTCATTGTTTCCCTGATCAATTAAAGATTCCATCAGTATCAAAGTGGGAGATTCTGACAAAGTTTTCTCATTGGGGAGGGGCTTATTTGGAGGTAAGAAAAAATGATTGCGTGGTTTAACAATGTTTTTCTTATCTCTATTCTTGGCTCTCATAGAGTTGGAGGCTTTCTTCATTATTATTAAATTAATAAACCCTCAAATTATGCTATTATCTGTTGCTAGAGTAATCAGCTTAAGGGGTATAAAAATGCAATCCTCCAACCTCCTCTAATTAAAGGGGGCGCTTATAAGAGTGTAAATTAACGATTGCTGGTTAGAAAACCAACAAAGAAAGCTTCCATTACCAGCAAAAGAAAAACAACGCATCCCCTTATCTTATGTATAAAACATTTAGGAAAAACAGTTTATTGAGTCAAAAAAAAAAAGAACCACCCATAGTGATCAAAAGAATCATAAAAGTCACGGGACCAATCGATGCCTCAAAGAGTAGCAATAAGCCAAATATACACAAAGATGCTTTTTATATTGTTTAAAAATGTCTTTCTCTTTTTCTCTCCTTTCTCTTTTTCCCCTTCCCTCCCCCTCCTCTCCCCCACTATACTGTCTCTCTTTCTTACCCCTTTATACTTATGGAGCTAAGACACTCCATTGCTTATTCCGCTATAATAACCATCAAAGGAAGGAAATATGGATAACATTCATCCAGATTTGTCTTGGTCAAGGTTCAAATAAAAAGAACGGTCTTTCTCTTTTCTTTGTCTTTTCCTACTTTTACCTTTTTGTATTGCGTGTTCTCACTCCTATCCTCTGTCTTTGCCTAGTCCTCTCTAGTCTTCTCCTTACTTGTACACCCTTCTCAGGTGGTACCAGAACATGGTGGCCGGGTAAACTTATGGCAAAGAAAAAGTGGGGCAAATGCTCTTGCCTATAAGATCTCCAATAAAAGCAAACAGTCAGGTTTGAGCCATGATTATGACAAGAAGGGTACCGTTAAAGTTATGACAGGGACCCAAAATGTACCTTTTAGAACCCCCCAAAAGGTTAAATTACACACTCTAAATGTCCCAGGAGGTAAAGATCCAGGGGAATAAAAAGGAGCAGAGAAGCATGTTTAAGGCAAAGTGGAATGGCACATTGCATTAACCATTATAGGTGGGTCCATCACTTTGCTTTTAGCTCCGCCAATATAGTTGTAAACTGGAAAGCAGCTCAGTTAAGAAGAGGCACTCTGGCCTAATAATAATAACAAAAAACTATGTCATATTACCGCCATCAGGGTCTCCCTTGTCCCTCTCAGAAAACAGTTTGTCGACGTCCGTATTATTATAAGACAGCTCTATATAAAACGATGGCAGACTAAGGGAGGGGATCAGACTAAATTTCCATACCTCCAAGTGTAGATCAACAAGGTTCTCTTCACTGAACCCCCCTCCTTACCTCCCTCAGCTGATATCAGACTGAGATCCTGCCAGAATCGTCCAATAGCTCACAGACAATTTGGCTGCTATCTGTTTCGTCAGACCTTGGTAGGTAAATCACTGGTCTCTATTGCTTGACCACCATGACGGGCGTCTTGCTGTACGCTCGAAGTGGTGCCAAGTGAAACGACTCAGGTAGTGACGGACCACGGACTTTCCAGAGCTCAAGATCGTAGCAAGGCCAACACTGCTCCCATATATTGGGACAGCCCTCGGGAAATAGTTTGCCGACCCTTCTTGTTTAAGCACTACGCTGCCAGACCGCTCTGCTAGATTTCTTGCAGCCTCGTGCAGTAGCGACTGTCGCAAGCTCCCACCGTCGGACAGTCCCAGATGCCATTGTACAATCAGGTCATCAAGCTCTTCCCGCCATTACAGGCTCGCTCTAGAAGGTAGGATTAAGGGTGTCAGGAAAGTCTATGTAGCAGCCTGTTCACTATAGACAAGGTGACACATCATATGGAAAAGCCGGAGGCAGAAACCTTCAAGGTTGTCCCTCCATCTGGGCAAAACCCTCATCAACGGGAACACATAAGCGCCCTCCCTCCCTAGAGTTTAGGATGTCCCCAGCAAGCTCCCACCATTAGCCCGATTAGCACACAACTAATCTCTTCCTGGGCGTGGCATCCATTTCCTCCCCCCGTACTTAGGTATTTGGCCATTAGGGCCACTTGTTAATAAATTATAGAATTTAAAGGTTATAATATTTTCATAGTATAGTATTATAAAGTAAAAAAGTAAAGTATAATAAAATATGTTATGTGTAAGTGTATCATAATAATAAAGGTATTAGGGTCAACTGCATAGTGAAATATACTTTACATCAAAATGCTCAAACTAATAATCAAATGGTTGCATAGTAATGGAGGTTGATAGCAGTTAATTGATCCAGAGGAAGGCAATCATCTTTTGCTTTAAGCCATTTCTTAAAGAGAAAGTACCCACAAGGGGTAACGGTTAGGAACAAGCTGCCCGAAGCGCCCCCCCCCCCCCCACATTGGATTATAAGGAGTGAGCCTACACAGTGTGCGGTCTTGTCACCAATACACTGAGGGATCCACCCACCCTTCCATGCTGTTGAGAAGCAGTAACTTCGAAACAGCTGTATGTGGTAGGATTCCTAGCCTGTGAATAATTTATCCTGAGCTTTGATCAAGCTGTGTAATATACAGGCAGATGCTTAAAGGAAGCTGTGCTTAAACTGGTAATGGATTACAAGAGTGAAGCTACAGGCAAGGGTGGGACAGTAATTGTGCCTCTTGCTTCAGCAGGTCGTCAAGATGCACAGTAAGGTGTGGTCCCAGGCACAAATTGCAGCAGGGAGCATTCCTGTGCTGCAATGAGCAGTGGTGCTCAATGGAGGGCGGGCAGGGCATCAGAGTCCTGCCAAAAAGGTTTCTGGCGACCGACTTGCCCATTGCCAGCATTCAGCATGTTCTTAAGGAAGTTCTGGATAGGTTCAGATATCCTTGGGGGTTATTTGTTGTTCGTTATCCCTATAATTTGGGGTCCCATTTGTGTGTTTAACCGTTTTTGTCATACCGCTCTTCTATTTCTGTGAGTGCAATTCATCATGGTAGATGTCGGGTTGTATACCAGCAATTATAATGATGGTGTAGTGCAGAGTGGTCCACCCTTGTCCTTCGGGCCAAGGGTCATTCTTAGTCGATACTCCCTGTTGGGTTTATTTCCGGGACTCATAGAGATGGTCAGCTTTCTGTCATTTAAAGATTGCTCTTTATCCCTGTAGATTTATTAGGTTAATAGTAAGCTGTATTGTTTTTCGGGTTCTGCATTGGCGGTTGTTTATTCGCAAGTGGAGGAATGCAAGTGGGTTTCTAGTGTTTCAAGTGGAAACATTAGTTTCTAGTGGAAGTCTTGCGGTTCTGTGCAGCCATCTCTCTTTCCTGCTGGAGAGGGAAAATGGTTGGTAAACAGACAAGGTGTGGTGACCTCAGGTACTTGGTGTTGGGATCCATGCTGATCAGGTGATGATGTGGTTGTGACGGTCCAAGATTGACCAGGTTGGTAAAGGGAAGAAGTTGGCAGTGTACCAGGCTTACTGAGAACTCCCCCTTCGTTGGTAGTACAGCTTTCTTGGACCAAGTGACTAGCTTCTTTGGCACCTTTCCTTACTCCAATAGGATTGGTTCTCCTATAAGTATGATTCTCCAAACATGCGTGACGCGTGGGCAACATTTGGGCTTGTTCTGCATCAGAACTGTGTACCCACTCGTTTTTTTTTTGTTTTTTTTGTATAATTAACTTTTTTATTGAAAGAATAAACAAATAGAACATCGTAAGTTCAGCAAATCATATAACAAATCTCTCAAGTATCAACAAGATATATCAAAAAGTTTCTTTCAAAGTTTTTCTTTTTTGGTTAGAATAACACATGAACATGTAAAACATATATATAAAGTCACACAAGGTCTTGAACATATATACATTCCTCAAAGCAGACATGTGTCTAGGAGGTACAGTAAGGTGAAACCATAGATCAAACATCAGGTCAACCCATAAAAGTAGTTCACACGAACCTTATTGTGGACCTCGTAGAGTCCATAAGTCCCAGCAGGAGGCCCATCGACGGTATCTTTCATCAATTTCAGCTGAAAGTGAGCTCATAGCCCGAATGAACCTGATTTTGTGCATCTCGTGGCCAAAAATATCTGTGTTGTTAAACATTGTTCTGATTTGAATAGCCCCGTAATTGGAAGGCCTAGCAAAGCTTCCTCAGGCTTTTGTGTTACTGTTGTCCCCAAAAGTGTTTCTAATAGGTCGTATGTTGCTGTCCATATGGGTCTTATTTTCGGACACTCCCACAGCATGTGAATCAGTGTACCAGTGTCTGTGCAGCCCCTAAAACATGTGTCAGGGTGTGTTTTGTTCAGAAGATGGAGTCTTGCTGGTGTAAGGTACCACCTCATTATTGTCTTAAAAGAGTTTTCTTTTAGTGTCACGTTTAGTGAAGAGGTATTGGCTTGTTTTAGGATCTTATTCCATTGGCTGTCGTCTAGAGTTACCTGCAAGTCAGCCTCCCATGCAGTTTGGTAATGTGGTTTAACCCTGTTGGTGAGAGACACCATCTGATTGTAAATGATGGCTATATTGGCCTTACCTCCGGGATTGTTGATACAGCATTTCTCAAAGGGAGATTTGGTGTGATATTTGTTGATTTTCGTAGAGTGTGTTAGTGTCTCATTAATTGCCATCAGATTAAGCCACTCTCTATGTGGCACCTGAATTATGTCAGTGATAATTGACGATGTGTTGCTTTGTGAGGTCACCCAGGTATCTGCCACAATTGTTATTTTGTTCTTTATCCACCATTTCATCTGGGTAAATTTATTGAGGTGCTGACCTTTGTGTGATTGCCATAGGGGAATCAAGCCAGAACCCACGCTCAGGAGGTCCACCCTTCTGTTCAGGTCTTTCCATAATTTCAAAGAGTGGCTAATACAAATTGGTAACTCTCCTGTTCGTAGGTCCCGACCTAAGCTAAGCCATAAAACCTGCGATAGTACCCAATGCTTGTCTTCTAGAAGTTGCCTCTCTATGTCTGCCCACACCGGTATGGCCTCTTTTTTAAACCAGGTCGTGGTTTGAGCTTATCTAGTGGCCTTATAATACTTGTGTACCCACTCGTTTTAAGAGAAAGCAGCCTTCAGCAGCCCTGTGGGCTTTGCGGTGAAAGTGGATTGGAATATTGGAAGGCCAAGTACTTCGGTGATCGAGCATTGGCCATTTGTATATCTGATCATATGGGCACTTCGCCTCATTTGTCAATCATGGCGGACAAGTGGAAGGGCCTTGGTTTCAGTGGAAGGTGCAATCAATTTGCTCCAGGTATATGTAATGACACCAGACGAAGGAGCAGGTAGCGAGTGGCACTTCACACTTCCTACCTTGTATCAAGCCAGATGGAGAAGGATACTGGTAATGCACCCATCAAGCAGCGGGTTTCTGAAATGCAAAGACGTCAGGCATGGTTGCAACTTGCCTCATCTGTTATCTTGTCTAAAAGGTCTTAAAAAAAAATGGGGGAAAGACTGTATAATGTGGGTAGGTTAGTTCAGGCCTGAAGGAAGGTGGGCAAATTTGTGTTTAGTCTTGCTTAAAAGCTAGTTTTCTCTGCAGCAATGTGAGCTCAAGGGCTAAGAGGCTAATAGTTTATTTAATGCATGGGCCTATCCTCATAAGCAGATATTAAGATGATAGTGCTGGTGTTTAGGAGGGTATGCAGCAGGCCATGGTTTTCTGCTGTCTTCTCTGTGGTGGATGGTGAGGGGAGTTGCCGGGACATAGTGCTGGTGTTTAGGAGGGCATGCAGCAGGTCATTGTGGTTTGCAGTCTTCTCTGTGGTGGATGGTGAGGGGAGTTGC